>CM067345.1:14708500-14741668 GCA_034190875.2 Urechis unicinctus | reverse complement strand
GGTGCGAGCGGTTCACTGGCTCATGTGAGTCACCCTGTATATGTGTGTTTTCTGGGTTGCATCCATATGAGATAGGTGTGTCATAATCATATGAGATAGGTGTGCCAGTACCGCTAACATCTATACTACTACGTGAGGTTTTTTTGTTATTTATCATCAAAGCAATTCATCGCAACTATATCGATATTTTTGGCTCACAAGCCTATGTGATCTATCACCCAAGTGATCCTCACTGCACGTAAAGTGACAGACATCCAGATAATTGACAAACATTACCAAGAGGGCTAAACATGGTAGGGGACTGTTTACCATTCACAATCCATATATGGTGAAACTTTCGATAATGATGACTTTTACACCATTGAAATGACTCCAGTGCCGACACTGGAGAAGTCAATATCTGAAGCCCAACAAAAGGGTTTGGTTTATAAATCTCGCGTTCATTTAAATTGAATCAACAAAATATTAAGAAAATAACACACATGTTAACTGGCTCAATGGAATGCATAATCCAATGGTTTAGTTCAGGCGATTCACATTTAAATAATACTGTCATCATGGCATCAACGAAGGGCCTTGTGCATCGCTCGGAAAGGCCAATTGCTCTGTCTTTATAGAATCATACACATGGGACATGCAAATTTCCATGTAGACACGTGTAGTATCTGAAGTTTGGCAATCCCTTTAGGTTGTAGTCCTGATTGTGATAGGATAGCCAAACAAAACTAATCCACAACAATCCCATATGGCAATAACAAATAACACTTAGTTGATGCACATATATTTGAGCCTCACTGCATCAATCATCGTCCTAAACCCATTTCACAAAAGTAAAAAAAACTGCTACACCTAATAGTCATATAAATGGGTTGCTCGATAGAAGTATGACCTATTAAAATGGCCTCAGTTATTTCGGTGGAGCTCAAGGTCTTTTATTTGGTCCAGGAACGTTTTCCCACAACCAAGACAAAACTATAAGTGATCGATATTTCTTCGAGCACTAGAATCATTTGTTGTTTGCTTACCTCAAAAGTGTCGTTAGCCAACCTTTTGTGTGACTGTGTGATTTGCAATTCGTCGACTTTGATGCCGTAGCCTAAAACAGACCGGATATTGCCCCATAGCAAGGATCATATATCACTAGCCATTATATTCTTCTATGTTTCGATTGCGAACGGTTTGATATAGTAAGATACACACAATAGCGACAGATTAATCGTCACGACCGTCTTATAAGTCGGTACAAATCATGGCGTAGACTTATTTTTAAGGTGAATACATGAGATAATGAACAACACTGCCGGTTCGCAAAAATAAAACATCATCTCTATGTGCTATTGAGCTATTTGTTTCCTGAAAAGCTTTGAATTGCAAATACTCAACTTTAGGGCAGAATCGTTGCAGGAAAATCCTCATTCTAGGAACCATTTCGTCCTTAAACATGTGGATCTCCGCAGAGAAAATACGCTTCGAATGAAGTATGTCAGTTGCCCTTATGATATCAATCCCTACATCATTTTACAACAAGATGATTACTCTGCTTGAGACATGAAATGACCAACATGTTTCAACATCATCAGAACCATATGATTTACACTGTTTGTTCGGTATATAGGGTGCATGTCGTTACGATCGCTTGTGGAAGATCAACACAGTGTATGCTGTTAGGATCACACGACTATCATGAAATCCTACAATATCCCATCCTAGGAATGATTGATTAGCACAAGGGAGAACACTGAATGCAAATATAGCGCACATGTGTTAAATAAGTTGAATGAACTTGAGGAAACACGTTTAATTGGGCAAAGGGAATTCTCCAATGTCATCGGTCTGTGGTTTTGATCTCACAATGGATTGCTTTGACTTTGTTGTAAAGTAATACGATGCGATTCTCCGGACGTTCTTGTTGTCTGGTTACTTTTATATTAGAACCATAACAAAGCAATAAAGTGCTTTGCTTGACGGTTCATGTTTTTTTTTTTCTGGGATAGGAATGAAGGCTATTATGTTAAATAATACAGATAGTTGCGTAAGTACAAGCGTCTCTCCATTATTCCTCTGTAATACGAGACAACGCATGCGAATCATTAACATCAATGGTATTGCGCAAACAACTTTCACGTGCCTTTTCAACTGTCATAAGTCATTTATTTCACGAGCACTTGGTTATAGAATACTATAACGAGACGTAACAAATAGGGTCTTGTTAGAATGTTTCAATGAATGTGACGGGTCGGCTTGTCAAACTCAACATTGCCTTATAATATTCGTTAAATAATATGACGCGGCCTAAATAATTGATATATATATCCTGGTAGATTATTGATGCCAAAAAAATATGTTGCGCTCCATATTTACAGGCAGTCGTGGAACATAATAAAACCCTTCAAGTCTGTATATCAGTTCCATAAGTGACATCGACATGAATTAATCGTTTGTAGTCATCCATGGAGGATCCGATATGCTTGAAAGTGAATGAACGCTATAAACGCAACCAGCATGCTTCGCTGGTCCGCAGACTGCATAAATTCATTCAAAGCACGAGGTTGGTGGTAGCATGTTGCGGTGTTAGGTTTTGTATCGAAATGGATTGGACTGAAGGAAAAGAACATTGACATTTGATCAATTTACTCGCGCGTTGAACTCTATTTATCTGTACATCTCAACATGGCTTGCTTGATCTTGAGAAGTAACGAAGTTGTAGTTCACAAGAAATTTTAAAAGAACCTGTAGAGCACTGAGTGTGATCATCGAAAAGTATTGCTATGATTTCGGAGAGGGCAGTACGTATGCTCTCACGGCCGTAAAATGTTAAGATAAATCCCACGACAACTCAAAGGCTTTATTTCTGATAATGTGCCAAAGATAACACGATGGAAGCATGGATATTGTATGTGTTTTGACAGCTTTTCTATAATATAGAGTGACCCCTTGTACAGAAACTGTGTTGAATGTCACAAACGAAGTTGACATCATGATTCTATTTGCGTTTGTCAATCATACGCCCATGATCCATAAGACATGTCTAAGTTAATATCTCACGCCAAATAAGCTCCAGGTAGTGTGTGATAGGCTTGACGTCAAATCTTAGGTACACATTGTTACATTGGTGGAGATCGGAGGTCTCCGAATTGCGATTATCTTGTAATATTAGTATACGCCAATACCAGCTTATTGTACACATTTGAAATTTGGCTGTTATAGTGGATAAATTGTGCTTGGCATGTGTCACTGTATACGATTTATTAAAGTACACAACGCGAACATAAGGAAGTACCCTTTTGTGAGCACCCGCACAGTTATCAAATCGTGACCCATGCCAATTTGGGGACGTTAATGTCGAAGAATATATCTGATTGTATTGATTGAGGTCGCTAAAGAAAAAATCCATTCTAGTCCATAAAGAGCATAGTCACCTTGTCAGGACTATGTTCTCTGTTGGGGATAAAATCATGGTTCAACTGCAACCAATAGCGATTGTACTTAGTGAATACAATCCATCCGTTGAATGTATATGTATAGCAAATTGAGAACAGGGAATTTATTGGGTCGTCAACTATTGCGACATCAAACTCAATAATATTTGGTCGGTGTCAGCTCATTTCTGCACCGGCATATACACAAACATGCCTTTGATCGTGTTTTCAAACGGCGAAGTACGTATACAGGAAATAGCAATTTAAATGGGACATAAATATTATATTCTTTTCACTATCTAACAACATTCGACATTCGGTCTCGATTCAGAACATTTCAGCACAAAATGAATTTTAGATGCCGTCTAAAGAGCGATAATGGTTAAATCGATTAAAGTGGTTAATATGCCTTGATTCGGTCTCGATTCAGAACATTTTCCGTCTAAAGAGCGTAATGATAATCGATTAAAGTGGTTAAATGCCTTGATGTGCTGTCGCGTTTCCATCAAGTAAGTATTGAAACTAGGCTCCAGGGCTTTCTTGGTCGCTTACTTAAGGATATATACTGATCACTTCATCTGACAATTATTGCCAACATAAACTAAAGCAGTTGCTCGTCAGGACTGGTATTGGTCGTAATGGCGAAACGAATAAATGCATCATTGCCGTCTTATTGTGTCAAGTAATCTTGGTTTAGGAGTTTGATAAGCCTAAGTTCTACCAAGGTTAGTCAGTCAGTCGTAAAAACATTATTTAGAATCCCATCAACATGCTATTACTAGCCATATAGATGTATACATGTGATCTAGGGTTTAGAGATAGACAAACCTCAGCTCAGCACACTAAGCAGGTCAGTCGTTAACACGTTGTTTAAGTTGCCACCTACATGTTGCTTTTATCAAGTGCTGGCATCTGAAGTCACTGCAAATTGGATGCACATATCTAGCCTTCAAGGATGCTACTATAGCCAGCAGTTTACTTAGCCATGTCGCTTATTTGTCCAGTGTTTGTATATATATTCTGCAATCTTCGTTCTGGTTGTATTTGCAAGCTAGACAGAAAAGCACTTAACACATATTGCTTTATAATTTGTTAAACAGTACGACCGCACGTGATTTGTAAAGTACCGAGAAGAATGTTCCCCTGCATCGTGACTTACTAATTACTATGAATGGTTGTAGTAAGCTTGCATCGAATCTCGTTGACGTAAAATATTTGCTGTTATATGTTATACATATAAGAAAATCAGCACGTTACACTAACATGCTCGCACAAGCTCCATGAACGTAGCATCTCTAGCTGCTTATTGCTGAATCACGTGGCAAAATGGAATTAAGCTGCTCCGTTTGATTCTGATAATTCATTGTTTTAGCGCGCTGCTCGTCCAACACTGGTTTTGCTTGAAACAAGCTTCGTTGTTGTCGGTGATACGACGCTTTGAATGAACCGAGGAAACACAAAGCATATGTATTCAACATATTTGGTACAATGTTGCCAAAACGTTGTTTTAAAATAAATGAACAGAAGCAATTAACGCACACGGCTCTTCGCCTTCTTAAGTAAACAGATGTACCAACAAGAATATCAAGAATGTGTAGAAACCACAATCAGATATGGAGTAAATTGTTCACGAGTTGCCATTTAAGCCCACTATCTTGACGCTTCAGAATATGGTTCACGCTGAATAGTTCATAGACGCGTCACAAAATATTGCCCAGCTAGGGATGCCTTACACATGGTTGTGGGCCAGAACACTTACCATTGTTATCTCTTTCACAGAGCGGCACAAATAACTCGTTGGCCGATTTGATTAATGTGACACAGAGGAGTAAAAACCCGAATATGAGTAGGCCGTTGGGAAATAGACGAAAACGAGAGGTAGGTTCTGACAATGGGGCTGTGTTAGAGAGAGCAAACGAGTCTTCCCGCGCTTAATCGATTGTCGAATATCTCAACACGCAGCCACAAGACAAAAACATTCACTCTTGGCCCTTTGCACAAAATCCTCGGAGAAATCCGATCTTCCTTTAAACACAACGCAAAACTGAGTAAAGTATCATGAATATTATCATCTAGACCTAGGTCCATTGATCATTGTAGGACCATTTAAATCAATTCAACTAAACATATTCTTAGTAAAATTCCCAACTAATTGGATTTTGTTAAAACTGTTAACGCAAATATGTTCGAACAGGAACGTCTTCATAAATCACAGCCATTTTCTGCACTAAATCAACATATATATATATATATAGATATATATATATATATATATATATATATAGAGAGAGAGAGAGATAGATATATATATAGAGATAGATATAGAGATAGAGGAGAGAGATATATATATAGAGATATATAGAGAGAGAATCTATATACATAGAGAGAGACATATAGAGAGATCTACAGAAAGAAAGATATAGATATATACATATATATAAAGAGGAGATATATATATATATATATATAGAGAGATAGATAGAGATATATACAAAGATATACAATAATATATATATATATAATATATATATAGATATATATATATATAGAGATAGATATATATATATATATATATAAATATATATAGAAATATCTCTATATATATATATATATATATATATATATATATATATATATATATATATCTCTATATATATATATATATATATATATATATATATATATCTTATACACATATATATATATATATATATATCTATATATATATATATATATATATATATATATATATATATATATATATATATATATATATATATATATATATAATAACCTTTCAGTACTGTCTATCTGGATTATTGGAAGGGCTTTGCCTGCTCCGTATGAGTGAGTCTCTGAGGTAGTACCACGCGTTTTTTTTGGCGAGTCATTGAGGCAATAGCTCATGCCATGCGAATGAACTCTTGATGCAGTATGCTGCTACGTTCGGAAGGGCTCATGTGGAAAACATCCGATCTGATGGGAAAATAATTTGCTGTGCGATTCATTGAGTTTAGAGCACTTTGAGATATGACCGGAATGCCTTTTTATTACAACGCGGATTAAAAGGTACTCAAGGCGCAGCTCCCACGCTGTCTTTGTAGATGAAGCGATTTGCAGCTATTTAATGACGCCATTTCCAAGCTTTTCATATGGAGAAGCTTTCTCTCAAATTAGAGAAATCAATCAAATCTGATATTGGTAGTCTTATTTAAGATAAAAACAAATGTTCTGTCAACACGAAACATACAATATTTTTGTTTCACGGACTTTTGACAAATTTGTGTCGTCCGTTCAAAAGCTAAAGTTACAATGATAATTTTTATCCCCCGAATAGCTTCTATGTCTGCATGACGTCATTCAGTCAGCTGGTTTCAGCATGTTCTTGATTGACAAGAATGATAATTTTTCTTAAGTATAATGGTAACTTTATAGCAGCACATGACACATACTCGTCAGGGAAAGGATATGTGCGCATTGTAAATTTTAAGTTGTGCAGACTATATGAAATCCGATATCCAAGAACAATGCAATTCGTTTGGTTTGGTCGTTGTGAGTTGTATTTTCTTGATGTTCACAATGGAAACAACCAGGGTCATACAAACGTAAAAAATATTCTGTAAGTCAGAAGAGGTCAGATGCGGAGTATATCAAAAAGTGTTAAGCTTGGTTTATTATTCATGCGTAAATAAACATTGAATTTGAAGCATACAAAAATAACACCCCTGTAAACTGGCTAACTGAAATGCATAAATAACAGGTTCAGCAAATCACATTCTAAAGATTCTATCATCATCGCATCAAAGAGGGACCTTAGGCATTGCTCGGAAAGGCATGAAACCGATATGACCTTGCGAAGATTTCTCTGTTTTTATAGGATCACACAAATGGAACATGTGACGTGCCAAATAGACATGTGTAGTATATTTTTACATGGAGTGTGGTCATTCATATAGGTAGTAGTCTCTTGAAGCTGGAATATATTTTAAGATGAACACCTTCGACGTTTGCGTTGTAAAATGAAACGTGTAGTTTACCAAATGAGGGTACGTGATTATTGTCATGATCAAATCATAATGTGTCGACAATAGAAGGCCCGTAATTGCAGGTATGGTTCTATTGGATTAATCTGCGTTTATGCTTCAATGAGCACTTTTGTGCATTATAATTATGCTCACCTCTTCTAAAAAAATCACCCAACTTCGAAAACACGATACAAGCAATATGTGTTCTAGTTATTTCAACCCATACTGCTGGTTATCTGATCTTAGTTTGATTAGCCATATGACACACATACACACACACACACACACACGCACATACACACACACACACACACACACCACACATGTATACATATATATATATATATATATATATATATATATATATATATATATATATATATATATATATATATATATATATATATATATATATATATATGTGTGTGTGTGTGTGTGTGTGTGTGTGTGTGTGTGTGTGTGTGTGTGTGTGTGTGTGTGTGTATATGCGTATATGTGCGTATATGTGTATGTGCATGTGATCGTATGCATAGACAAAAATAACACGATGATGAAATGGCTCTGCCTAATAGCAACAGCATGGCCTGGGAGCTAATTTTGCCGCCTCATTACCTTTGGTAACTAGCCAATTGTGCCTTTGATTGCTGACATTGCACCAATAACCATTTCAGCTAAAGGTTTGCCAGAATAGGTCGACAGATATAGGTTTGCGAATATTTTCAACCACTTAATTGTACTCTCCATGCCAAACAAGTCCGCAAGAAGACAGAGGGATCCGCTGACAATCCAAATGACTAATCCAACGTCAGTCATGTTCCGATTTTATAGGATAGCCAAACAAAATATTCTTAGAAATCCCACATGGCAATGACACATAAACCTTATTGGATAAGCATCTATTTGAGCTTCACTACATCAATCATCTTTTTAACACATTTCACAAACGTAGATAAAAGTGCCATACTAAATAGTCATATTCGGTGGAACTCAAGACAAAACTATCTTTGATCGATATTTATTCTGGCTTTAGAATCATTTGTTGTTTGCTGACCTCAGAATTGTCGTTAGTGCAACCTTTTATGCGACGGTGTAATTTGTAAGTCGCCGACCTTGATGTCGTAGCCTAAAAAAAAGACCGGGTGAGAAAAACTATCACTGATGCGTAAATTGCGATTAGGGTCAAACACCATAAGAAAGCATTAGCAAGAACAACCTTTTGCATTAAACACGTTTTGATTGTCATAAACGGATTTTATTCGCACATGTCAACGGTTAATTATAAGCTAATGATCAGTAAGCCGTATCTCCATTGCAAGTGACAAAACAACTCAGACCATGATAACTCCGGGTAGTGGGTGTAAACATTAACGTTATATGTAGCTTTATACTAGCCTACAGTTAATGGGGGTCTGAATTACGATTATCGTGTAATATTTATATTCCGATGCTAGTAAATTCGGCAAAAACAAGCGTATTGTACTCATTAGTCAATTGGCTGTTATCGTGGAGATTTTGTGATTGGTATTTGTTACTGTATACGATCAATGCAAACTTACAAAGCGAGCATAAGAAAGTGCTTGAATAACTGAAGCCAAAAAGTATTTTGTGAGGGCCCCCGAATAATTACAAAATTTTGTAGTACGCCAATTTTGGGGCGTTGATGTCGTTGAATATTTCTTAATGTAATGATGGAGCTCGATAGGATTATGGTCAAAGCTGGGGATCAAATTAGCATGTATTGCGCATAGATGTCGAACAGCCTTGTGAGATACGTCACCATTCCGTAGCAGTGAATAGAAGCTCCAATATCGTCATCTAACCAGTACGTCTTCATGGCAAACAATGTGGAAAATTGTGTCGTCAATTTCGCGGCAAGTCTTTATATTCCAGTCGAAATTCTTTGTAAGCGTCATGTTCAGCAATATTTCGGTATACAGCATTCGGCAACGAAATGGATTTTTGTCCACAAACATTATTAATTTTTCCATACAAAATTTAACATTTTCGTCATCGTAAACACATGCCATCGTCTTTATACTACACAAAATCTACCTTGAACCCGACAGCCTGGCAAATTTTGCCCTGTATCCAACTTTATATTAGTGCAAGCTGAGTATCTAGCTGCTATTCTCTTGGAATTGATGACAGATGTTTCCAAACGCTTATGACATTAAACTCGATATGTATGACACTGCAAGTGACCAATAATATATATGCTTTCATCGCGCTTTAGCGTACTGCAATAGTCGGTTGGTATAAAACCAGCAAACTACATCCAATATTTCACCTCCATTGAGAAAATTTGCCGTCTAAAGAGCGAAGTGGGAATCGATTGAAGTGGTTTAATGCCGAGAGTTGCAGTCGCGTTTCCCAACATTAGCGGCAGTGATGCAAATAGGCTTCATGGCTTTCTTGGTCGCTAACATCATAATCACTTTATTTGACAATTGCTAAGCATGAACGAAAGTAATTGCTCATTCGAACAGGTCGATGTCATGACACGAATAAATGCATCATTGCCATATAATGGTATAAAGGTTATCAAGGGCCGAGAGTTAAATAAGCCTAAGTTCACCCTGAAGGCCGGCCAGTCGTAAACACATTGTTTAAGCTGCCAAAAACATGTTATTATTACCCAGTGCTGGAGTTTGAATGTCACTGCAAATTGGATTCGTACATCTAGTCCTCCAGACTTATTTAAAGCTAGTAGTTTATTTGTCAAATGATTGTTTTTATATCCGATATGCACCCTTCGTTGTGTGTGTATTGTTGTGGCTAGACAATCAAGCACTTAACGAATATGCTTTCCCATTTATGAATCCTTATGTTCACGTATTATTCTTAAAATACCGCAGATTAAAACAGTGCTCGCCTGCTTCTTAACCTAGTAACCACTATTTATGATTGCGCGCTTGCTGTGAGCTTGTAGCAAATTCTGATTACTTATTATCTTTTTTGACACCTTGTATGTATATTATCACCGTACCAACGGATAGATAACATGGAAAAAAACAGCATGAAGCGGAATGAGACCACTCAGCACAGAACAATACTGAAATCTACCCTTTATTAATTGGCTTCATGATGTTATAGTAACAGCTACAACTAAATCACTGGTGTTCATCAGTCATGAGGGTTTGCAGTGTTTGCAAGTCAAGTCTGCTCTTGGTAACGTTATTACACGAGCAATGCAACCAGATAACTCATTCCTATCGTTTTCTTACGCACAAGACCATATGAGTAAGGATTACATTTATATATAGCTTCTGAACTCATATTGTATATATTTACCGTAGCGATGCTGTAGTTCTGGCCAACTATCACCAGGCTTTTGTGGGGTATGTGGGGTCATCCATGCAAAGTACCACAAAATACGA
Organism: Urechis unicinctus; assembly: GCA_034190875.2. NCBI lineage: Eukaryota > Metazoa > Annelida > Polychaeta > Xenopneusta > Urechidae > Urechis > Urechis unicinctus. The sequence goes on along the minus strand of CM067345.1, from coordinate 14,730,847 downwards.
CTACATCTGATATACAGCACTGACTCTTCAACTCTTCATGCTTTAGCCTTTGCATCGAAGCGCAGGATTATGAGCTGCATATGGTGACCTTATCTCAGTAGTAGTTACACGTGTGAACCAAGATGCCAGGTTGTTGATCCCACTAACTGTTGATAAAATGGAATAAAGCAGCGCCGATTGATTACGAAGATTCTTTGTTTCTGGCATTTCCCGTCCAATTTTCAACCAAAATACTGGTAAAGCTTCAAATAAGCCTTGTATTTTTTGTTCTACCGCGCTATTAATGCAGCGAGAAAACACAGTGCATGTGTATTGAACACATTCAGTACATTGTAACCAATACCCAATAATTGAATAGAAGCGCCAAACGCACACCCCCTGTCGCCTTCTTAGGTCACAAGTTATGCCTACATTCGATCACAAATATGTGGCAACCACAACCCGGTATGAGGCCCAAAATGAAAAATTACTTACAATCTTATTATGTCTTCCAACGATAGTTGGAAGTCATATTTGTTAAGCCAGAATTATTTTTTTTTTTTTTTTCTCCAGTCAAGGTTTTTCGGGCTTTTCTCCGGAACGGTTAAACATATCAACATGAAATTTTGGGGAATGATAGATCAAATTGGGACACAACTGGCGATCCAATTTGACGCGCATGCGCAGTGTTGGAGGCTTAAAGGATGGATTTTTCGTCGATTTTTTCCCCATTTTCTGTAACTATCTCCTCCATAACTACTGTGGTTACGAACATATGAATTATATGGTTGTAACAAGCAATTATCGTCGCATGGAATAGGCGAAAAAAATACTTATTTTCACCTTTTGTACTTTGTATAATGACATGTATTTTAGAGTACCTATCGCGATTTTTGCTACGACTTCTCTCCCCGCTGATATCTCTGAAACGGCTGTATTTACGGACATGAAATTTTGTCAGTAATTAGAACTTGGCTTCGTGATAATGACTGTAACAGCATTTTAAGCATTCACAGTAAAAGAAAACAGTAAAAAGGTCGTTTAGTTTGAATGTTTTCTACTGCAGCAGCTTAGCAGCAGGCTATCTGCAGTTCGTGTCTATGTAGGCCAAACCTTACGTAATCGACCAGAGCCATTCATCGCTTACCTTGGCTGGCTTTAAGTGGTCATGTCAAAACAGGCCAAACCTTACGTAATCAATCAGCGGCATTCATCGCCTTCACCGTGTATTGACTTGGTTTAGGGGTCATGTCAAAACATCTTAGCGGCAGCAGCTTGTTATCTTATAATAGTGCGCGTTACCAGCTCTTCTCGGTCCGTGTATATACTGTCTTTATGTCTCAGCGACAGTGTGCACTGGATGTCCCGGTGCAATCAAAGCGGGTATATATACACAAACACGCATACACGCACACATATATATATATGTATACACACGGTTTCCGATGCCAAGCTTCCGAGCGCCGAGCAGCTATCTATAAATAGCATATATATGTGTATATTTATAAGTGTGTGTGTTTATATACGTATATATCTATATATATAAATATATATATATATGTATATATATATATAAATATATATATATATACATATATATATATATACATATATATATATATACATATCTGTATATATATATATATATATATATATGTTTATATATTTTTCTGGTATTATTGCTCAAACTTGGCCCGTATTCAGCTCCGGACAACTAATGTAGTATATTTTGTAACAATTCACGTCCCGTCAAACTTTGCAAATACCATAAATATGTCGGGGTAGCGGATTGGATTCGATTGTTCACATATCGATTCCACATGTAGTGGGCAATCAGTCAACAAAGATTACTTTGAATTTTATATCAAATGCACCTTTCAGCCAAAAATGCTTATTCAGTAGATAACTTATCTGTAGATTTTCTTCTATATTGAAATGGAGGTAGATTAGTAGCTATGCCACCAGGGGTCCGCTTGTTGTATACCATGCGTGATACATGCTTCCTAACAGTTGATTCTTTTGGCAAGGTTGGATTAATTACAACGAGTCAGTAATAGATACGTTGTGGAGATGGCCCATAGAACCTCTCAGATTCGCCAGATTCCATTTGTAGTTCAAACGCATTCTGGATTTATAAAGACGTTTTTTTTTTGTCACCTCGCGGGTTTTTACATTTCTCAGCGGAGAAACAGTCTCGATCAAACGTGCAAACAAGGCCAGTGTAATTAATCCGCCACACACCACTGAGCGCAGTGATATTCATTTACGGATTGATAATTCAATCAATTGAGCCTTTTGAATGAGGCAACAGCTGTCTCCACTTTTTCAATGATTTATCCATTACATCGCGTGTTATTTGGAACCCCGTGATTGCTTTATTGATTATCCTACAAATGATTGTGTTTATGAAATAAATGTTGAAGACTGAGAGCTATATAGATTGTTTTCTCCTTGATGACTGAGAGCTATATAGATTGTTTTCTCCTTGATGACTGAGAGCTATATAGATTGTTTTCTCCTTGATGACTGAGAGCTATATAGATTGTTTTCTCCTTGATGACTGAGAGCTATATAGAATGTTTTCACCTTGAAGACTGAAGGCTATATAGAATGTTTTCTCCTTGAAGACTGAGAGCTATATAGATTGTTTCTCCTTGATGACTGAGAGCTATATAGATTGTTTTCTCCTTGATGACTGAGAGCTATATAGATTGTTTTTTTTTCCTTGATGACTGAGAGCTATATAGATTGCTTTCACCTTGAAGACTGAGAGCTATATAGAATGTTTTCTCCTTGAAGACTGAGAGCTATATTTTTTATACTGCTCTAGAACCAAAGGGATTACTTACAGCGTTACTTGTAGCAAAATGATTAGCTTTAAGCCACGACCAACGATTACTTGCTCTGAAACCTTCCACATAGCCTAGCAGACTTAGCTTGTTTTAGAGCTGCCAATATTTACACTGTTGCATTGGTAATCACTCAACAATATTGTTTATTTTCTATATTTGTAATAGTATTAGGTGCTTAATTTTATTTCATATTATGTTGGCACCAGTAATATTAAGCACATTCTTAAACTCGGCATTTAAACAATTTGTATAAAAACGTAGAGGTGATCCTATCCATTTGTTGTAGGCACTATTTATAGCGTGCCAAAGCTTTTCTTGTACTGGCGGTAGATAATGCTGTTTTCGTAGGATAGACCAAATAACATAGAAAACAAGCTTAATTACTATTCCCGCACCTGTCTATGACCATGTTACCACGCTTGCTTCAATGGTCCAATGGGTGGAGATACGACCCATTGAAATTGGCATTACACTAATTACATTAATTAACCAGAACTTTCTACTTTTCAGAAAAATGTCATACATTTCTCATGCTATTCAGACTCGATAATACCATAAACGTTCATCGCACGGTCAGAAAAAAATGTCCGCTCTCCCTCTGGGAAGATGTATTAAGCGGTGCTTTTCCTTCCATTAAACGCTCCCCTTCTTTTGTACAGCCGTCCTTGGATTCGAATTACATGTCCGATGGAAAAAGTATTGGAAAGATCATAGCTAATTTCACACTTAAACCAATCTCATAGGCTGCGACATTAAATTATGGGTTCCTTTCGTTTTGTAAGTGTGCTGGTTGATTTGATCGCATTCAGAGCCGAAGAGCTACATTGAAAATTCCATATGACATTGCATTAAACCTAAAAAAAGACGTGGGGGACGAGATAGGTGAGATGAAGGTGATTATGGGTGGAGGGTTGATGTAACTCACACCAAGCCGCTCATGTGAAAGTTTGACAATGTTAGAGTATTTTGTATCTGCATATATAGCATCCGCTTTTTCACGGGTATATCAATAATAAAATCAAACGCAGCCAAATGCTCGATGTGTTGTTCTCTCTACTGTATGAGAGGTTGCTCCTATCTTAAAATTAAGCAACATATATTGCGTAGGGTATATGGCATAATTACTAATATTCTGAACACTGGGTTTCAGGTTTAGGTTCATGAGCATAAGCATTTTCGCTAAAATGTGATCGACACTTTCCGACCTCAGCTAACCAACCTATGCAATATTATGATCTCTGTTAATCTTGTATTCATGGCAACACAGTTATGAAATAGCAATTACAACGTTTAACACGCATTAATGCATCATATTAAATCGTGAAATGAATATACTCCGTATTCGTCGATCAACACAGCTTAGATAATACCATGAAGCTGCCTCTGGCTATGTGTCTCGCTTGGAGTATTTGACTTACGACCACTGGAGATAATATTGTTCCCTGACCAAATGCGTGTAGCGCTGTTAGCGATACGGATACTGTCCCCAGAAGTTAATTTCCTTCTATAACGGAGGATCAAAGAGATAAATAACCACCCGAGTGCACATGTATTGTCATATAATTTATACGACGGCGATTGGCAAAAAAATAGTACACGGTCATTGCATAAGTTGCGAGCGTCTGAATCAGTAAACGGCCCAAATTTACCCACTCTGTTGAAAGACTGCGAAAAGGAATACTGCGGTCGAATTGTGTTACGAAACCTTGCTTTTCACTGCAACTAAATGCAACATCAGCTGAATCCTGCGATTTTCGCCATTCGCAAAAGTGTTTCATGAGATTTGAAATGGTTCTTTTGTTGCATAAATTACAGACATAGTGAGATGTGCTCTTTAGGACACAAATCAGCAACAATGAATATCTCGTTAACGATTTGTAACCCCTATTCAAACCCTAAACTCTAAATGTGTATATGTAACGTCAAACACAGCGATTAACCATTAAATATTAGTGTAAGTATCGGTCGTTTCAATCACCTGACAAAAGGTCGGAAGCTTTCTTGTAATATTAATATGCTAAATTAGCGGTTACTATATTGAAAATGCATCATGTGACAAGTGATAACACACATGCCAGGTGTCATTTTGAATGAGGCTGGTTTTTAGCAAATGTTTGCTGGGTGCAATTTTGTATCATGACTTTGCATTGTGCTCTACGGCTATCTTTGTTCTCAAATAATGACCAATATGTATTTTGATGTCTCCGGCAGGAATGTTATTGTCCAATTCGTGTGACATTGAGAAGGGCAACTAATGTATGATTATATTAGAAAAGGTACTCATACAAAGTGCTGTTGACTGAACAACTATTGAATGAGGCAGCTCAATGATCAGCAAATAAGAACAGTGGTATCAGTCGCGTGCTAGCGCTGGCCTTGAGGGCAAATGAAATAACTTTATACGAGAGCATTTCACAATGTTGTCTAAAGCATCTCCAGAAATTTACCTAGAAAAAGTAAGGTAAAAGGGAATTAGTAGTATAGAGAGAAGAAGTTATGGCGCACCTCAACTCATCCATACTACTCACCCTTTGACAGCTTATACAAGATTTTTGCTTACAAAGGCGCAAATTTCTGCTACGGCTACACTGTTTCCGGCCACTTTTTTCGCCCATTCGCACCAACAAGCCTTCAAGCATGTTCTCCATTTGGTCTCGTCTGCATTCGTACCTTCCATTCTGTCTATACACCCAATGGTGGTCTACCCCCAGCAATCTATTTGCCTGCTCTGTCTCCAATTCTATGTAGAAAGGGTCCCGCCCGGCTAGCGTAGGCCAGGGTCTTATATCCCAACTTAGGGTAGGCTTGGGGGCCGGTTCAGGTTTTGGTAGGAAATTCGATGTGGCTTCCATGTAGTTCTTTGTAATTTTCCAGACCTTCCATGCAAGAACTGCGGCAAATCCTCCATATGCCACCATTTGCTATCTTGTCGAAAACGACGCTAGGTCCAAAATTGTTCCTATAGTGGTTCCAACCTCTTCTATATCGTCTTCCAGAACCGACCAATTGTCGTTTATTTCCTCCTCTACAGATTCTGCAATAGTGTCTACCTTGTTTTCTATATCGTCCATCTTTTTGTCTGTATCGTCTACACTTTTCTCTATGTTTCGCATTGTATAGTAGAAATCGTATAGGATGCCATTTCGTGGCGCGGTATGGAATGGTAGTATATGTTGGGGGCTACTTCCCATATACAGGATTCTTTTGGTGGCCTCCGCCTCTTTGAGTACCCTACTCTCGGAAACCATATTGGCAAATTCTTGGGGGGTTGGGAGGTCATGTATAGTCGAACTGTCGCAAATATCCGAACGCACAGCGATCTTCGACGAATGCTAGGAGGCCAGATGGGGGTTGCAAGTGGGTTCTCCCATTGTTGTTTGCTAGATAGTCCACTTCCGCTATATCGGCTACCAGGTTGCTGTCGCATGTGTTTTCTTGTAGGAGATGCGCAGAAACCGATTTGCGTGCCCGAATTGTTGTAGCGATATGCTTTCCATCGTTGCTCGAGTTGCTGTATCGTGGGAATACATGTTGTATCTTCTCTCGATTACATATGATCAAATGGAGTGTGCTTCGGCCATCTATTGTGTCCAATCGTCTCCATTCCAATGTTGGAATGGAAGGCTTCCAGGTTGTTTGCAAAATGGGAGGCGAGGTAGCCCTTGTATAGACAATGTAAGAATGGAAGGCCCGAATGGAGACGAGACCAAATGGAAAACATACTGGGAGACTCATTGGTTGGAATGGGCAAAAAATACTAGCCGAAAACATGGTAGCCATAGCAGAAATTTTGGTGAGAAGTAAGGATGATAGCGGTGCGCCAGAACCGCTACTCTCTATACTACTGGATTATATATATATATATATATATATATATATATATATATATATATATATATATATATATATATATATATATATATATATATATATATATATATATAATATATATATATATATATTCACGCTTCATTCTTCCGTACCTGCGAGCCATTCATTTCGGAGGTATATGTTGCTTATCAGCACGACATTTCTGACTCATTAAAACCGAGACATCATGATCCTCTACCATTGTTAGATGACATGTTTGTACCTGATGTTTGATGTGTGTCAGGCTAGTTATGTGCTTGTGTGTCCGCGGTGATAAGATTGAAATAGCAGTAACGGATACGGAGCTTCGTTCTGCCCATAAAACCAATTTAGTTGATGAACAAAATCGTTCATACGACCGAAATAGCGCCTTTAATACCACCTAAGCCCTGTTCTGATATTGCATGAGGTTAAATCGCTGCTCGAATGTGACGTTTTTATTCCACAGTAATCCCTTTTTAATTATACCATGCATCATTCTGGTGATGCCCCTACTTATTGCACAGATTCACTATATGCACCTGGCAAAGAGTGTGTTGCGAACCCCACAGAATACCGACTTGGTGGAGGCATGGATTTATAACGATGAATATATCCCGTGACGACAAATGAAAGGGAATATAACCACACACACGAGCGACTGCATTGCATGAGTCAATAAGTAGTAAAACAATTAATATTTCGTTTTCTAGTTTTAAAATTCGAAATATTGAGGTTTCGTTTAAGGTAAAAAGTTGTTTGCGTTAGCTGTAATGCGGCAAGCTATGCTTTTTATTAACTACAATGGGATATAATCGTAAAACACGCTATCGCATACAAGACACAGACTAGACGCATTACAGCTCAAAATAATCAAGTGGTTAATTGCGTTAATTAGAAGTTACCCATCCTTGCCTATGCTCATTTTTATTTGTTGCGCCGCTGTTGGTGTATTGATCTGCTTAAAGCAGATAGGTGGGGCTTTCACTCCAATGAGGACCAACATTTGCACCGGTTACTTCCCATGACTAAAAGATAACATCTGATCATTTTTATTGCATTTCTACTTTGGCACCAATGATCCCCAACATCCTTTACTGACCTGAGGCAAAGCAGCTAATTCAACACTTAATTCAGTGTGCCAGTTAAACCGCTGATCCGAGTATTTAGCGCACGTGGGTCACAATTAAGTCCGATATTTGAAAAGTTTGCGAGGCCTACATCTGTCACGAAGACACGATAAACACAGTTTGCATGATATTGATGGAAGCACCCGCCCTTACATGCATATCTTTGCCTACGGAAATAGAATGTTTATTTCTGCGATGGCCCACAATATCAATAATGGTTGTCACGGTTCAAGCAGGAATGAAACACCAAACGCTAAGCAATGTCAATATATCTCCAATAGAAGAAGCAAGCAACGTCACCAAAATCATAAGGGATATAAACTGAGCCCTGGGCTACAACGGTAAGATGTAGGAGGTTTCGCTCATATTTTATGTACTTGAAGTCATCTGAGATCGTGATGTACTGAGATAATTCGTTAGTCGGTGAGTTGATTGAATGATATCGCCAGTCGTATCGCACATGGGTCTATGTAACAATGCTGTAACATTCCTAAACGATATTGCTGATCATTTTGTTTAGTGACAAACGTCTTTCTCAACAAGTTTAACTTTTGTGGGACATGTCAAAAACATCGAAGATCATCATACTTACCGTATACTGCTTTCTCGATCAATCACCTATCTCATCGCAGGAGAATAGCGGCGAGATTGCATTTTGTTGTATTATGATACATTGTTCGGCTGTATTTTCCGGGACAAATGACTTGTGAGCCATAAAAAACAGGATATAATGAAGCGTAACAGACGATACTTTTTATAAAAACAAGCACATGTTTATAAATATACATATATTTAACTATATATATACATATGTAATTATATATGTTGATATATATATATATATGTTTATATATATATATATTTATATATATATGAATATATTTATATACATAAATATATATAGATATATGAAGATAGATACATTTATTTATATAAATATATATATATATTTATATGTATATATATATGTTTTATACATATATATATATATATATCTATATATATATATATATATATATATATATCTCTATATATATCTCTCTGTGTGTGTGTGTCTATATATATCTATCTATTTATCTCTATCTTTATCTCTCTATATATTTTATATTGGTTAATCACTTGGTTGAGAAAGAACGTCGGAAGTTGCTGGAACAATATGTTACAACTGGATATGTGGGTCATTTGGAAAGAAAATGATCCTGGTTGTCAAGTGGTTTATCCAAATTAATTACACGATGATGTGTGTTTGGTGATGGAAGTTGCTGAACTGGTGAAAATGTATTTGCATGAGGCGTTGCTGCGCGTGAATGACTGAGTAGTAACGGAAATGTGGACCACGTGTTTGGGTTTATTTGTGCTACCCCTACTTGGGTGGAAACCTGCAAATTATTTTCCCCGAGAAAAGACTATGTTTGTTGACATTAGTAAATGATTAGATTGAAATGTGTGCATTTCGCCAATTATCGATTCAATAAACTACATAAACATCGGACCTTCTGTTGTCGTAAGCCTTCTGTGTAGTTAAATTTGGCTCACGCTTGATAGAGATAATTGATAATGTGACCCTGATGTCACATCGGAGGGGTGTGTCGGAAGTTTGCAACGAGTTTGAGATAGATGATAACCATTATATGTAACATGAATGACCAGGTGGTGGATCACATCAGACATGTAGGGACTTACATGTTAGATAATCTTGATAAAATGAACGACCGCGTGATGGCTGCAATCACGAATGTTATGGATTTGAAAGAAGGTGCCGGTTTGAAAGCAAATCATTGGATTGAACATGGAGCGCAATCCTCAATCAGCGGTTAACCCATGGAAGCAAATGGTGTTTTAAATGGCGTATTATAATCCGGATGGTAACCTTAGTGCCTTGCAAATAGGTTTGCAAATAAAATACTTCGAACTTCTTAAAACAATTTGGATGCCTTTGAAGAAGACCCTGTGCATCAACAATTAATTGATACGCGAAAACGTTTGTTTGAAGTCTAAGGGGGCTGGTCCAAAGCTTCACGCCACGCATATTATCAGAGGCGATTTCTAATCGAACGTCAAGTGAAGAAATGCAAACATTTGAAGGCGGTAGAAGTCAAATTATGCCGAGATCATGTTAGAACATGTTGGTCATGCGACTAATGACGTCGTTCTTTACGTTGTCTTTATAGTGGGGTATACTCGCCGAATTCGACCAGTCTCTGTGAGCATAACTGACTATGGCCCAGCTGCAAGCAAACTTACAATGTCGCAATTGTGGTCGATTGGAAGTTGCCTTACAGTGGTGTCAAGATGATTACAATGAAGTGAATCGTTTATGTCGGCAGGTCGTGGTTGAAGTCATCGAGTTACGGGAACAACTGAATCGGACAAAGCAATGTGACATGGAATCATTTGCGAACTGAAAGTCAGAAGCCTTGCATGAGTATCGGGAAAGATAATTACGTAAACATGGAAAGGTAACCTTGGCGTGACTCTGACCTATCAGATGAGGATGTGATAGAGATATCCATACCACTACCACATGAAAAAAAACGAGGATTGGCACAAAACAGCACAAATGTAGCAATGAAAACAAAAAAGAATATTTATCATAGTGGTGTTTATCAAATAAAATATATATATATATATATATATATATATATATATATATATATATATATATATATATATATATATATATATATATATATATATATATATATATATATATATATATATATATATATATATATATATATATACATATATATATATATATATATATATATATATATCTCTATCTCTATCTCTCTCTCTATCTCTATCTCTATCTCTCTCTCTCTCTATATCTCTATATCTCTCTATATATCTCTATATATATATCTATCTCTATATATATCTTCCCATTTGATTCGTTTGGTTTACCTTTTCATACAATTCGTGAAGGTTATTGAGTATCTTGGATATTTAATCAACAGACTGTACAAACTTTAATCTCGAATGTTTGTGGTCTGTATTGCATTAATTATTTTCTTTTATATTGTCGAGGTGTTCCCATGCTGGAACTGTTTTGTGTATTTAATCAGGAATTAGTGGCTAATGATACCATAGTATATGATATTCCAAAAACACACATTGACCATAATATGAGAGAGAAAATAAATAATTCCATATAAGAATTAAATCACCAAAGCATGTTACATACCCGTGAGCCAAGACTTTCCCTTTTGGAATAAAAGTATGAGAGAGAAGCTCGTGACTTGGTGTAGGTAAATATCTGGTTTTCCGCTCAGCGGAACCCCTGATTCACACTGGACCCTGATTTCTGCTTTCTCAACACTCTTGGATAGCTGTCTTTGCTAGGGCTAATCTGTTTTTTCATTTCAACCTCTTGCTTGATATTTTGGTAGCGTAACCAAATCAATAGTATGTTTTGATACACACACTGACAATTCCGTCTCGACACCATTTTTCTTTGGACAATCCGGTTGTTCGTTTGTCAAAATTGCGACGCTCGAGATCGCACGGTTGATCAATCCAAACTTGACAACTACACCTAGCTTTTATCCATGCCTCATGGTGTTCTTGGAGAGTGACTGGTGACATCCATTGATCTCATTCCCGGTAAAATGTCTCTTTCATCTTAAGGTTGACTACCTCTTCCAAATAACCACCCAAAATGGCAAAATACACAGAATCGATGTCCACATATTTATCAACATATTCAAAGTATAACTCTAGCATCCTTAACTTGGCATATTGATAAGCCAAGAAGCCAAATTGATGAGGTAAGTTAGTCTTGGTTGAAGCTTTTGCCATTTAAACTTTATATGTAGATTCGTCATGCTCATTAATGGTGCGAAACTTTTGATTCTTGTTTAGTTGAGCAGCACCATGCTCGTTCACATACGAGACGTTGTGATGCTCGGCTTGGTTTGTGACCGTCCGCCCAAAACCTAACATGCTAAACAATGTCATAGTATCTGCTGCGATTGTTTGGCTCGGATCTTTATCCCTTGCACAGCTAAACACACTGGTAAAATAAAACTATTGAATCATAAAAAAAAAAATATTAATTAAATAGCGTTTATAAGATAAATAAACATAGGAGGCAAAGCAGAATAATAATAATACAATTCTGCAAAGAAGTAATATGAATAGATGCGATAAAGTTAATCGACTTCATAAAATAAAAAATTAATTAAACAACAAAATAAATAAATCGAAGAAATAATTGTATAAAACAAATAACTAATTAATGTTTAAACTTATTTTACCGAGAATAACACACACGATCTCCTAAGTGACGAAAGGCGGCCTTTGGTTGGTATTCTACAGTTGGGTACAAACGAGTGACCACCAAACCATGTTTCAAATACCAACGCAATAGAGGAGCGGTCAGTAGTTTTTGGAACTCCTGATTAGGGACCACCATAGTTGCTGTTAGACAACAATATACACATTAGCAGAACCTTCATTGTTAGATCATCAGACAGCGTAGCACCTTTATATTGATGGGAATCTTATTGGTAGCCGACAGACACAGGCTGAGACTTACTGTCATGATTTTATGTTGCTCTGCATATGCTCTCATGACAGGTCCTATGTCTTCCCGACCGATGTTGACGTTTTTTGAAGATCGGTGGCATTTCTTGAAAATGGACTCTCGAGAACTCCAGCCAAATGCTTCCAAATCACTAGCACTTCTCGCTGTAACAGGGGTAGGTAAGACCCGGCATTATTGTTGGAAGAACTGAAGTAGCGTTGTACACTACTCTCATTATTCCACAAAATTAACCCGGATTTTGCAGGCCACTGTTGCGTTTTGAAGATGAGCTCTCTCAGTGCAGGTCTCAAAATTGTAGACATTCTGCAATGGTTAAATGGCATTGCTATTTCTACTTTAAACTTTCGCAATCCCAAAAGAATCTGAAAAAGGATAGAAACAAGGAAAAGCAGATAAACGAATCACCTCATCTAGTCACAGTAATTATATTCTAAGCAGTTTCACTAAAGATGAAAAAGATGTAAAAGGAGAACCTGCTGCTGCAGCCTCGTCGTTAACCACGGACCCAACATCAACACCACCAGCACTCACTTAGATGTCGTCGTTGTCAGCTACACCTCTAAGCAATACCATAAGGGAATCAGACCAATTCTCCGGTAGACAATAATAACTTATGATATACACGAAACACAACGATCACACAATAACTACATATATCAGGAACCAGCCCTGCTAAATGGTCGAGCACCACGTTAGCCTCGTCCAGTACATGGACATTCTTTGCTTGTGATAATTGACTATCACTAACCTACTCGTCCCATAGGACTAGAATTCACCAACGCAAAATAAAAATTGTGTAGTAAAAGATTGGATCCATTTGGCTTCACGAAATATACTGAATAGATGACAAATCAATTACATCTACCTTCCTCGCGTTCGTATGTTTCCATGCCAATAATTAGTTCTTGATCAATGACGCCATATCAAAAAAATACTCGGTATAATACACATCTACATAAGTTGAATCATAAATTAAAATTAAACCGTGTTATTTACGTTACTCGCAATCAAATCGCATCAATCCTTGACAAATGCGTTTTCTAGTTGGTTCCATCTTGATAATTCTCGTCGTGTACTGTTGCCTTGGAAAATATCTTGGTTGAGTAAAATGTTATTTACTGATATTACTGATATTTAGATACATAATCTACAATCGACACATTCAGAAATAATTGGTTGTATGTGTTATGACCAATAGAATACGCATGGTAGAAATGAGTGCATATCGGGTTGCAATAGACCATGTATGATTAATGGTACACTATTCGTGGCTTAGTATGATTAGTACATGAATTACCACATGAACATTGGATTATCAAACACCGCTATTGGTGTTGCCAAAGTTCTTGTTATAATAAGATACCCGACTCGGCAGCTCGCCTGACAAATTCCGTGACACCGCGTAGGCAGCGCCCCCTACTTTTGTGGAAGCTACTCGACGCGCAGCAGCCAACCAACTTCGTTATGACTTGCGAGTATGTCTGACTAGAAGTCAAACACAAATGGGCATTTCTGCGCTGCAATTAACTGTTTGAAATGACAAAGACCTTTCCACCCAGGACGTGAATGTTCTAGCATATGTATCTGGCTATAGTGCCCGGAAATAAAGTTATGTGCATATGCAGAAACAAAATTTCTGTAGTCAATGATATACATGACCAGAAGAATTACCGAAGCGCAAAGGAAGGGCTCGTTGTCCCAAGCAAATCACTAGTAGATGGATTATGCAGTCTTAAAAAACATTGCCACAAATTCATTGACACAGTATTATACAGTAAGCAAGTGAAAGCCAGGGTTGTAAGCATTCTAGCTAAAAAGGTCTCATTAGAGAAACTCCAATGTGAATCATGCAGGTGTCATGTTTCTGTTATATGTATTATGGTGAACATCAGGTTGCACCATTCCCTGAGAATGGCTTACTGTAATTTAAGGGATCATACGGAAAAACAAATTCATAAGACACTTTTTCCACACATGAAAATTTGTGCTCTTATTTGTTTTAAGTGCTGTTGTATGTGTAGATCTCCTAAAAATCAAGTATTGATATGTGTTTCTTTAGTTCCTTGAAACCCCTCTATGGCAGATGTATAAGGACTATTCTATCATAAATCCACACCAGTATATAGAACTACTCCACTTTAGATTGGTGTGGTGGGGGGAGCTTGTCGAACAAAGGTGTCCCTGGATATACTGTTAGAATGGTTGGTTGCATGGTACTCAAATCAGATGTGTGTGTAAGATGGGGCAGAACTATGTCTCGCTGATTTGGTGTGTTTAATGGCTTGAGACAGGGAGGCCTATTGTCAACCTATCTGTGCAATGTTTATAAGGATGAATTGAGCTCCGGTTTTAAATAATTATTTTGTTCAGTGTAGTTGTAGTGTGCTTGTTGTTAATCTCTTTATGTATGCTGATGATCTCATTATATCATTTGTGGTTGTTCTGAGTAAGCTATTAAGACTGAGAGTTTTAATTGTAAGGACCTTAATATATATATATATATATATATATATATATATATATATATATATATATATATATATATATATATATATATATATATATATATATATATATATATATATATATATATCTATATATATATATATATATATATCTATATCTATCTATATCGAGAGAGAGAGAGAGAGAGGAGAGAGAGAGAGAGAGAGAGAGAGAGAGAGAAAGAGAGAGAGAGAGAGAGAGAGAGAGAGAGAGCGGGGGGACAGAGAGAGACAGTGAGACAGCGAGAGAAACAGAGAGAGACTGAGAGATTGAGACTGAGAGAAAGAGACAGAGAGAGAGACAGAAATACAGAAAGTGAAAGAGAAAGAGAGAGAGAGAGAGAGAGAGAGAGAGAGAGAGAGAGAGAGAGAGAGAGAGAGAGAGAGAGAGAGAGAGAGAGAGAGAGAGAGAGAGAGAGAGCGCGTGGGAGTTAATGATGATTAAATTCATGCTGCATCAATGTTTTTAGTATATGCTATGTCCTGAAATAATTCTCAATGCAGCTTGTTGATTCGATGGAGGTTCGGGTGACAGATCAAATATCATTCAATCGTGAAATCATGAGCATGTCTTTAAATCAACTTCTTATATTCCGCTGCAAATATGTGCACACTAATGACAAAAACGATCAGATTCAGATAAATCTTTTAACATCAATTAAGGGTAGACTAGACGTCCGACTGTGTCTTAAAAAGGGGTAAATTCAGCCCTACAGGACGTCTGAGTATGTATTTTACTGTCCGATCGGGGCAATACCTGGGGTAGATACTGATATATGCGACTTCGTTCAAACGTTCATACAAAATATTGTAGTTAATAAATTTGAGAAATACAGCGGTATTTTTAGTACATACCATCGCCGATCGATCTTTTACCATTGAGCCACGCGCTTTTGCTTACATTTTAGCTTCCACGAAACCAGGTTGCGCGCTGGTCGCGAGCTTCACAACGGAAACGTCCGAGTCGGGTATCTTAATAAAACAAGATATTTAGTGTTGCATCGAAAGGATGAATATCGAATATCCATTTATTTGGTTTGCTCATTATTGATGAAATTTGCACATGTGTGTCATTTATAGGGCAGTGGTCAGAACAATACAAACATTTTGAATTCCCGATCTAGCTGGTCGAGCGATACCTACAGAAACTGAGCCCTGTCAATGAAGCGTAATTGTCCTAGGGACAGTGAATTATACTTCTCCATGTTATTGGAGATGCAGTTGATCTGCCCTTCCACCTTGCTAACGGCCTGCGCCAAGATGTGGGAGTCATAACCCCGCAGGTTGTGGAAGACAACTGGCATGGTTTTTGTTTTGGGATTCAACCGCAGCTCTAGGTTGCATTCATTGTTGGCTGGTCCCCTGTACTTTTCGCTATGTGACATAGGTTTCAAACACAGGCGCCTATCAGTGGCTAGCTGCATATGTGACGTTGCGTTGCTGTCTGGTGGTTTCGTTTGTCCGGCGGTGTCATCACCATGGTTGCATGTTTGGATAATAGTTTTGTTTATCTTACGCTCTTCCTGCATGGTCTACATGAATGTCTCGGCTTCATCATGTCCTCTCTACACTACTGATTGTTTGGATTTACCATCACATCTCACCAAAATATACCCATTGCCGCAGGCCTCATGTTGTTCCGTCTTCTTGGAGTTGCCCTTAGTTGGGTCTAGTGCAGGGCCATCGATTTAACAGTCACGGCTTCAAAGTCAGCATATATAATGTAGGAGACAGACAGCTGCTTGTGCTTGTTCTTAAAGGATATCTGGCTTATCACCTTCTCTGGAATCTCAACCGTTGTTTGCCCCTTTCCATTGACTTCTGGCTGATGCATACTCTGGTCGTACAGTAAGCGTTGAAGGGTCGTTATTCATGTTTGGGGACATTTTCCAACCTTCTCGATCGCCATTATGTTGATTAAAGATCATAAACACATTTTTTTTAAAAGCGAAATTCGAAAGAATAAACTTCAATAATGGTTTTCATATCATAAGCGGTTACTTAGGAGCACCCTATTCCTTTAAAAAATTATTTTAAAGTGTATGTTTTCGTCTTCCACTCGTTGAACATCCCGCTCGGCAACGTTCGGAATTATTTGGCCCGTGACGTCTCGTTCGCTGCTCTGTGCTCGCTGATCACGAATGTCAACAAGCTTCGCCATTGTTGTCGCGGCTCGTTGATGGTTTATGAAAAAGTCTTCACGGTTTGTTACACTCACAGTTTGGATTATGCCTTATTTTTGTGTCGGTAGAAACGACGAGAGGTCGGGTAAGAGTTTCTTTCGGTTCCCGAAAGACCGAAACATGCACAAGAATTGGATTGCAAAGGTGAAGAGGAAGGAGTAGAAGCCGACCAAAACAACTGTCCTTTGCTCCGACCACCTTTGTGAGGGACGCCTATGAAACGAACCCAGAGCTGCTCAAAAGTCTGGGATTTTCTAAACAAACTAGGCTTCGCCAAGGTGCCATGCCAACGATTTTCAATTACATGGGTGTGAAACAGGATCGAGTAAAACGTCGAGGTGCCTTTGAGAAAAGACGACGTCAACAGGTAAGACTAGGGGTGTCAGTGTTTTTTTTTCAAATTCATTGTATCTCGCATGAAGATAGGTATACTCATGAAGATTCCAAAAAGGTATGTTTCATGTTTTTAAGTCAATTAGAAAAAAAGTTATTGAGGTTTCAGTTTGCTTGGTATTGGTCGGTTTTGTGCCAGAATTCTATGGTAAGGAATAACAGACACTTTCCATGTCTTATATGTTGAATATCATAGTGAAATTATACCAATAGAAATGTATAATCTAGAGGATTCTAATAAGCTATGTTTCATTTAGTTAAATCAATTGGTAAAAAAGTTATTGAGTTTTCAATTTCCATTGTATTGCTCGGTTTTGGGTATGAATTCTATGGTAAGGAATAACAGACACTTTCCATGTCTTATATGTTGAATATCATAGTGAAATTATACCTATAGAAGGTAGTCTAGAGGATTCTAATAAGCTATGTTTCATTTTTTTTAAACAATTACTAAAAACGTTATTGAGGTTTCAATTTACATGGTATTGCTCGGTTTTGTGCCAGAATTCTGTGGTAAGGAATAACAGACACTTTTCATGTCTTATATCTTGAATATGATAGTTAAATTATACCACAAGAAATGTACAATGTAGAGGGTTCTAATAAGCTATATTTCATTTTTTTAAATCAATTAGTAAAAAAGTTATTGAGGATTTCAATTTCATGGAATTGTCAGGTTTTGGGCCAAAATTGACAGGATGACAGCCACTTTTCACTTTTCCTGATACCTATTTGAAATTGCCAAACAATACTTTGAAAAACTATTGAAACCAGACACCTGTCTGAAATTGCCAAACAAGGCTTAAACTATTGCAACCAGACACCTGTCTGAAATTGCCAAACAAGGCTAATACTATTGCAACCAGACACCTGTCTGAAATTGCCAAACAATGCTCATACTATTGTAACCAGACACCTGTCTGATATTGACAAACAATTCTAATACTATTGTAACCAGACACCTGTATGAAATTGACAAACAATGCTAATACTATTGCAACCAGACTCAGACACCTCTCTGAAATTACCAAACATAACTTAAACATCAGGTGACCGAAATCTCAAGATCGCCTGTAGAGATGTCCTCAACAAGACGGTGGTATGTGTACACAGCATCATCCTCATCATATACAATATTAAACCAATCGCTGAACCCTGGTACCTGTGACACCACCTTGGCTATCCGTTCCTCTTTGCCATCAACTGTGTCCACTAAAATATGCCTTACCCTCTTGCCAACCAACATGTGTTGGCTTTCTACTGTTACAGGGTTTCTAACCTGTCAGAGAGAGATTCAAATGCGAATTGTTTAACCGCAATAGTTATGAATATGCCATTACGCAGCTTATATAAGGCTGGGGCGAACTCATGATAAACTCGGCATGTACTCCGTGAACGAATCTGACACAAAACGTGGTTAACAGAATCTTTTTGATGTGTTAATTCTTGGTGGTGCCCTTGGAGACGAGCAGCTCGCGCATCCGTCGCAGTAACTGTCGGCAGCTCAACATCTACTCTGTGAACCCTAACTGCCGCATTCCACGCGCCAGCGCAAGCGGCATTTTGACTTTGAAGTTACTGGCCTGTAACGGATAATTTTTTGAATCTACTACCCCAAATAAATAAATCAGGTACCATATTAAGTTCAAGAATCGAATGACATAATACTGATAAGCCAAGCTATGCGCTCTCCCGGTGCGGGCATGACAAAATCGAACATTTTAAAGTCTAAAATACGACCGAACGGCCCATTCAATAAGAAAATAAACTTGACACAAGTGTTCCACTATACTTGAATTATCTCCGTATATAGATGGATAATCTGTGCCAGATTGATAAATGAACGAAAATCGACTTTGTTTGACGACGCACGATCAGCGGTGGTTGTGAGCGTGCGCAGCCGTGTTGAGTCAAGGCAAGGTTGACACTGATACGGGCTCACGGGGCGAGCATGCGATGATTGCACAACGTTTTGAAGTGCAAAATACGACGAAACGGCTCCATTTAATAAGAAAATAACTTTACCCATTTGTAACATCATACTTAAATTTGTCAAAAGTGTGTACCTTTATCGCGAGACTCTGATAAAATTGGGAAAAAAATACATTTGTTTACACCGTAACATTTCGTACGTAAATAATATTATTTTCCCTTTGGCCAATTTTTTTAGATTTTATATGATCGTGAACATTAGAATGTCATCTTGTCACTCACCAAACAATAAAAACGATGCGAGTAACGATTACGAACCGATTTAGATAATTCAAAACGGAGTGAGTCTCGAAAAGTCAAAAATACTCAAACGGAGTAAAATGCAGAAAGTAAGGCGATATTATTAAAATTCAATACGTTAGCTCTCGTTTGATGTATCATTCGTCCATGTATCTTAAATATAAATGCCAGTTAGAGCAAGTTGAAAAAAATTTAAAAAACAACATTGAGGCACAAGCGCGGCCGTCTGCGGCGAGGTTCGGCTGACACCCCTAGTAAGACAGCTAGGACCATTCAATTTTCATTCCCACCAAATCCCAGTCATGGTTGTGCCTTTGTGTTTGATTGACAGCAAAAGTTATATCTTATATGAATAATCATACGACCCAAATGACATGGCCGTGTTAAGGCTAAGGCATCACTGGTGAAGAAAGGCCCCATGGGCATGGCTCAATAACTGGTGTTTCAATGTGATCTCAAAATGCTTGCATGACATTGCCTGTTTATTGTTTAGGGATTTTGATACACTACATACTGTGTTTAATTGGTCCATTTACATGTGGAGTACTACTGATGCCATAGGACAAATTAGACAGTCTGTATATAGAAGTATATTGATATAGGTGATTTTGATCCCTATTTTGGGAAATATCATTGGTGTACAACTGGTCGACACTGAAACACATGATGCCTCTGTTTGTAGGTGCTGCATGAAATGTTAACTGGAGCTGATATGCTTGATGCCTCCAGTGAAAGTGAAAACGAGATGACAGGTGTGCCCGAGATAGAGGCCAGCTCAACTGAACCGATAGAGGGCTCCCACCTGGATATTCGACATGGAAAGTGACGAGGATGCTATGGATGAATATGCAGTGCACCAGGAAATGTAAGTGATAGTTTACTTTGAAAATACCCCTGTAAACATTGGAATTGTATTGCATACTTATAAAAATCAGTGCTCTCTCATAAGCATAATAAAGCACCTACAACTTTGGTTTTATAGTGACATTGAGCTAGAGGATGGCCCTGGTAGTGAACAGCAAACACCTTCTGAAAGACATTGGCAGATTATCTCCGTCTGAGCAGACTTCCAGCTTAGAATCTTTCCACAAGGTGGTGATCTTCTTCGCGCCCAAGTGTGTACACTTTCCCTTTGCCACTATGGAAGCAAGGTAATTTAACTGAGCTTTGCTGTGACTGTATTGTTGTATATATTGCAAATACCTGATGTAAATCATGGGTTTATGTTGGTGCTTATACAGTTATGACATGCTGGTGTATTGTGAGCTCACATAGGCATGCCAGACCACCAGGCTATATCTGCTACTGTTGGTGCTTTACTTCCAGATTACTGCTGGCAGTTTTGCATTTTAATGAAAACTCCAATAGAGCTCAGGCAGTCACTCAACAAGGCCAGGCACAATGGGGAGTGACCTTTCCAAAGTCCAGACAGGGTGATCCAGTGGTGAAGCCTGTTTTGGTAGGTATATATCACAGGATTTGTTGTTCAATATATGTAAATATGAGTAAAACAATAATGTAATGCTGGCATTTATTAAGATATATTTAGTATGAGTCTCCGCCGTGCCCATAGGGTAATAATACTGCCACAAAAGACCAAACATTCCATTTAATGATTCAAAGACAATTTATTATTAATCTTTTATTAACTGGTTATGCTTCAGATTATGTTGACAACCTCATTACTGAAGTGAGAAATATCCCAGTTACAGACTGGCGAAAGTTCTTTCGGTGGAAAGGAGTGTTCCACCCCATATTGCTGCTCAATTTGAAAAGCCAGCAAAGCACATCCTTGTGGGAGCACACCGATGCCGCTTCAATCATGCAAACAAAATCTCCTCAGCTACTTTCTAGGTATCCTCTGTAAAGGCGCTCTGCGTCTGGGAATGTTTATTTAAGACACATGATGGCAATACTTTTCTGTTATGTCTACATAATCTGTGCCACACCCAGTAGATGAAACAGCGACAGGCCAAATATCTGAATAATCTGAAGCAAAAAAGAATTGATTATTTCTTAGGGAAATATGAAAATAATGTTTTTTTAACTCTTTTGTTTTGTCAACTATGTACTCCAGATATAAATGTATTGCTGGTTTTGCTGTTTGTTGTCATGTAGCACCTAACGTAATTACCAAATGTATTGCACAACATGGACACTTGGGATACACATTGTCCATGTCCAGAAGTGGCTGTGTGTCTTATATGTGCTTCAATAAAGGCATAACTAACTCATTTGTGTTAACTTCATCCCCTATATGTCCATCTATCTGTATGTACTCGAATTTCTATGCAAGCAGGACATAACGGTCCAAGCAGTTTGACTTGAACTCTGGATGTTCGGTCATACATGGCCACTCTTCTATTGTTGCCAAAGTCTTCGGGTAATTTCGACAACAAACACATTCCCGCAATGTGGTCATCTGATCGCAGTTGTTACAGCTACACCTGAAAGGTTGCCCAAATCAAGCTTTAGCCATTTTGAACTCCAAGTTAGATCATTCAAATAACAAAAACTGACCCAGTAGTCCATGTTCGTCCATGATTCACAAATTCTTCTCAGCATTCTGACTTTATTTGTGAGCAAAAGAGTAGACTTCGTCTTTTAAATATACACTGATGAGAGATATATTAACAGGACGTCTAAATTCTGAAAGGGGCCAGTTCACAGGCACCC
>CM067345.1:14656000-14703500 GCA_034190875.2 Urechis unicinctus | reverse complement strand
CGATAATACTATCAGGGTTTCTCAATACGAGTTATCTACGCGTGCAAAGTATAACAGTGATCATTCATAACAATAGTTAGTCACGTACGTGAAAACTTTCCCATAAAGGATTGATAGTTATCTGTGCCTGTTTATAGTATTTGCGTTAAACATACAAGTAATTGATATTGAACGTACTTTGTATGTACACGTAACATTTATAGCTCGTTAATACCCTTAACATAAGGTACATAAGCAACACAATTTCGGTCTTTAGCCCTATACAGCGCTCCCGACTTTTTGGCCTGCCCATCTCTGTACAATTCAACAGTAATTTGTTGTTGTCACTGAGGGCATCGATTCATCTAACACTGCTCTAGACGACGCTGGGAGCACCATGAAGTATTATTATCAGCTACATTAAAAGACCCGTATCGTTACCAGTGGAGATGATTTCAATGCAATGGCATTATGAGGGGCACATAATTAAGTGTCAGTGAACATAAATGTAGACAATTGTAACATCTACTATTAGATGGATGGATGATTAAACAAAACCCATGATCGCGTTGGTAGCTAATCAACAGTGTTGTGTATGAGGAATTGTTAGATTATATTCTTTACTCAGGCGAACTAGCTTTGATATGTTATGTTTTAATGCGTCCGAAACATGCCGCTTTAGGAACAAGGAAGTCACTGCAACATACTGTTGAGACGAGTGTTTAATTACAAAAGCATTCAAACATGAAGCGCTATCAAATTAAGCATTTCTTCATAAAAATGTCAGGTTTAGACAGTTTAGACAGCCAGATAAACTCAGTCTGGGAGCATATCATTGCACAATCTCAACATGTAAGGTATTTTGGCCTTTATATTACCAATGTGGCCATTGTATTATGGTTTTTCTCCCAGTATGGTGTCGGCTGTTACTACCTTCTTTTGCTACGTCGTTTATTATGACTTGAGGGCATTGCAAATTCATGGTTTCTCTGGCTATAACAGATATTCATATTATGGTTAATACTTCTTATGCATTCAATCCGTAGTCTTTACGTCCTATCGCTAGCCTAGAATACCTGTTATATATAAATTGCTTAGTGCATAACCAATGGCCAATGCAATCAGTATTTATATGTACACACTTCTATATTGGCAAGTGCGTGGTGCAGATCAATTAGAACTGACACCAGGAAAAGGAAAACGCTAACGTATCTTGTATATTGTGAAGTCAGCGAAGTAACAATTACAAGCTCTTCCCAATTATGCTTCTTCAAAGACCAGCTACTACTTGAAAGCATAATTAATGCCTTCTATTTCGGTCCGCTTACAAATGCTGCTATGTAACGATGAGAAACGACGAGAATTCACCAGGGATTTCCGCTTGGCAGTGCCTATCTGTCATACCCTAAGGTTCGTCATGGTTTTTTCGTCTTTGCTGATTGGTAATCTGAAGTAATGATGATTCATCTTCGTGGCTTGAGGTGAGTTTTGTACCAATTGACCGTCTTTCGTAAGCAGGTATAATTGACATATATGTACCTAGATAAATCTACCCCTCCCATTCAGTAGTCAATGACACATGTGGGTTTGGTAATTGATTCACCAGTGACTATTTCAGTCTTGTCCAACACCGAAACAATTGAAGAATGGGCACATTAATTTGTTCGTTGAACCTGACCACAAACAAATTACCCTTTGTTCTAAATATGCATAACGACTTTGTTCTCTTCTTTTCTTTGATGGCCTTTGGGACAACGACTCTGTCCACACCTGACCAACACTGCTACGGCAGTACGAGTTGTGTTACGAATCATTGCACTATTATAAATCACAAAGCCGAGACAGAAACAAATAGACGATTCCCAAACTTTATAAAGATTAATCCGAGTCGTGAAATAAAAGACGAGCATTCCACACAAAATTTGCTCTATCAAATATTTAACATCCTAGGATAATCAATAATGGAGTATGTATTCATGAGGCTGATGGGCAAGAAGGCCTTATACAGAGGGTCAGGTTCACCTTATCTTCTGGCGCCTTTATTGTTGGACGGATAAAAAAATTTAAGTATCAGCATCTCTAGTCATATGTTTACGGACACATTGGGTTTGTGTTGTGTCATCTATGGCAGCCAAACCCATGGCAAATTTCAAGCTGATAAAAACATTCATATCATCTATAGCAGCAGAAATCACTTTCCTTTGCCATTGGTAGTTTGTTCTGCATAGCAAATTGGCTCAACAATTCGTCATCGTCAAAGAACTAAGAAAAGTCAATTGTATCACTATCATTATTGCCCTTCTATTCGCCCGTTATCAAGCCGTTTTAATGTTGTGTTGAATCACTCAATAAGAAAAATGTCAATCAACATTGTCGATTTCTTCGTTAACAACGTACACACACCGCTTAAGCGTTCGGGTCACCAGCAATGTCAGTCATTTTTAACTCTTGGTCAGCTTGGGACGTTTTAGTGAAGTACCTGAAATACGGGTGGGGTCATTTCATACAGTTGTTAAAGATAGTATTAGCAATATCCAAAGTGCGAACGACCGACAGGGCTTCTCGTGAGAGCCAGTAATGGATTACACAGCAATTGCAGATCTGTTTAGGAAGCAAAATAACGATATACGCATGTTGCACAACACCAAGGCGAACAATTAGATTTTCATATCTTATTTAAGCAACTGCAACCGTGGCAGTTTAATTCTTCTGACATGTGCCCAATTTCATATTAAAGTTCTCTGCTGGGTTGAAAAATAAAAGAAGAATGCGAACGTTAATATTCTCTATTGAATCTTCATTATGCAGTTGGTTGAAGTCAAAACTAACGACTATCGAAAACTACATAAATATATATATATATAAATATATATATATATATATATATATATATATATATATATATATATATATATATATATATATATATATATATATATATATATATATATATATATATATATATATATATATATATATATATATATATATATATATATATATATATATATATATATATACATACATGGGTACATGGGAGATTTTCAATTGTCTCTTCAAGAATAAGGCCGAATATTCGACCGTGCATGAAATTGATCCTAGACTTGTTGGCTAGGCAGTCTCTTTTGACCCTAAAACCAATTCCATACCACGGGGTTTTGCTCAGAAGCAAAGGGGCATTGACAATTACAAGAACTGCAGCCTGATATATCATCCCATAGATATTCACTGCAGATCTGCGGACATTGCGATAGTGGCTTGCTGTATTGACGATTGCCCTTCCGTGAAATTAAAGCATTTTGTGCATTGATCGTCGGTAGACGCATGTTGGAAGTACATAAGGGCCAAGAACGACGTATGCGCGCTAATTAAATGACCTGAGGTTGTGAGGTTGTATCAGCAGAAGTGGTGACAATAAAAAGGTCAATACAAAAGGGCCAAATAATAAGTCTATTGAACATTTGTAGCGTTACAATTAGCATGTATGCCTTACACTATTATGTCCATCAGCAATTGTATTGTATCATTGTAGCAGCGTGAAGGAGATATTGTGCTATCAAGGACCGGGTAACCAGTGTTTGGGTTGAATGTTTACAGGTAAAGAGGAAAATGTCACCATTATTGTCTTCTAAGGGAAGTTAAATTCTTCACTGAAAAACGTTCATTATTGATCTGCGGGGAGAATGGGCCTCCCAGCAGTAAACATTTTATGATGCCCAAGTCACTAGATATACGAGACGAAGCTTTTTAACTGGATGCAATAGATCTGTTTATTTCAAAAACATGACTGCATCGATCATGATGCTGCCTCGTATAACTTACCTGTCACTACGTCTAAATCGCGCACGCAAAGCCATGCGATCCATCACAATAAGGCTTTCTATAAATCAATTTGCAAGACAAGACGTAAGGAACACTGAATCTGCTTAACTAGTCGGCAACTATATCCATCCGTCATAGTTAACCTTCCTTTTATGTGATGGACAGAACTACCACCTTTTCCTTTATTCTAGGATCGTGATTGACAAGTGTTACTGATTGACAGGCAGCCCATTTCGGCTTATTTGTCAAACTAATTGACGCAGCACAACATATATCAGTATGTCTCTATGTCAAACTTTTACCACCTATTGATAAATCCCACTATAACAGATCGACTTTACTAATATTAAGGAAACAGCGCAAGTATGTCAATTGTCCATGTTTGTCCCCTCATGAGTGGTTGATTTCAATAATCATTATTTATACGAATGCTGCAGTATCAGATTTCAGAACCAAGCTTTTTTATCGATCCACTGCATTGATATAAACCTTTTTGTAGACTACGATAACGTTACGGATTACCCTTGACCTCCTAATATCGAGTCGAGCCTTCACATTTTTGCGAATGTAGCACCGTAGCCTACCTATTTGGCGATCGATGCGGTAACACTTCAGCTCCTCATAAGTAGGAACTGAAAATTTATATTGTGATCGCGATCAATTAATCGTATATAAAAAGCACAAAGCAACAGCCCGACATAATGCGTAGGCGTTTGGCTATCCAGTTACACATGTAATATTTGTTGACCTCAAAAGTTCGGAATGCAACAACTACAGTTAGTTTAGAAGTAAATACGCATTCGGATGTCTCCAGGTACCACTAACATGCTGGTAACCATACAATACTGTTAGATTGGTAGCACTTATGTGGTGACAATGTTAACTGTGTGAATATTGCTCAGAGATGTACCGCGCACTAATACTTACAATGATATACTGTATTAAACATCGAATGGTTTTGCTTTATTTCAAGCATAACCGTTTATTGCTTGGGAAATGGCCTATTTTCATTTTTACCAAAATTGTGTAGTTGTAGGGCCTATAGAGTGCACGATGATTAAACAAGAAATGCCTGATGAATGTGGTTATGCTTCAAATGACGATGATGATATCAATTCTGCTGAACATGGTTAATTGTAATTAGTGATTAGGAAGAAGCGATAAATGTACCTTTCTCTGCACAAGTATTAGTGTCAAGAATATTTTGCGAGAGGGATAATTTGACACCACGAACAAAATGGATGATGCCGTTAAGGAGCCTCATACTATATTGTAAACTGAAGGGTTTTTCTCTTAGAGAAGCGTATAACTCATTATTGATTTGTAGCGGTATATGTCACTTCTGCCAGCTGTTTAGGCATACGCAGCATGGGATGATGGCTTGGCAACAGAACATATGCCGAAATGCAAACAGGCTCTGCTATCAGACATCTGACTATTTGTATAACGTCCTACTTTAACATCAACGATGGTGACCCAGTCTTAATTTTAATCTTGTTGATGCAGCGCGTTGCAAACCAGACATCCCAAATTTACACAGCTCGTTTGACCCCATCAGTTCAACTATAGCGGGGCATTTCACAAAATCGTCAATGGCTCCCCGGTTAGGATCATCATACTAACAGTAAATTGCTTCCTTGATCAATCACAAATCTCAACGCAATGGAGATTGTGTTGAGATTGCATTTTGAGGGGTTTTTTTAGTACATTTTTCTGGACAAATGACTTGTGAGCCAGCACAATAGGATAAAATAACACATCAAAGACGTTAATGTTTTATATAAAACAGTACAAAGCTCACTAACCCATAACGTTTTATAATCGAATATGGCACAGTGCCACAGATTCTCCCAAGTTATCCTTCCAGCCAATTTGTTGCAAATGATTTGCTTTTGCTATCAAATTATTCCGAGAATATTGCAAATTAACGAAGTATGTAGTTAAAACACAGTTAAAATAACCAGCAAATGCACAATTAAAAAATCTTAACCATAAAAGTAACTATATAATACCATTCTTTAGATAAAGGCGGCATACTCATATGGTTATACTCGATTAATTTTCGACCCAGATGGGCCGCAGTGTACAGCTAATAGATTTACGGGATTTAACCTGGCATATGGTTTGAATATATAAGTAATATGGTTATCCTTTATTATTGGTCGTATTTCTTGATATACCCTTTGAGGCAACACAATCATTCTCTCCTGTAGCATCGTCACCAGTTTAGTATCAGTAATGATAATAATCCTCAACAAAGCACAACTGAGTCGATATTGTCAAGGCTGCAAAGCAGGAATTTGACATTAATGGGTCACTACACGCTAAGTCATGTCATCTGTCTCATATATAAGAAGCAAGGAAGGTCGTCGAAAGAGTGAGGGACAACATTGGACAAATATTTGCATCTTCATATTTTTCTTTGCAATTATGCATTGCCTCTCGTTATTGGGTAATACATTTTTGCAATAAAACATTATATGCCCATGTTACGTTTTCACAAAGATGACGCGAGTCGATGCGAGTAAGGTAAATTGGTAATAAAGACCTAGTCGTTTGAGACCTAGTACATTTGTACACCATTTATGAGGCTAATGAACATTCAAATGCGCCACAATTTGAAGCATCGGATTTAACTGCGTACCTGTAGGCTCAATATGACAGGCAGCAATATGTTTCTAGAAACCATACCAGACCTTTGCTATTGTGTAATTGAATTCAACTGATTACACTGTATTCAAGCCGATCTGATCTATGGTCAAACCAGTCCGAACACGCAACAATGTCACATCTATATTATTGATACGATCCACAGCTTTCACCATGCACAAGCGGATAAGTCAAATTATTATTTTTCGCTCATATGTTAAATCAGGCATATGTAATATCTACTAACTGCCACAAAATGTGACATTCTGAGATATATTTATCAGACCCTAAACATTTGTTATTCTGATAATCATTAAGTACGCTGTTTAATTTTTAATCCAGTTCCGAATTTAAGACAAATTGTTGCAATAACATGCTTGTTTATCGGTTTATTGAAACGTTCAACTCAAAGATCCGGTGCAGTTCAATACTATCATGCATGAAAAACCAAAACTTACCTTTAAAAACCCTACCCCCAGAAGTTCATGTTCAAACGTTATGTTAAACATGAACGAGAGCTATTGCGCAAATCCTTTGATATATCTGCGGCTTTTTAAGACTGATTATCCAATGAAGCGGTGTGGACTACATTTACAGAAAAGTGGATGATAGGTAAACAGGAGCAGACGGGCCTGTGGTCATTATGCGTCCATGCATAAAACGCAATTCAATATGCAAACCGATGAATATACCATACGCTGATGAGGTAGGCTTTCCAATCGGATCGCAATGTGATGCGAGTCAATTAGGGTGAGAAATGATGGATATTCATAAACCAAAGTTTTGTTTTTGATCAGGCGATGTAATGATTACTCTGTTAATGTTTCCCTTAAACGCTGTTTCTCGAGAAGTATGTTCGGCATTCAACTTTGGTGTTTTATTCCCCTATATGCAGTGTCATTTATTAATCGAGTTTAACTCGAATTTGCCCAATGAGGTTTCATTGCATACTATGCGCTGTGCATGCTTGAATGCAGTTTCTAGGTACTCGCTATCACCAAAACTTGTGCCATCACCATTTGTTCTTGAGGATAGCTTGTCCAAGGTTTGGCACTATGCTTATGCTGATAATGGTTTGCATCTGCCTTTCTTTTCAAAACCATCATTAAATAGAATTAACTGGTCTAGGTGCACACACCCTAGTCATGAGACCAGTCCAGCCATTATGTAGTTAAGATTTGTTTCTCAACATGACAAGATAATCAGTGAGTCTTAACATAAGGATTTAGTCAGCTGGCATAGATTTAGTCTTCGGTTTTATACATTCGATGCCGCCTATGCACCTCTATGGTTATGTAGATATGAATATAACTATATACGGGTCGTGAATTTGTTAATCGCTTATATGAAATGGATAAATAACTGATTCATTGGCGAGGTTTTATATAGCGCATAGAAAGGGTAGACTAAATAGTACATTGATGGTGATAAATATCATTTTAAAGGGTACCCCTGCAATACGGTGATAAAATATCAACTATCTTATGACTTCCATTGGGGGTACAGGTAATTTGCATTTCTTCTCGTGATATTTCACGCGACAGCAGTAATGTGATATCATCAGTTTCATTGATGATGATATATTTATCTGCAGTTATAAAGCACATGACATATCGTCAATATGAAGTATCATCCTCGACGATATTGTGAAGATTGAATGAGATTGGACTTCGATGAATTATTGGTTATGCGGGACTTTCGGGAACAAGTGGCTTCTGAGTCATAACAACAGGGCAAAGCTAAGACTCGGAGATATTCATTCCCTTCCGGAATATCACAAACGTCGCAAAGACACTATGTATATAGAACGAACCACCGTGCAGAGGTCGCGATGCGTCGTGTATTCGCATCGGTTATTATTCTTCACAACATAATGTGAAACATCTCGTACCATTGGCGATAAAAGGGTATGTGCGAAAACAAAAATATAACCGTGCCACGACTAGTATCTGACAAAAGAACCTCATATATATCTAGTACATATGCACGAAGGGCATTTCAATGTTTGATATATTCTAAGTTCATCACTACTACCAGTGTATTCATATATAACCACCTTCTGCAGTTTCGGTTTAGAATTGATTGGTTTTATCGTCTTAAGTCATAAGGGTGCATATAAGAGAGCAATAAGTCCGTCTGTCATGTGTTGAAATTCGCGTCGGTAAATGACAGGTTCATGATTGTAGGCCGGAGTAGTCTTTGTAAGTGCCAAATCCCTATTGGCCCGATTTTCATCCATGCGAGCCTGGTCCTGTCAAACGGCTTGTAGTGGTTTACAATGGACTACTCTTGTTCCAACTAATCTTATTATTCCATGTGCTGTAGAAAGTGGCAGCCCAGTCAGGTTGATCAATTAGATATCTTTGGCAGCATGATATTCCTTCGAGCGATAGATTGTAAGATTGTAAGATTGAGTAATGCACTGCAGTTACCCGATCAATGTCATCTTCTTTCACACCTTTATTCCAGGATAGGTGATTTCTGATCACACGCATTATTAAATCTACACTTATTGACAGACTGTACGCTGAGAGCATGATTGATTATGACTGCATTCCAAACCCTTTGCGTTGTTCCACACACTAGAAATTTTAATTGCGTATGAGCGATAATCGGTGAACAGGCACGAAATATACATGAGGAAAAGGGTGGATGTAAGCTCCATTTGCCTGGTTAGGCACTGTGTGAAACAACAGGATATCACGATAAATAACTACACATACAATGCAATCAACTGTTTGACGGGCTTGAAGAGGTCAGATATAAGAACACTATTAGCATTAAACCTATATGGCGCTAATAGTGAAACACGATATTCAAAAGAACAATGGGAAACAATAATAATAGCAAGTCTTTGTTCCAGGACTAGATCCACTGGCTTACTTACCATGAGGCACATTGTTGCGGGTCAGGAATGTGTTTATTCATATGTTGCATTTGTTAATCGGTGGCGTTTTCTTCAATATATTACAGATATGTTAATATGTCAATACCTGGAAATGATGATTCTTTGTTGACGGGATTGTTTTGTTCATAGAGGTTTAAGTATCTCCATGCTGTACGATATACATCCGTAGAACTATGAAATAATCTATGCATCTAAACCAACTTTCCCTCTTCTGTGACCGTTATATATTTACAATGCCTACCTGTGTCCTTGAAGTATCATATCGTGTCGTATTTGGCAACCAGGAAACACAGTCGTCATCGGCGGCCAGAAATGTTTGAATACGCGTATGTTGGAAGTTGGAAGAATATCAAACGCAGCAAAAACAATTGTGCTGCCTTATAAATGACGGAATTATATCCCAGCCCAGCAGTCATAGTCAGAGGTCCCATCAACGGTGTCATTAAGAAGAATATGGCATTAACAACGCATTTACCTGAGCAGGAAATGTACAACAACACTCTACCGTGGACTGCCAATGTCTCATTGAGAGCATTTACAGCATGTGTGGTGAACACAAACTGGTAACGAGGTCGACAGTTGCAAGGAGATGAATAGGATATTATATTGAAACCAAATATGGCTCTGGGTATGTCCCCATAAGCCTCGCCACCTATAAACGCCACTGAGGCAACAGGACATTTTGTCTTACCGGCGGTTTGATGTACTGCCGATCATTAAATTATGAAATGAAGTGCCATCGTATCAGTCATTGCAGGAAAACCAAATATGCGCATTGATTGGTGATGCACAGTATACCGTATCTTCTGATTTCCAACAAAAGTGCAGATAAACGATCTAGGTGCTGATGATTTTGGCACCATTGGATACGCGTAACCAACTCAGCGCATGCTTTTACAAGCCCAAGCATGACATTTACTCATATAATTTGCCAGTTCTTATACTATTCTGATACAACCACAAGAGAATTTTGCTTTTGGCAGGTTTCATATTGTGATAACGAGCCTTTGTGTGAAATCGGCAATAAATACTTCTATGAGGCGACTACCCGCGAATGCAAAATGTATAAAACTGGTGTGGTGATGTTGGTATCGGGTTTCATCATGAAATTAATCCGCACAATGGTTGCGTAAACAGTTGACAATTGGTGTCAGACTTCAGGTGATGATATCGATCGTATCATGTTTAACGTCAGTGCTTGAGCGTTCGATTATTTGTCGCGCAATTGTTTGGACAGCAACAATCTAAACTGTTATCATTGATACCCTATTTGCTATTGAATAAATATCTGCAATTACAAGCTAGCATTATGAACCAATATTATTTGCATAATTGAGACTTCCTGGCCTAATATCTTCCACTATATACTGCGGATCCCTAATATGGAAGCTACAATCTCCCTGCCTCCCCGGCGACGAATTATGGAGCTGCGCTTAAATTGCAGTTGGAA
Source organism: Urechis unicinctus (assembly GCA_034190875.2). Classification (NCBI taxonomy): domain Eukaryota; kingdom Metazoa; phylum Annelida; class Polychaeta; order Xenopneusta; family Urechidae; genus Urechis; species Urechis unicinctus. The sequence continues at coordinate 14,692,692 of CM067345.1, read as the reverse complement.
ACATAGGCCGACGGCATAGCCTGAGCTCGTCAAGTTAAGTCTACAGCAAAGCTAATGCGATACCACTAACACTTGTATTATTACGTGAGAGATTGAGTGCTTTATTACTGATGTCAAAGTCAGCACACAATATGAATAATCAAAATCCAAAGAAATTGCTATTTGATTAAACATATAATGTGAGCTCAGTAATGACTAGTAACTATAATTTTTTTTAGCGATAGCGGCGTACCATATGCTCGCGACGCCGAGACGGATTGGACATTTGTTAGATTTAAAATTAATTTTTATATTTGATTTTTTCTTTTAGACGGGGTTCATTTGTTTCTTTGCCTACACCACTTTGTGACATGAACGAACTGACACAAATATAATGAGGAAATAACCTTTTACTCCGGATATCACGATTAATTATAGACAACGGTAAGTGGCAAAGTTGCTCTGTTTTGCAGTTGACAAATAGAATATAATGATGTAATCAAGGATCAGACGCTACGACTTGCATCAAAACATTGTGTTCTGAATGTCCGCAAAGAGGATTATTGAATGATTTTCTATGCCATTGTCTTCAATGAAGATATGTTTGCCTCGTATCATGCCTGCATCATAACGCATTTGTTCAATTTCAGAGTTGCGCTTTACGCTAAATGTGTGCACTAATCTCATCATGAGAAAAAATCGAAAGAATATCGCTCGGCTAGGAGAAAATCCTCAAGATTCACAGTGGACTACCACTTCTGTCAAAAACGAAATTCGTCATACAATGGTAAGGGTCGGTTGCATTCCCCTTCAGAGATTGGTCGACCTTCTTGACATGGTCATCAGAGTCAGGAGGACAAGCTTTCACACCTTGGGATTGAACCAACAATATGTAGGTATAAATCGACTGTAAAATTTTTCTACATGTGAAAATGCTATTCGCTGAGAACCCAGCACAATTATTTCATTAGCCCTCAATGTACATGGCATGCCTTGAATTCAATTACTGCAACGGTAACTAACTAGTAATTGTTTTATTCGATTGTTCGGGAATACTTAATTTGCACATTGCATGTCGCCAGCTGTTTCTTAAGTTAACTCGTCGACCTAACCCTTAGTAATAAACATATGCTATAGCGGTTTAATGTTGAAAACTACCAATAGCCTCAAAAATACAAATTGCATATTACTTATGGGTAGAGAACGTGGTACTTGATGGTTACCTGTGATTGCGTTCATAAGGATCTCCTGAATACTGCAAATTATAGCCATGACCATGAAATTAACGAATATGTGGACTCTCATATACGCATTGTTTGGTAGCTTAAACTTGCAGTGTTCTTATCTGTGTGGTAGTCAACTGGTGTGGCAATTGGCTCGTCAGTCATTGAATTATATTGCATCACATAAAATGACAAGAGAGTGCATCGGTTTCTCTGCGAAATTCCTTAGAGGCATAGCATCTTTTGCAACGACGAGCTATTCAGCCATTATTGCGCCAAAGGCCGTATTTGCTTCTAGAAAGGTATGCATGCTTACCTAAGAGTTTCCGTATCTTACTGGCTTTTAAGGCGTGGTTTGAAAACATGGATTAAAATCACACGTGTTCTAAATCCGAAGCATTGGTTTATTTTCGCTCAATTAAGAGCTGCTTGAAATAGCAGAGGCTGGTTAAATTCTGCCTTTATCTCTGATCTGAATGAATCAAAGCGTAGATTGGAACACATTGGTGACGGACGCTTGACTGTCGCGTTCATGGAAGCTCCATAAAGGCAGCATTTAAAAAACACTCATTGACACCATTTTAGCGGATAAAATTCCAAGTGCCTATTGTCTAAACTGCCAGACTGGTGTTTGTCACAGTGTGTGCGTAGTCGTGTTTAGCAACTAGGTTATCTACAACTAGTAGTGAGTGTAGCTCGAAGGCTCGTATTTGCCAGGGAACACGCGTCCTCAGAGGGTCTGTTACATAATTTTTTTTCCAGATATGCCCATCCGAGTCACGAGTCGCTACACCTAGAGATTGAACCCACAGTCTGCGGGTAGAGAAGCGAGGTTCCCGCTAGGAACGCAGCTGATGTTTTTGCAATTGGCGACTTTTTAAATGATTCAAGGTTGCCAAAATGGCTTGTACGGCTTTATGAATGTAGCACTGCAGCTTAAATGGCATGACATCAAAGCTAATTACTGTACAAGGCAACCTAGATTGTGGAAATAATATTAAACAAATATATCAAATATTACGTCAAACTTTGGAGATGCGGTCAACAAAGGTACCAAAAAGCAACCCAATAAGGGAGCGCGATCTCCAGAGCAAACCGCCGTTGGTTCCTCTAAAAGCGACCTCAAGTGCTAGACTCCCTACGCACAGCCATTAATCAGATGTTATCACAGGTCAAGGTCATTATCATTATCTACTAAAGCAACTAACGTTTGTCAGCAATACACCACATTCTAAAAGTGCATAATATATCAGAATTTCCTTGTGTATTTACTATCATCGTTACGGTTGCAATTTACATAAATGAATACTCGCTTTGTAACAGTACTTACTGGAACACGCACCCGAGCGGAATAAGTCGAAACTAATTACAAGCAATTGGACGTTCACGATTTCACGTTTAACGTAACAGAAATACTCGACTATGATCTTATGAGAGCTTCTAAGCGCCGTATTGTCTGGCTCCGTTGTTATCCGGCCACTGCCAGCATTTATAGTTTATCCCGCTCATATACACCGGATAGGTCCTCAATCGCCTCATTGATCCCAGCATGCCGGCACCTTAGATCCGTGTGCAGTGAGATAGAGGTGATATGGATATAGGTCATTATCAATATTATGTGCAAAGTGATACGCAGACACTTTAGTTGTCATGTATCCTACAACACCACCATGCCTAGCATATCATATCAACATTCCCCTGTAGCGCTTTTACATTGCTATTTCTGAACTATTAATCTCTTGGACAGTTGCTAGATACAAATTTCATCTCTCAGTTATTTATGGGCAAAAGGTCCTCACTGGCACGAGTCAGCTGAGCGCTGACTATTGCATTGCCGTGTGAATAAATAATGTAGCTGCACCTTCTGGCGATTCAGGTTTAGAAGCGTTTGCAGAACATTTCAACAGTACCATATTAAACAACCGATACTTTTGACAAACTAGAGCACGGATTTGCTGCAGTATAGGGTATGGACAGAGGCATATATCGGCTATTTAGCAAAAGCATGTACATAACTATCAAGGAAAGATGGCTTAATATGTGCGGTATTGTAGTAGGCAGCGATATAATATAAGTGAACACGTTGGTATTGAATGACATTAGATATTGCTAGTGCTTCACAGCGAGACATTGTTTTCCTGACTGAACATAAGTTAGCTAATCTCTATGTTTGTGCAAGTAATGTACATTTATACCGAATTGGGGCAATGCTGTAAATAATCGTAGGGTCGTATCATGTCACAGCAGTCAGCAAACTAACCCAAAGAGACACCACGGCCTAATGTATGAGGTGTGCTATCATAATTGATGTGAGATCGGAGGGATTATGCTGCATTTAATAATTGCAATCTATGCGCTATGACCACTGTGGCTTGTCAAGTTTCTAGATAGGGTTTTGAATAACAAGTTCGTTGTTTACCGAACTTGATGCATATTTTATTTCCTCTGAAACATATTCGCATCATGTATTTATCACATCGATTCTAGTTCCAGATGAACTTTCAGAATTGAAACCTAGATAAGGTTAATATTCACCCTAAATGCAGATAATCAACTATGAATGGTTTGTCTTAATAACTAGATCAGTCTAATTACGTTGATATAGTTGAGTAATCGACTAAGCATTCACATATCTACGCAGGAAATTATAAAACATTCGTCGACCTTTTTACTCGATCCCATCAATATCTGCACATAGATTTGCTAGGTAACATAATCTGCGCGGGATCGAGAGACCACCGGCGCCGTTTTAGAACTCCCTAGTGGCGAAGCACCATTTGTCACGGAAAGCCATATTACCCAGTTAACGCACCCTGAGCCATCAAAATGTGCAATGCTTCATTACAGTTCTCCAACAAGTTTCAAGGACTATACAAGATTATTGTACAATAAATATATGCATTTTTCGTCAACTTTTGTTTGCAACAAACAGAACAACTACGAATAGCATGAGAAGAATATACGTCCACATTTAGTAAACCTAGTGTGCAGTAGTTTGTATCATAATTGCTGAGAACATTGTTTGTCGTTTCTATTGTGCAGTACCGACTCACCGTTTTGGTGGGTAAGGACAGATCGAATATTTGCAAAACATACCATGATGGGTGTTGCCGTTCTCGTGGATTTATAACATCCTGTCACTTCAACTAGGGGATCAGTCACAAGAGCATCACGTTATTCGTCCATAAAAATGGTAGGGTCGTTACCTAGAAATAATCTCACCATCAATATGTATTTGCACGACGTCCTAAGACAATTGTTCCTTTTTTTCTACGTAAATTCTACCGTCGTTTACGTTGGCAATGCGAGCATAATCGGCAATGTGCTGCATCACGGTCGATTGCATTGCTACAAGCTTTATCTACTTGATGGTACGGTATAATGCGTAGTGTCAGAAAGAGACCACAATACGAATTCACATCAACAGTTCAAATCTATTGCTCACAAGAACAGTTTGTATGTGAACAAATATACGATGATTTTTAACACTTAATATTTCAGCGAAATGTATTGCAGCGGTGGATAATCACTTTGTTGCAACTATGTAAAAGTGATAGCAAATAGAGATGGATTCGAAGCTGACAGTGTCTCAAACCTTATTAGCATTTATTCATATAAGTATTCAATGGGCCTTTGTAACTTTTGGTTCATCTCGTTTTTATGTTTAATAACGTTGGAGTTTGTGTGTATGAGTGCGGAGGTTCTGCGTTTGTGCCAATATTTTTATGCCGACCGGCTGCAACTAGCTAGTTTTATTTTGTTCCCATTTGATTTATCCAACTATTCCAAAGAAGCTGCTTCTGTTTGGCGCCGTTTTTATACCTTGGAAGCCGGCATATGATATATATCGACCATAATATGATATGGCGCCATCCGATGCACATGGCGTAAACTTCTTCCCTTTCTTGACACATATTGCGGTTTTTATACCAAGGTATAACTGGTGACTCGGATTTGAGCCACATTGACTGTTGAAATAGAATGATATCGGTGAGAGGTTTCTAGTGGCAAACGATTAGGGGCTTTAACACTATATTTATCAAATAGAATGCACCGCACACTAAGAACAACGCATTATTGGAACATTTGGTCTTAAGGAACACATCGAGCTTATTGTTGGGCCACAAAGCAATACAACAAGCTGATGTTCCTACATATTCCACTGTTAGTAGCCCTCGTTGCCACTGTTTTTATTCCGCTTATAGCTCCTACAAAGCTGCTATGACTCGAGCAAAATAACTAAGTACACTTTCAGGTGGCTTGATTATAGAAATATTGTGATTCAATTAAGATATGTTCGCAGGCGCGTTTTATTATGTTCCGTAAAGTATATCGTGATGAAAATAAGAGGAGAGCTAGGAAAACATCCTGAAAGGTTGTCGCCGCATTTTTATCTCTGGCTTTTGTTATAGTATCAACAAATTCTACTAGTGCATGTGCCGTTATATTTTCACCTCTAAAGCCGTACTGCCAGTTGTATAGCATATTATTATTATAAATACAGGGACAAAGTCGCTTGCTGATGCTTTCTTGTCCTTTGAAGTGACATTGAATACGGTAATATCCCAAACAGAGGAATCATATATTATGCTGCATGATCATATATATCACATAAATACGCCTGTGTGTACCATGACTTGTGGCGCCGAATGCCACCTAGTCATAAGAACTATTGCACCCCCCACAGAATATGATATACAGTGACATGCCGGAAGTTAATATAGCCGAAGTTAAGCGTGTATTGTTTGCACTGTTGTAACTGATTCAATCCTCATTCATAAAGTTTAGATTTCTTTATTCTCGTACGGTAACAAGGCGTTCTGAAACATTTTTAATGCCATACGTGAGTAATATGGTTTAAAATTGCTTTCTGAATCATGGAGAAAACAGCACCTGATACCGATCAGGAAGGGAAAAAAAAAGAATAACTAAGTCTCGAACAACAGCAGCTAAAGACGAGAAGCAATAAGCTCGCCATTATGTTCATTATTATCTTATCTAACCGGCCCTGACGTTCAGTGCAGCACATTCAAGTATCCACCTAGAAAACAAACAGTGCAATTCTTCAATTATCGGATTATGCAAAATGCTCGACGTTTTGTACCAAGGGTAAACGATATCCTTTTTGTCAGTGCAAACGGTTGTAATTGAAGTCATACAAGTTTAAACGCATGGAATTATAACTATTATCAATGATAGTTAGTTGAGACGTCTTTCAACGAGCATCTTTCATATCAGGTTTTAATATCGATTTGGTGATCTCTTTGAAAACGTCTCCCGTACAATAGGGAGTGTGAGCCAAGAGCTTTGATCTGAAATCTGAAGAAAAACATTTAATGCGAACGTATTGACGACGTATTTAATTTCGATTTTACATGAAAAGTTCCAGTAAGTATGGGTTTAAAGGCACACCAAACACCAGTGTTTGTATGATGCTTTGCGTGAATGTATGATGGCCTTGATCTTGTTATTGAGGGATTAAGTGACAGGAGCAGCATGCTCATATTGTTTGATAGTGTGCTGCCTATCATATTGTGGTGACCATGGGACTGTCAGAGATGCATGATATTGTTTGATAGAGTGCTTATCATATTGTGGTGAAAAAGGGAGAGAATAGAGAAGGGAGAGAGAATGATGGGGACAGCAATGAGTCTCGAAACCAAGCATCCGAGCGTATTCAATAGAATCGAGAAGTTAAACAATAAGCTAGGTAATCGTAATACCATTATGCGTTTGCTAATTGCTATCACAATTATGATAATACAATGAAGTTGCTATTGTCATGTAATGACCATATTACAAAACGACTTTTGTAAATGAATCATCTTGTCCCTAACGCGAGACTGATTAAGGGGATGAAATGCACATTCAAGGTTTTAATACAATCTTTAATCCACCTAGAAAACAAACAGTGCAATTCCTTCAAGTTATCTGCGGATTATGCATTGCAGCAACGTTTTGTTGGAAAGGGTAAAACATAATCCTTTTTGTCAGTGCAAACCGGTGTAATTGAAGTCATACAAGTTTAAACGCATGGAATTATAACTATTATTAATGATAGTTAGTTGAGACGTCTTTCAACGAGCATCTTTCATACAGGATTGGGAACACAAATTGTACCATATGTGGAGGTTTTAATATCGATTTGGTGAACGCCGATGATGATACGGAGAGCAGATTGCTTAAGCGATCAAGTTTTCAGTGCGAGATAATGTCCTTTGATAGCAATACTCTGAAGAATAACTAGAGAATGCTGAACGTATTGACAACGTATTTAATTTCGATGTTACACTAAGGTAACCAGCGGTTTACTCATTAACGGCATTAGCAACCATCTCCCCGTATTCACTGTAAGTTCCATAACAAATTATTAGGTAGAATATGATAGCCAATGCGTGCATTTAAGGGTATAGAACGATGAAGCGATGTCTGCTTTAGAGCGCAGCCTGGTAACGCTAAAATGGGATGATGTGACCACATAACAGATCCAGGTAAAACTTATTCAATGCACAAAATATGCCGAAGATGCATATATATATATATATATATTATATATATATGATTATATATATATATATATATATATATATATATATATATATATGAAATATATATATATATATATATATATATATATATATATATATATATATATATATATATATATATATATATATATATATATATATATAAGTATGTCATATATGATGAGAGAGCTGTGAATATGCAGTATCAAGATGCATTTTCGATGATTCCATGATATATATATATATATATATATATTTATATATATATATATAAGTGTATATATATATCAATGCATATATATATGTATCTATAAATATATGCATCATGTTCTCATACATATAAATATGCATTGAGTGTTCAAAGAGCTAAGACTATGTATCTTAATAGTGACTGCTTATATATGTATCATGCCACATATTACAACAGGTTCGTTGCAGAGTAAAAAGATTTTACAGCATTAACCTGTTAGTATAAGGGTTTCCATTAGTGTATAAGGCGATATGACAACGTCCATACTATCGGCTCTATCATGTGTGTTGTAGTAGATGCCTCCTTCAATAGGGCCATTGCGTGCTTGGTGAGCTTTTTTCTCTCATGTCTGATGGCATCTACGCTTTCATTTGAACAGCTAGAATGCTATCAACATACAACCATTGATCGTGCACACCGTTGACATGCTCTTGTTCCCATTAACTCAATACACATTGTAATGTTGCATCAATGTACCTGAAGTATGGTTTTGTTGGAGAGGCCTTGAACCGACATTTTAAAATCACCGCAGTTAATTTATTCAGCATGATATTGTGAAGCATAGATTCTCAGTAATAATTTAAACAGGGGGTGTTTTGAAATCCGTCCCAGTAAGGCGTTACCCTAACGATAATCATATGCTGCATTGGTAAACACTGCACGTTGCAGCTCTTAAGTTATGTTATCGCAAAGAGGTTCTGTAGGAATGTCGCTCGGCTTATATTATTGGAAAGGAACTGCTTAAAACTTTGACGAATTTGGGGTATATATATATATATATATATATATATATATATATATATATATATATATATATATATATATATATATATATATATATATATATATATATATATATATATATATATATATATATATATATATATATATATATATATATATATATATATATATATATATACAGAACATGTCTAATCACAAGTAAGCATCAACGATCTTGTCGAGATTACGCAAATAATATAACAATCTGACTGATAACATTCTGCAATATTAATCCACTTTTACGAATACAAACGAACACACCGCGTGCCTTATGAAGAGCTCCTTTGAATACACCCCAATAGCAAAAACTTGATGGTATTGGTTAAATATGTCGAAATGCAGTGGCTTTGAATATAACGTACCTGCAATTTTGGCACTTCAGATTAGCTAGCCTCCGCAGAATATTCCATCGGTACTATCTAAAACAAGCTACAATTGTGACAATAGCACAAAACTGTTGACCATCGCAAAGAATAATGACTTTTGACGAGCGCAGCAGATATTTGGAGCTATATAATTGTAGACAGGCATTGTGTTGATTTAGCATCGCGTACAAATTATCAAGGAAGATTTGCTTTATTAATGTATTTATGGAATAGGCGCTTACCATAAACAGCAAGCACGTTGGTGTTGATATAGGATATACCTATTGCTACACTGCGAGATAATGTTCTGTTTTTTTAACATACGTCAAACGATTTCGTGCCAGTAATGCACATATATACTGAATTGTGGCACCGCTGTAGATGAGCACAAGGCCGTTATAAGCCCACAGCAGTCAGCAAACTTCCCAACGAAACACCAAGGCCCAAGTGAAGAGGCTTCCATATTCATTTAATGCTAGCGTAATTTATGTTAGAACGTTGAGCTGATCCTGTATTTAATTATTGCAATCTATTCCCTTTGGGGAATGTTGTCATCAAATGCGCTGACTTCACATAAGGTTTTAAATTACAGTATGGTTGTTTCTTTTATTTCATGCATACTTTAGTGTATGAGTAGCATATTCGAATAATGTTTTTAATATATAAATTCTAGTTTCAGATGAGCGACACGATTAAAAATTCATAACCTACATATGGATATCAATCATCCTGCATGAAAATAAATCAGAGGAAGTGGGGTCTATATATTTTTTCGGAAGGACAAATGTCTCAAGTACTATATTTGGTTTGCCTTTATAACACGATACGAGATAACTCCAATAATATAGTTGGGCAATAGACAGCTTCTTACACTTCAACGGACAAATCTGTATAGGTACTTACTCTGTGTCATAAACTGCGTAGGATCGAAAGGCCGCCGGTGCCGTTTTAAAAGTTCCAAGAGTGCTAAAACCATAAATCACAGAAGGCAATTTAACCGTGTAAAATTGCACGGAGAAATCCAAATGTTTGCCTCCATCAACGTATATAAAAATGACTTGGGTAACTAAGTAACAAAAGTACCATTCACGACATTATGCAAGTATCAATCACCAGTGGATAACTTTAAGAGAAATAAAAAAATTTAATCGGAATTAATGGCAATGCTCTCCAACAAGTTTAATCTCTGTACAACTTAATGTACAACAACAACATGCATTTATCGTCAAAGTTTTCTTTGCATTAACAGAACAACCACGAAAAGTATGCGACAGATATACGTCCATATCTAGAAAATGTTGCATAATTATAAATCGAGACATTGTTGGTCGTTTCTAATGCGCATCTACTCTGAGGACATTATTTTCTTTTAGTTTCATGTAATGTTACCGGCAACATCCGACGAACCATTTCGTGCGGTTCTGTACTTCGTCAATGTGAGAGTAATCGACGATGTGCTATAACACGGTTGAGAGTCATGGAACAAGGTTTATCTATGTCATGGTACGGTTTGGTATTTATATTTCAGAAAGTTTGTGTTCTGCGTTGATATCAATCTTTCATGCCGGCGGGCTTCAACTACCTAGCTTAAATCCAATATGTCAAAGAATCTGATTCCATGCAGATGTCAGACTTGGTAGCTATTGATTAATGGTTGGTTATAATAAGTGTAGTATCATTTCCATCCCAGCTGGGGTAAGGGCGAGGTCGCAAAGGAGATAATATGTCATGCCAAGCCGAGTAGAAATAGCCTTTTTTCACCAACAGTTCTATAGACCTGCGTTTCATTCTGAGCAATGCCGGGTAGTCCGCAATTAAGTCACTATTTTGACAATCACTTCACATTTATGAACAAACGCATTCACTAGGGAACGCATTCTTACTTGTTATGTTTGTGACATTATCTGTAGGCCGAGTCAGTCATCGAAGCTATTGCAAAAGTGCGTGCAGATATTATCATAATTGCGTCACCTTCCACATAGATGATAATACAGCTGTGTGAGCATGACTCGCGGACCATTGCTAAAGCAGCGCAGATAATAATTATTTTTTTTGGTCTCAATTATTAAGTGAGCACTACGGTTCCCACAGACACTTCAGATAAACGAAAGATTTATTAACACAAAATATTATTCATATTGATGCGTGAGCTGAAAAATCGCTCACATGTATTTGAGTTTCCTATTGAGATTATAAGTAGATGAACCGCGTATTGATGGAGCAACATACACGTGCATGTGTTCTTCATTTAATAGCAAGGACACATTCATTGTGACTACCCACGCTGATATTTGAATGGCATTGTACAAGTTGACTTGCAGGGATGTTTCTTTTCCCAGGAAATAAAATTGTCATCAACCATTATGCAACAACAACAACACGCGACAATGACACAGCCAAAGGTTGTTGTATGTTTATATACTAAGGCAGAAAAGCAAACTTGACATGAACTCTCGAGAGAGCGTACATTATGCCCCTGACACATATCTATCCGTAACACCCAATGTGAAACATCTGCTAGCATTGTGATGGGGTCTTATTGTAATAACAATAGCCCCTCTGCGCTGTCAAAGATTTGTGTGCATTTACCATGCAAAAGACGCAACTTTATAGGGTACAGGTATAAGACAGTCGGTTTGTTAGATACTATCAAATGCCTGATCAAGTAGGAATACGTACGGTTGAAACATCTTTACTACCAACTTGAAAATAAATCGCATCTTACCCATTAACAATCATTGGTACGATTGTAATTCCAGACGTTTTAGCCTTTATGCCTTCACTCACACCGATTTGCGCCCACACAAAGGAATATATGTAACCCTTTCCAACAATACATTGATGAAAAGCGAACGCTATCGACAGGCAATAGACATTACAATTACGTACCAAATACAGGTCAATCTCGTGAGCAATTATCATTGCACACATGAAAGTGCTGTGATATTGATCATCACTTTTGCAACGAAACGTTTCTGTCGATCGTTTTAGCAAAATCAGCACATGGGCATAGGCGACGGAAGGCACAATCAGACCTTGCGTGGTATAACATAATTGTTTCGACCTACAGGGGGTTTCTTTATGCTTATGCCACTGACAAGGATGATTGACATTAGGGAGATGACCGATGCCGCGATTAAGAATAGCAAAGGCAGCACATTAGGACACATAATTAACCGCAGACAATGTCTTATTACATAAAATTAATGTAATTGGTGCTACATCCGCTATTCATAAAGCCCATTGAATATCCGACTATACCCCTACCATGAATTTATATACTCCCAACACAATAAGCTGAAGCTATATTGATTGCACCTTTCAAGCAAAAATTGTCACGCGATCATACACATTGCCGTCGTCTGTATGCTAATTCCCATGGGTGTGGTTAATGTTGAGAACCAAAAACATAGGGTGTGTAAGCAAATATGCGATATTAAAACATAACTAACTTCTGCCCATTGAAATCTGCATCGGAGTGTCCACACAACTCACGTGAATGGTTCAAAGCGCTAGCACTATGTGTCATCATTGTGACAGCGTATATAAATCCAGCAATGTTTTACATCAGGTTTAATGACGAAGAATACATTCTGTGGCATTCATCTGTCAGTTTAATGGTTTCCGATAGTTTATTGGGCGCTATGACAACGTCTAAACAACCTACTGCATCATGTGTTTTGAAGTAAATGCTCCTTTTAATAGGGCCATCGCGTGCTTGGTGAGCTTCTGCTCTCTGGCGCCATGTTATCTAGGCTTGCATGTGAGCAGCTTCAATATATTTTTAATAGACAACTATCGACCGTGCTCTTGATCTTATGTATGTTTAACTCATTTAACACATATTAGCCCATTAGCTCGATTTAAATAGTATTTGTGCACAAATGAACCTGAAGTTGCGGCCTTGACCCGACATTTTTAACAAAAAGTCAACGCAGCTAATTTATTCAACCAAATATGATAATGCAAGGTTTTGTCGCAGGGTTAAACATGCTCTGTGTATTGCAGAGAAAATGGTCCCTTTCATGAATCACAATGAGGCGCAAAACTTTTGACTTAGCTATGTATTTTGTTCTGTTGACCCAGTCAAGCGTCCTAACAAATACCTGAAATGTGATTTCAGTCTGAAGGAAGGTGTGAATTAATCGACCATAGTTATTTTTGCAGTGATTAAACCCAAAGTAAGGTGACCATCGGACATCGGACTATGATGAATGTGTCGTAAGAGATCAGCCATTGAACAACAAGGTGAATTTGAATTCGAATCGACTTAATCACAAGTTTTCGACGACACCGAAGATAATCTCGTAACCCAAAAAACTGCACAATCCTTCATGAAGATGTATCGACACCAGGCGTTAATACTGCTACTTGCTCGACATGTCGTATGGATTACATTGAGCTGGTGCAAAGAGTACTTTCTGGCAATAACAATGATTTGCCAAAGGGCGATGAGATTTCGCATGATGGTGAAATGGTCAAACTCTAAGGCTCGGAACTTATTTCGTCAATTCACCAAAGATATTCTTTAAAAAGACTGAGGGCAAGCCTACATTCCAGCCTCCTTACCACATCATCTATCGTAAGAATTGGAGAAGGTAATAAAACCGCAATTTCTTATTCGTCAACTAAATTAGCGTCATGGGGAACGGGAAGCTAAGTAGCTGTTACTGCACACGTGTACGTTAATTGAAATAACGCCAATCACACGAACGGTTATTCCAATTTAGGCATATAATCTTAAATATAGTATATATATTGAATTTGTGCAATATATCACAATATATATATACGATTATTCCTTTTCATAGTGTACTAACACTGTCTATGGCAGGTTCCTTTCATGGTTTCATCTACATGGTAAGCATCACACCATCAAACAAGATGGGGATGATGTTCCTGACCCCTAATTTTAAGATCAAAGCCGCAATATACCATATAAATCAGTATATCCATGGTGTTTGGTATGTCGTTAAACCCTGTACTTTCTCATGCTTGTCGGCATTATGTTTAGTGTTAATTTCAGGAGCACGGCTCTTGGTTACTTCTTCTTATCGTACGAGATACGATTTAAAAGAGATCACTTCCAATGGATTTCCTACATAATTTTCTACGAAGCATTGGGGATTAAGAGACCGACAGTTGGTCGAAGATTACAGATAGCATGGGTTTTCAGTGGTTTTCTCGTGTCCAAGCACCCTGTTGCTATAATTCGATCCCAGGCAACGCTTTTCGGTAACTCGATTTGCGGTCTCACATTCGTTATTATTATCTCCCTTTCATCTGGCTCTATGGACGAGGACAGTCATATGAGACGCAACTAGAGCACGCTACGCTGCCATATGCAAAGTTCGCTTCAGCGTATGACCCTCTACTTCCTCGGGCGTTTTACATAATTCCAACGGCATATTATTCCTTATTAACGGCAAGAGTAATTACTTCAGCCATTGCTTCTTAGAATAACATGCGATGGAGGTGTCTTCCTGATTTGTATTAGTATTCGAGTTTTGATAGGCTTCTGTACGTATTATCTTCCTGTTTGCAATATTGTTGCAATGTCCCAACGTGTCCCAGAGTTTCTACACATAGGAAATGTGAAATGCTATCCTTCTCTGAAGGAAATGCTATAATTCTCTGTTATCAACGTATCCGTTTTGTACAGAACGCCCTGCATTTTATAGGATTTTTTCTGGACTGTCTGTTAGCCTGTTGCTGTGCCGTCAAAAGAAGCCCACCTTTCTGTAAAACTGTAAAATATGATTATCACATGCTCAGTGAGTGTAACTTTGTGGTAGTATTGTCTTAGCGGAATGCAATGAAAATTTAGCACAGAAATTAGCAATTTATAATGCACGTGTTTGCCAAACAGATGGAAATCTTTAATCTCTCGTAAATTAGTTACATTTTTTTAGAAGCATATAGCATTGTAATTTCTTATATCGTAATGTTTAACTGAGAGCAGACGTTCTTTACTATGCCACAGTTATTATGATGCACATGTATTCATTTGAGAGTGCGTTGATTATTCTATCAATAATATATGATTGTTATATATATATATATATATACATATCGAATATTAGTCTAATTTACTGACATGGCAATTAATGGCTCAGCGAGTAAGACAAATAATAACATACAAATAAATCAAGGTCGTACATATCATGACTTTATGTTAACAGGGTATTCTATCTGTCTTGGCGAGTACACTCACAGAGATGGAAGAATACGTGGAGATTGCGGTATACTAGTACACACAAACACGCACACATACACACACCAACACACATACTCATATATATGTATATTTATTTATATATATTTATGAATACACACTGACACACATATATATAGATGTGTATCTGTCAAGCCATGAGTATTTTTAAAGCAGCATTCGTTATGATGTCCATGCGATGCCTTACCTTGAGAGATAAATAGAAAAATGACATGACTACTGTGGTACAAGAGTATGCGATCAAAGAGGAGAACAACTTGTACGCCTCAAATAATATGACCTTTTCTGGGCAGCTATGGTTTGGATAATCCTGATGGACTGATATGGTTAAATCTATAACTCTATGTTCTATAACTGTTTAGATTTACTATCAATTTGCATGGTTTTATGCGGTTTCAAACTCTGTGATCTCAGCCAGTTTCCGTCCAGGTTTTTGAAGGAAAGTACAAAGAGGATATTCAACGACACAAAGCTTCTACGGACAAAATTCAGGAGGATTATGAAAATCTGCTTAAAGAGTACAGGTCGCAGATCGACCGATTAAATAAACTAGAGGTTAGGTAGGTACTTGTTATTTACTAAAGATGCATTACTTGTGTCTCAGTCAATATCAGTCTGTTTACAATATAATTGGAATATTCTCAGATTAGAGAAGAAGAACGGAGAAACCGTAACCGATGGCCGAAGTAAGTGTGCAACGCTCTTATCCGTTCGATATTGTGGTGACTGTTTTGTCGTTAGTCAGAGGTCCGTTTTGAAAATCAAATAGATGAGGGTCTTTTGTAGTAGTTTTGACCGACAAGATCCGCCCTATTTTCATCTAACACGGTTAACTCGAGGCCGATTGTTTTCGTCGAACGAAATATAAAACAAAATAGCACTGATGATAATAGAGATTAGATGCACTATATTTCTATTATTCATATAGGTATTGTATAAATTGTTCACAATCTTTCTAACACAAGTTTTCATACAGGATCTACTTGTGTTGGGCACATATAGATCCAGTCCTGTCTATAATAATATGCAGATATGATGCAGCCTGAAGCCTTCTGCATTGATGTTCGACTTGTTTTCAATAGAAACAGTAGGGCAGCCCCATCCAAGAGTCAAAAAAGCAGTAACGTTGAACCAAGGAGGAGAACCACTAATTTTACACTTTGCGTACACAGGTCGGAAGGATGTTAATTGCGAGGAACACGTTGACACACATGTACAACAAACTACTTTGCATGCCACGTCAGAAACCCAGGCAGGCAAGTGCAGATGAAGCACAAATATCTTCGATATATATCCGTAGATTAGGCTGTAAGGACGCATGAATATATATGTACGTATACATATGCATATATATAATTATATTTATATAAATAAAGATATTTATATAAATATATATATATATATATATATATATATATATATGTAAAGCTGACTCTATATAATATAGATATACACTACTAAATGTATACATATATATATATATATATATATATATATATATATACTTATATATATATATACACTTGTACATTAACATATATACATATTAATATATATATATTTATATATATATATATATTTATGTATAAACTTATATATAAATATTTATATATATATATATATACATATATACATATATATATGTGTATATATATATCTGTCTAGATATAAATATATGTGTCTATTTATATATACATCTCTATATCCGTCTATATCTATTTATATATATATCCATATATCCTTCTATGTATTTCTATCTCTCCCTCTCTCTATATATATCTCTCTCTCTCTCTATCTATATATATATATTTTATATATAAAATATATATCTATATGTCAATAAATATTAAAACAAACGGGACCTTTAATAGACAAATAGCTAACCGTCGGTACACAAGGTTTGAAGAAAGGATAAACAACTATGTCCATATTATCTATTAAAACGTTCGAAAATAATTGGGTATGACAATTTTAATAAGATCGTCTAGTCCTACTAACGAACAAAGATTATCTTCCAGGACTGATATCATTGGGTCATAAATATTTGATATATATATATATATATATATAGAATCTTAAATAATGTGTACACATAAGTTGCTACTTGCGAATGTAAATATAATAATTTGAGAATATTCATATTCATGTTCTTTAATTAGCAGGAAACCAAATTTGGGGCCCAATATGGTATGATTTTTTTTTTTTCTTTGGCCGGAAAAGTTTTCCATGATACGTATCAAATAATACAAAGGATATATAGGTGCGCTTCTATATATATATATATATATATATATATATATATATATATATATATAGATATATATATATATATATATATATATATATATATATATATATATATATATATATATATCTATAGATATATCTATATATATATATCTCTCTATATATCTCTATAGATATATCTATATATATATATATATATATATCTCTCTATATATATATCTATATATATATATATATATCTCTATATATACTTTTTATATGCGCTGTTCTGATGATTTTCAGTATTTTGCAGGAATGGCAGGAAATTACCCAAAATGTAGTTCGAAGACTATATTTACCTTCATGTGAACGTGCATATCAACAATATCAATATTTCTGATCACTGTATTATATAATAGTGAATGGTATTTTTCTCGTATACACGTAACAACATTTACGTATTTTTGTCATTATGATTACCCTAAAATACGCTCTTATGGTGGTGGGTATTAATTGTATCTTGCATCTTGACAGTGCTATCTGTATGCAGAATGCATTTATCCGTTTGCAATGGCTCATATCTCGCCAACGAACGCTTGTTATTTTTGTCCAGATTTTATGAATGTTTCGATTGTAGGTTTCTATTGTTATCCTGCTTTGATAGCTTAAACACTATAGCAACAGGTTTTTTGATTTTCATCTGTTCTGCTATAAGCAACATAGATAACCCTTACACGTATATGGTATGTTCTCGCTTTATATGCACTATTATATTATCCAAGAATTGATGGTTTTTGATGTTTTTTTGTGTGAATCTTATTGGTTTTTCCATAGCTTTTGCTCAAATTAAAGGGTGATTAATCTTGCTTTTAATAAAATACTTTAAATTTATGTCGGGTGTGATCCAGATTAAAACGTCGCTGCCACTGCAGAAAACTACTAGAGAAGGTTGCTTGGGTTAGTAGTTAATAGTTTTTCACAGACGTTGCTTTTGAAGTGGTATACGTTTTATAGCTGCGGATCCGCTTCTCCAACCTGGGTGCAGACGACTTTATTGTCCCGCGGACAGCCCATTTCTGACCTCAAACGACACCAATGGTTAAGAGAACGACAATCAAGATTACTGGCACGGGGTCACGTCCGTCGATGAGAGCGATGTGTACAACTGTTACGGCGACCTAAGGAAGACGCACAAGTGAGAGCTAACGCCCAGGGCATTGACAAATCAGATGACGGAAATGTGACCAATATACGGGCTGGGGCAAGAGACAAAGATGGAACAGAGATAGACGACAAGGCCATAGCTTACGCCTTAAGTAGCCGGTTTTACGTCCCGCTGGACTTTGAACTCCTCAAGAACCACATGCACTTCTACCAGAAAGCGATTTGTGACGGATTGGAAAACGAGCTTACATTAAGCAACTACAGTCGTGAGATTCACGCCGTTTGTTTCCTCCACCAGCCTGGTAAGCTACATCAGGACTGCTGTCGTGCCACTAACCCTGTGTGGTCACTCAATGTTTACCGGCTTGGACGGTCTGATGAGTCTGTGCTCTGCTATTTGTTTTTGTGCTCACTCATTGAAATATACCCTTGTGACCATAAGCTAGAGTGTAAATCTCATTTGTATTTATCCATCTCTTCGAATCGAACAGACAGAAACACCTTATTTATCCTCGGGCCGTTAATTTAATGCTACTCTGTTAGAAAGAAATACATCCCGAGTCTTAATTGCGTTTTATCAAATAGGGCCTCCATTTATTTCTTGTGTCGTAGTTGCTTGTTTGTTTGGTGCTGCAATATCTTCGTCAAATCTGTGGAACTTATAAGCTTGACATTAACGCTTTTTTAGGTTCTCCATTGTTTTACCGAATACCAAATTGATAAACAACTTGTGCTGGTAGCAGGTGGCCGCCTTTCTGAGATCCGATCTAACGCACAAGAAATGGTTTGTGTGATTATTAACGAAAGATACATCATTAATCAGTTGAACTCAACTGAACGCCGCGGCTGAAGCCCGTAAGGCCGGGGTTGGGGGTTGTGTGTGTTTTTGTGGTGACTTTTGATCTAGGTTCACTCATAATTAGACGATACATATGTCGTGTATGACACCAGTGTGAATCATTACAACCGGACGTTGAGTAAGCATGGTCTAATCCAAAACACATTGTCATGTTTTCGCAAGTAATGTAAAGTTTCCACTTCAGCGAATCAGAGCCAGCCAGCCAGCCTTCATACCTTCAAGTGTGACATGGCCACAACAGGTTGGCCGAAATCAACGTACCACAAAATAACCGGGGGCTGAAATCATCCCTCATTGTTTATCTCAATCGGTTGCCTCACATCTATTCACATGATAATCATTGTTACTGTCTGATGTTTTTTTAAAACATGCATGTTATGAAATCACAGCACAGTGAACAGCCACTTAATCGTGTAGCCTGGCGGCTTTGCTTCAACTGATTGGCAACTATCGTGTTTATAGTTCGTTAGGTCGCTGCCGCTATACTTCTCATTGACAGACCAATAACTTTTTACTGCCGATTACTGAGCTTGTTTATAATGAATGATAGACCGACTTGAATGATCAAAGTGCTGCCATATGGCCGGTACGCACAATTACATTCAAGAAATCGTACAATTCCGTATCAAACTACTTGCGATAACACACCTAATCTCTCTAGCGCTTACCTCCGTTCCATTTCCTACCGAGGCACTCTCGAGCCGTTTGATGCCAGAAACAGAGAGTACCCGTTCATTTGATAATCCGGAACGAAAACCTACGTACCATTTGTGGCACAGCAATGGCTACGCTAATAATGCCGTACTTCGTATATAGCCCCTGAAGTTGATAAATTATGACGTGAAATAACACTTTATTATAACATCCCTTGCTTCCCTGGTTGTCAATGTCTAACTCATACCTTTTACAATCTCAATGTGCGTCTATCGTATGTCAATTACACAAATATTTATGGCCTTACAAAAAGGATATTGCTGATGCCGTAAGAGACCATCGCAATGTCAGCGTTTCCGACACATAACAATTGAAGAATGATCTATAAGATGGCAATTCCAGGTATTGTCAATATTTCTTTGTGGATAAGTTCTTCTGGTTGACTGGAATGCGTGTGTTATAGAACTGTTATCTATTACTAATCCCACGAACCCTAAATCAATTTTGTCGATTAACCAAAATAAACCATTACATCAAAGGGGAGCAGGGAATATAGACCCTTTATCGTAGTATGCATATCAATCAAGAGTCAGGCAGTAAAGCTTGCGTTGCTATCTCAGATTATGTCATTCAATGACTAATTTATATTCAGAAATATAATGTGTTGCGATCCGGCGGGCACATATTTACTGTCGAGCGATGCAGCGAATACAGCTCGAATTCCTTTTGTTTTCAGGGAAACAATGTACTGCATACGTTTGGTATTCTCACATACATGTAGTTTACTGTCATGTAGACGTAAGACAAAACCCCGTTTTGGTAATTGTATATTATTCGCCAGATTCAAAAACAACATCATTGCTCACACCAATAAAAGGGCAAGAAAGCGCGCTACAATACTGAACGGAAGGTACCTCGGTGGAGAAAGTGTCAGGGGAAGATGATCTAGACATAATTATCGGGGGCCATTTACACTAAGTAAACATTGCGAAGAAGTAGCTATAAAACCGGGGTTTTCTGGATGATTTGAAAAGCCATGAATTCAAAATATCAAATGGCTTAGATTTTATAAGAATTGATTCATTTTGCAGTTAAAGACATCCCTGTTCTGTAGTAGAAAAAGGCATTTAAATAACCATTTCATATCTATTTGTTATCACTTGGAAGCGTTTTCAATACAAACTTGTTCCATATCAGTACGTTTAGTAGTATAGAGACTGGGGGTACGAGCACAGCAATCTAATACAGCAACCCAGAAAACACACATATACAGGGTGACTCACATGAGCCAGCGAACCGCTCGCACCTCCCCCTATACTATACCATATGAGCCCAGCCTTTCCAGACCCTATGGTATAGGCCCACTAAAGAGGGCGACAGCAATGTCAACCATCTACAACAGGACCCTGAGGAATAAGCTCTTCTAAACGACTCACGCGCTCCAAAAGGTCCTCATACTTCGATTCCAATTCCCTCACCTTCTCCTCTACACCAGGACCCTGAGGAATAAGCTCTTCTAGACGACTAACGCGCTCCAAAAGGTCCTCATACTTTGATTCCAAATCCCTCACCTCAATCTCAAGGTCCACCTTCTCCTCCCATATATGTTCCACGTCTGCCTGCAGCTTGGCCACCCCCATATGTTCATCGGTGCTCATTCTATACTTCAGCCCTCATATGTACAACATATCGACGCGTGCCCATAGGCCAGAGTGTCTACACCACCTGGAGCTATCCACCGCTTTGAGTCAAATGGGGAGAAAGACACCTTGTTAACGTGGAGCCCATATATTTTATGGCTGTCACTCCTGAGCATGTTCCTTCCGTGGCGAAACTGTTTTTGGGCAAACAGTGACTCCACGTACTGAGCGTGTCGTAGATGCTTGTTCACCACCACCGTCTTCACACCTTTTGCTTTTTTGATCTCATCCCGACTCGACATCAAGATCGAGTACATCTTAGGGCGCAGACCAACATACTCCTTGATGGGCACGCCGGCACACTCATCCTTCATCTTCCCTAGAACCGTCTTGTTCACACTGCTGTAGAGACTACGGGAGAGATGAAAGTTGCTGGTGTCAAAAAGATGGGCATCTTCCTTCATGTCAGCATACACGTCAGGCGTGCGTATCTCCATTAGCAGCGAATCCGTATCTGTGTACAACAAGCCAAGGTTCTTGCCGTATCTGGGCTTCATTATAATGGAAGTCGTACATCAGGTGTTTGGAGAGGTCGAGAATACACATGCCCACATACACCGGGCGGTTCAGTACCAGGTGAGTCTTGTGCATGTGCAGAGCGGCCAGGTCATTATCAAACACCTGATGACGCGCGTAGGCGGGACTTGCAATAAGCCTACACATTCTTTCTTCTTCCTTTGAGCGAACAATCTTGACATTGACCCGCCTGCGGAGGTTCTCCATAGTCTTACCGAACACAGAGGTGTTCATAAGCTTATACAGGTCCTTCTCAAAGTCGCTGGAGGCCACCTTACGCAGATCCGTATTCATCCGAATGTAAGGCTCCATCCAGGGGCTCTGGTCAAAGACAAGTGCTCGATGGAAATTGGTAAGTCTCATCCCCAAAGACAGATACAGCTTGAGGTTCCTGTAGTGCACCACATACTTCTCCTTATTCCGCAGGTTTGGCACCAGCTTTTCAACCTCGCCCAGGGTGCCACCCAACTCGCCCAGGAGGTTCTTCTGATAGATAGACAACCAGTCGTTTTCTACAAGAAGCCGCTCTGGAGCCAGCGGGTAGTCGTTGTGCTCGTCATGAAGTGCAGTAGGATACTCCAAGTCAACCTCAAGTATGTATCCAGTCTCGGCATCATCTGGGTGGTCCTGTATCTGTAGATCCTCCGGCCAAGTCACCCACTCAATACCCGCAGTTGGCAAAGGCTGACTCATAGCCCACCCATACAAATTGTTAGCATCAAGGTACTGGATGTAGCTCGTTGGTTTATCCTGGTCAAAGTCATTCACGAGCGGGTTATTGGCCTCAGCGTGGCGGCGCGACACCATGCTTATACCACCGTGTAGACCTTTCTCAATGAACAAGTGCTTGTCATAGTCGGTGAGTAGCTCGAGTTCCACGACTGTGCTCTTAAGCAAAGCATCCCATGACAAACCGGAGCTGGTATAGTAGTGGGCCGAATCCAACCCGTACTGCTTAAGACAGGTCTTACGGAACACCTCAAACACATCTGCCAGGAGCAGTACAGGTCATAGTAGTCACCCATGTTCTTACACCCGAACACGCTCCAGACCTTTTGTGCTTTGATCTTTTGCTCCTCCTGCTGCAGAGCCTGTAAGAACTTCTCCACAGCATCGCTTCCTCTGTAAACCACAGGGGGTTCGGTCTTACCGTCAAAACGAACAACCACATAGCCGTAGCCGCATCCTTGGTGTTCCTGCGTTCTCTGCGTGTTGCTCTTACCAGGATTAAGCGCAGGACCCGGAAGCTTCACTGTGAGCGCTTCAAAGTTAGCATAGATGACGTAGGGTGCAACAAGCTGTTTCTGCCAGTTCTGGAAGGATAGTATGTTCTTCCCTTCCTCAGGCATATCCACTCGCACAGCAGTTTGCCCTATCCCAATACACTCAGGCTTATGCACCAGGAACAGACCCTCTGAGGTATATCCATGCAGACATAGCTCACAGAAGAACTTGCGCTCTTTATGTTTCGTCTGATCATACAGCAAGCGGTTCAGGTCTTTGATTTGCGTGTAATGAAACTTGCCGTCCTTCTCAATCAGCATGAGGTTTATACGGGTACCAGAGTGCTTACTGATGCGGTGTACGATAGTGGTCTTCCCATCCCAGCCAAAAACATTCAAGGCAAGGTTAGCATGCTTTTCTATCTTCTCAACATGCGACACCGGTGTAGGATATTCTACACCTGCACTCTCCAGCAGATCTAAGAGCCACTGAATGTTATATTTTGATGGTCGCTGTGGGTTCTTGGCTACCGGGTGCAGAGCGGCTACAACAGCCCATAGAATGCAGATGTCGTCCCAGTTCTTTACATTTATGATGGCCTGCTTAGCCGCCAGCGCAGCCGGAAGTCGCAGGTAGGAGCCACCCTTCAACGGTTTGTAGTTGGCAATATCAATCCACAGAGTTTTGACCGCCTCAAACTCCCAGCCAGAACCTTGGTTGGTCCACTTCTCCAACCGCTCTTGGATATTAACAACACTCTGGTCCAACGCAACATCCATGTCTTCTGAGGAGAGAACCACCTGCTGCTTATTACGCAACACAGGCTCAAAATACTCAGTGCTGTCATGATCTGCGTGCTTGGAGAGTCTTACCTTAAGGGCAAACTGACACTTGATTCCACCTAGCTCTTCTAGCTCACCAGTCAAAACTTTATACATCTTCCGACGCATGCCCTTAAAGAACATCATAAGGTCCGAGATAAGGGGGTGAGACTCAGGAACGTTCATCACCCATCCACGCAAATAGTTTTTAACAGCCCACTTAGTCTTCTTGAAGGCAAGACGCGCTGTGGGGACTGGGGACTGGGTTGTGGGGATGCGTGGGGCAGGGACAGGTCTGCGTGGGGCAGGGACTGGTCTGCGTGGGGCAGCAGTGGGAACAGGGGTGCGTGCCACCCCAGCCTTTAATCTAGCCAACATCTCCTTGTATGTACGGTCATATTCATTACGCACTTGGAGTGCTTTGAGTGCAACCTTAGAGCGTGGATAAGGATGCTTAAAACCGTGAATTGAAACATAATCATTTTGGGATTCACGTGCTCGCTGATTATGAGTCATGTTTACTATACAGTTCCATTAGTCTAAAAGGGAATTTGCTGATACACAAAAGGCAATGACAATACAGCGAGCGGACTTTGACCTACGCAGTAAATACCCGTCTCTGACAAGGTGCCACGCTTCGTCGCACATAGGCCTGACCGCCAAACCATGTTGTTGACAGCGCCACAAGATTTCTATTTTTATACAGTGGGGAATCCCCGTTCAGTGGCGCCGACTGGCGAGTCAGTGTCCCCAGCTATAGGCCGTTGTGAAGCAATTTTTTTCTTTTGACGAAGACGACTGTGGTTGACTTTATCGAACCCACAATCCATACACAATCCTACCTTATTATTTTTTATAGCCTTCTGACAACCCGTACAAAGACGATTAATGACACCATGTTTTATCTTATATCTGTGTAAATTACAAAACTGTAATATATATAGATATCTATTAGTCTAATTGGTAATACTGTCTTGCGGCAACTGGGTATCGGACAGCACCACAAGCAACTCCTCCTTTACAAAGCCACGGAGAGGTCCATCCAGCAAATAGTATAGTACAGGCTCACCAGATTTAGTGACAGAGCTTCCAATCCTGTAAACATTGAGTGACCACACAGGGTCAGTGGCCCGCCGCCAATGGTCTTGCTCTGCCTCACCAGGCTGGTAGAGGTAGCGAACGCCAACATCAGAGGGAAAATTTTGCTCTTTGACCCCCAGAGGGCGCCCTGGTACGACTGCAGAGGGCTTTTGTGCAACTCGTTTTGCTTTTATAGCATCTTTAGGTTTTTTTCCAGTCAAGCGGGTCACCTCATTATTTATAGCAGAGACTACAGCCTGCAATCGAGAAACCCACTCAGTCGATCGTTTTCCAGTATCCCTTAACTCTACGGCATACTGGTGACCAAAGAGTCGCTCAGCAAGGGTTCGGTTAAAGCGTTCCACTATACCCTGATCTCGATGGATATTCACACGGCCATGCCTGACTGATACTCCATGTTTTACTAACAGCTGATTCGCTGCACCCATAAACTCCCGTCCGGGGTCCACCTGAAGTAGTTTAGGCCACCCCAGCAGTTCTCGCTTGTATATCCTCTCAAAGTGCACCTGCGACCTCCTTAGCCTCTTTTGTAGTCAATGGCTCAGCCGCTTTGTAGCGTGAGGCCACATCCACCAATGTTAGGGCATAATTGTAAGTGCGGCGCTTCACAACATCATGAGGAAGAAATAAGAGATCGGCTTGGTGCACCTCATTAGGGACAGGGACATCAAACGTTGGCCTGGGAATGTGTTTTGGCACTGGCAGGTAGATTTGCCATATAGCTTGCTTTGTTAGCCACCCCCTGGCAACTTCCTCAGAAACCCTCGCTTCTGTTGCAAGCTTCTTGATAGCTGTTATGCCTTTCCAGTAGCCCTTAGGACTATAGTAGATCATTTGCATGCGATGATCCATATACAGTAAACGCTCGAGTCTCCAAATGACCTACTTAGTAAGCCTGTATGCAACCAGCTCAGTCGCAGCCATACCCAGTATAATGAACGCCACCTCATGCCCCCTCTGTTCATCTGAGGGCTCGTAGAAGTCTGAAAGCTGCGGCTCAGAGCCCAACGAGTCGACGGTTTTATTCGTAATCAGGGAGTACTCACGCATAGCCTCGTCCGCATCCCTAAAAGTATGCTCGGCATGTCCCTGGCGGCGCAGTTGCTCATTGATGAAGTCTACACGCTCAGTTCTATTCTTGGCCCATGCTGCCTGAGCAGATTGAAGCTGCTCGATTGCCATATCATGCCGTTTACGTTCCGCGTCCACTTGGGTGCCTCGTAATTTAGAGAATAAAAAGTTGCTCCCAGAGAATGCAAGGGCGTTAACAAGAGCACCCCCAACAAGTAGCGCGAGTGTGGCCATTACTTCAGTATATCAACTGGTAAGAATCCTTGTTTAATTAGCATATCCTTTGTGGCCATAGCTAGTGATACATCGGCAACAACCATAGCCAGGTCCTGTGGGGCGAAATCAAGACGTGGCACCCCACCACCCAGAGCCATCTTAGCAAGCTTGGCATAACCTATTGAAATACCGGAAACAACTACACCGTGGTACAGAGCGTTGATGAGCATTTTTCCATCAGTAATTGGTGTTGTCATCTTATTCCATATAAAACGGATCCTTTAAATGAGCGTCCGGAGGCTTTTGTACCACAACCTGTTTAGGGTGTGAGGCTACCATCTGGTGCCTGTAGCAATACAATGCTAGTCCAAACACGCCAACACAGCCGACAACCAAAGGTGCAGCCCATGTTGGCCATGCCCACCTTTCC
Organism: Urechis unicinctus; assembly: GCA_034190875.2. Taxonomy (NCBI): domain Eukaryota; kingdom Metazoa; phylum Annelida; class Polychaeta; order Xenopneusta; family Urechidae; genus Urechis; species Urechis unicinctus. Next base: position 14,665,348 of record CM067345.1, on the reverse strand, counting down.
AGAGGTTTGCTCGTTGATATTGGCTCGACAGCTTCGTCTCTACCATCTGTAAGCGCTGCCTTAGCCTCTCGGAGCTCTCTCAGAAGGTTATTTTGATTGGCTTTTCGAGCTGCAGCACCCTTTCGTCCTGCCGCAACCCTTTTAGCGTTTTTTGTCACTGACGTTATCTCCACCGGTGTTGTCTCCCGTTGATTCGTGTTTGTTTCTTCCATGTTTACTTACTAAATTTATTTGTCCAATTGACAGCTCTTAGTAAGAACCTGTTATAGCGTAGCTAAGCACATGCTATAGCGGAGTTAAGCAAATGCCTTTGCGGAGTTAAACACATACTATAGCAAGGAAGTGGTGTCTTCCTCTCCACCGGCTCCTGTTGTTTCGGTGCTTGTTTTTCAAAATTAACAGTGCTTAACTGTTGTTAAAGCCGCAGTTAAGGGAGCTAAAAACATACCATAGCGATGATATAGCTCACAAGTGGCAGTGCTTAGCGCGTGTCCAACAAACGGTCCGTCTCGAGGTCTTTAATTAGCCTTGGCTGGTGTTCTGGTGGGATTGGTAGAAACATACAAGCAATACCTGAGTATAGCTGTAGCAATGATTGACCTAGAGTGCGCGTCATGCTATCGCCTAGCCGAGCCCCGTATCTCACATACAGCTTTATGATCTCATCATCAGACATTGATTCAACCTGGTCAATTATAATGCGCTCCAAACCAAGGTACTGACGGGTCTGACCGCCGGCTATGACGGCAGCAAGCCTATCTCTCTTAGAAGACATATCTACACCAGGGGAGCAACTAGGTTCCGCTCCCCCAGACTTTGTCTCCACTAAGCTAGTCGAGTCCTGTTCAAGGAGTTTATCAATAATGGTACCAGGATCCATGAATATACGTATATGCCTTCGAGCTTCAAAATACTGCACCGCTACCCAGATGAAGAAACCTAAATTGATTACTGAGGCAGCGGCTGCTATCAAGGCCAATATCACTTCAATCGACAGCATATGCAGTAGGCTGATTAGTCTTCAGCAGCAGTTTTGCGTGCTTGGTCTTTGCTAGTAGTTGGCGTACTGTGGCACGTTCCTCCTTTGTTGGAATTACATCATTTTCACGTAAGGCGTCTTCAAACGAGTCACGGTCCTTGGTGTGAAAGAGCACCATCCAGCGAGTCTGCTCACGTAAGTCCTTCAGCACAGAGTTGTACTTTTGGGTGAGGACCCAGACACTTTGCTGCGCATGGCGGCCGCTAAAGGCCAGTTCGGATAACATGTCTTTCTTCTTGGTTAGGGCCTTTGTTGCGGAACAGTCAATAATGTACAGGGTTGGCTCGCCCTTAAAACAATGGTAGAAAGCCCTCAGGTGGTCATGGAGCCGCTCCCCTGGATCAACCACGTACACCTCTGAATCATCCCACACCCATGACCGCGTCTGATAGGCCTCGTTGAAACGTATGGTAGGGCAGAGGATTACAATATGCTCGAAGACACCAAAGAAGGGCCCTTCAAGTAGGTCGAGGATGAATGCGGTTTTTCCAAATCCTGTCTGCCCACAAACAATTGCCGAACAGGGAACATCTGGAAATGTAAAGTTAGTAGACTGCGCTGACGAACCTGCCATCTTTAATGTTAAGCTGTGCATCCATTACAATATACATATAAACGTTCAATGCGCCCGCCTTCTCTGCCTTTTTTTGTGATCTGTATGGTGATGCCCTCAGACGCATTCTCCACAGCCCTGCCACTACCGTGCAGCTGGTTGTCATCACTCGTCCTTAAGTCGAGCCACAGAGCATACTTGGTGGTTAGGTATTCTCTTAGGGACACATCCGATAATGCCAAGTGTTTCGTAGCTATTGCCACACTGAGGTCTCATTGCTGCAAAGGCCTTCTTCGCCTCATCCCACTGCTGGTAGCCACGCATGTGCTTGGCATAGAGTTGGTTTGGGATGCCCTCAATGGTCACCTCAGCTTTTGTTATCTTTGGGTTGGAAAATGACTCTTCCTGGTGAATGAGGCATTGGCTGGGTCTTCAAAGAGCAGTAGGATGCCCTTCATGCTGCGAGCCGGCACGTTCAGGTTGATGTTCCACAGTGTATCTCTTTTATTGTATACAAGCTTCCTGTGACGAAGCACACGGTAATACAGAATCGAGAGCCGACTTGTGTTCTGGGTGCGTATCATGCGGGCCAACTCTGTTTGGGTAACCATGTCATACTCCAGCGAGATGCCATCAATGTAGCTTGGAGCGGTGTCGCCTGTTGCGTGAATCACGCGGTTGTAGTCGTTGAATGTGAGCTCGTATTCCAGTCTGTCACTAAGCGCACTCTGGTAGAATGGCATGTGGCTCTCGAGGAGTTCAAAATCAAGCAGAACGTAGAAACTGTTACCATACACATCGGCTACGGCCTTGTCCTCTCCCTCGGTATCAACCTTGTCTCCTGCCCCCACTCGTATCTTAGTTGCGTTTCTGTCATCTGATGTGTCAATGCCCTGATACTGGAGGCCCTGTCTCTCCTGTGCAGTCCGCCACAAGTCGTGGTAACAGTGGTACACATCGCTGTCATCAATAGACATGACCTCATTGCCAGAAATCTTGATTGTCAATTTCTTAACCACGGCGCGGCCCAGGTTTTGCACAACGCTGCGGTTGACATCAGTCGAGGTCAGCGTGATTGTAAAGGCCAGCCGTGCTGTCCCTGAAACAATGACGTCGTCTGCGCCTAGATTGGGGAAGCGGACCAGCAGTTGTTGGTTCTGGTCAATAGTGCTTGGATTGTTTGTAACACATACAGATTGTCGCACCCCCTTTACCCCAAGGGGTTCGCGTATCCGGCGGTGTGGGTTTAGTTTGCGTCCGTAAGTACTCGTCATGTTGAATGCTTAATTACACTTATATCTTTAACACACAGACATGGAGTTTGATAACCCCGGATTTGACGATGCAGATGAGGAGGGGGCTATGGGAGGGGAGAGGAATGACACTAACTTTGATGATGAGGAGACTAACCTGATTGACGAAACTTTAGATACATCGAGTACGATTAGTCCACCTTGGGCTATTACTGAAATGCCTGCGGGGTTAACAGAAGATCAGGTGGGTTCCTAAGAAGAAACGGAAGTCTTAGTTACGAGGTGGGAGAAGGCAGTGTCTAAGCATGGGCTGCAGGCCACTCTGGAGTTTAGATCGTCTCAACAAGGTGACCTTTGGGTTAAGTGGGGCCGAGAATGGAAGCTTCGTACATGGAAGAACAATCCAAACAAATTCCTCTCTCCTAGGAGTATCCTAGATTACGGTGGTACACAGCTTGCTCGGGCTCTTGGAGTGACCCCTGAACTATCCACAATGGCAGCAAAAGCCCTACAAGGCGTTGACTAAGCTGCTGCCAAAGCGGAAGCTGCACTTCCAAAGTTAGAAATGAGCAGCCCAGAAGACATGACAGAGCAAGGTGGTGTGGAAGAAACAAGCTTCATAGAGGGCGTTCATAACGCCATAGAAGACCTAGGTATACAAACAGACAACGAACTACCACTCAGAGAGCTTATGGGGCTTGATAAGGCCATGCAGACCCAGAGGGGTGAGCTGGTCAACAACCTAGCTAAGATAACTGAGATAGAAAGGAGTATAAAACTTAAGGAAGCTAAAATGGCAAGCCTGGAGGAGGAAGGGAGAGGTGATAGTCGAGCATGGAGATTCCAAGCAAATGAGCTTGCAGAGCTGCAGGACCTGCAGCGTGTCCGTGTTGAGGCTGCCTCTGTAAACCGTGAACGTCTGCGAACCCAAATTAACCGCATCAGGGAAACGATCAACAGACTTCTTAACGAGGACACAACGCTAGCTGAGCGTGTACGCACTCTGTTCCGAGAGCAGGGTATAACAATCGCCTCCATACTCACTGCGATTGGATTGGCAATCTCGACCCTTGTAGTTGCTTTGACGGGCGGAGGGGGCACTAGTCCAACCCCGGCCGACGCCAGCTGATAAGCCCGGTGTAAAGGAATGGATTAAAAAACAGCTGAACTCCTTGGCAAACGTCCTGAAGGGCCTAGCCGATAAGGAATCATTGGCTCCATCGTATCATGGCTGCTTACGTCAGCTGCAAAGGTGGCTGGTTGGATGGCAGAACATGTATGGGCCGCAGCTGTGGCGGTGGGGGGAGTTATCCTCTTGATACTCCGTGACTTACTACGTAGCAAACCAAAACACAGATAAGCCTATAGCGATTCCGCCTATAATAAGAGCGGTTTTCTCATCCTCGTGCACCCCACGCAGACCGGTCTCGGCCATAGGGGCCGGTCCTGGAGAGGGGAGTTCCATATCTGTATCTGGCGGAGGGTCAAAGCTTCCTCTATCCGGAACCACCGGAACCGAGTTAACATCAGCATTGCTGCCTATCTGCTGCTCCTCAGTTGCAATGGTAATCAGATTGTTGTACCCAGCAACGTCTCCAATGGCGAGGCTCATATCAGACGGAGCCATGTACAGGCCCGTTCCAAACACATAATCAACCTTTGAAGAGGCATTCTGGAGGACGTTCTGATACCGTCGGATAGATGACGGAATATCCACTGGGGAGTTGATGGCATCCACAACGTTGGCCTGAAATTGCTTTTGAGCATCAAAGGACGTTCCAACACCGAGTATCTCTGAGCGGGTCTGCGCCTGAGCCTCAAGAATGGCCCATACATAGGTCCTGATGCTGTCGTTAATTCGCTCAACGCCGGTTTGTGTAAAACCCTCAGACGTGTCCAGTATGAATGTACTCCATGCCTCGTCTGCTTCAGGTCCCTGTGCTAGATGTAGAACAGCACCCATTTTCTCCTGTAAGGATTGTAGGTTACTCGCGTGAGCAAAACCTGGCTTTGTATCCTTTTCCGCCTCAAAGGCCATCCGTGTAGGCTCATAACGAATGTTTCGACCAGCAACCTTGACGACACTCCCGTAACCATACGCATCATGTGCATATAAGATACCAAGACCACTATTAGCTATGGTTGCCTTCTGGCGCCAGTCTGTGTTTGGTTGAACACCAAAGTTAGTGCAGAGTCTCTCATATGCCATTGTCATATGTATTGTTATAAGGGTCATAGGCATGATCCTGAGGCGCTTGCAGTTCTGCTAATAGGCGACACACTGTGTAATAAAGGTGAAAGGTGTAGAGAGCTTTCACGAGTGGAATCCCAGCCTCGAGGTGATCGTGGGATGACACGCCGCAGCCGGCTGTTGCACACCACACTGCAAAGTTTAACTGATTCTGCCAAAACTGCATTGGATTTGTCAACCGGTCTTTCACAACTTTGTCCGCTGTTACCGGCGGCACCTTATAGTTACTGAATAGATCAGGAAACTTTGCTGTGAATGTACCACCATTGTGAACAACTTGAATTGTTTGTCGGGTTAGTTTATCTCCCACACCATATGAGGCTGGATACACCCCGCCCGTTTCATATGTAGCTTTTCTATTGAAACTAAAGGCTTGTTTATTCATAGTGCTATGTATCACACTCTGTCTAATGTTCAAAGCGGCGACGCTGTGTCCCTGCAAAAACCTATTGACAAAACTGCGGGCGATCTATGTGTTGGCCTAAGGTCAATCACGTATACTGTGGGCTGGTACAATCTAGAATCAGACGAGAGCATTGCATGTCGGTCAAGGACTTCACAAGAGCGAGGATATGCTTCATTAAAACCAGGCCTCTGGAGCTTCAGCCTTCTTCAGGAGCATATTACACCATTAGGTATCGGTTTGGAAGTTGATGCTGTAAATGGGGTTATTATCCTAACAGTACCAGACAATGGGGGTGCGCACATAACAGGCGCGCACATAACGGAGTGTTAACAATGTTGGGTCTTGACGGCCTCAGTGGGGGGTGGATACCTTCAGGTACTTACATAGGTGCCCGACCCATCAACTTTAGTATTTTTAACACAATTTATGTTCACCTCAATCAAGTCAGCACCACGCACAACATGCTAGATGGTGCGCCCACTACGCTTCTTGAAGTTGTTGGCTTAGAGGGTGGCTCTTTCGGTGATATTATAACCACGAACATCGCTAATCCTATCTGTAAGCCTGTCACTCGCGGAACAGTGCATGAGTTAAAGGTTCAGTTATGCGATAATAAAGGAAGGCTATTGGATAACCACGACTTACCTGTTAGCGTTGTTCTTGAATTTACAAGATGTCAATAAAAACGAGTATTTATGGACCTAGGCAAAAACCGGCAAGCACTATTCAGGGTGCCGACCTCTCGGAATATGCCACAAAGACCTAAAAAATGGATAAAAGTGGCGGTACTATGACTGGAGACCTTGAAATGGGAGATAATAAAATCGTTGAGTTGGGAGACCCGATTTCACCGAAGGATGCTGTTCATAAACAGTATATTGATGCTGAATATAGACAGCAGAACAGGTATCTGAGATGATACGTAGATGAAAAGACGAAACCACTCATTACTATATGGGCAGAAGCAAGTGGCCCCCTTCGAAGAGGATATGAGTGGTCGTTTGGCCATGGGGCTAGGGGTCGAGACTCACAAGACTAAAGCTGAGGATATACAATGTTATGTAATGGCAAGATCATTCGTATGGGGTTGTCTTCGGGTGTTGGTGCTGATACTGGTCCTATAGCAGTCGTTCCTGTTATTAATGGAACAAATGGTAGGAATAAGTAAGCCTGCTAACCAACGGGCTGTTGTAATAACTTTAGACCAGCATTTACAGCTAGAACAAGGCAATGTTATTAACTTTTATACAACCACACAAAACAGAGGGGCGACTTGGTCTGTAGCTTCACTCCTAATTGAACTTAATATATAAACTTATGTATACAAAGACAGTATGAAACAACAACCAACGACTGCACCGTTAAATCCGGAGCCTCCTCCATGTGGTCTGGGGCACTCCTATCGGCTGAATGAGATCAGTCTTAAGAAGCAATACCTTGAAAAGAAATCGAAAAATATGGTGCTATGTACAAAAAAATATAGGTGTGCAGTAAACTCAGTGGACGCTGTAGACACTGCTTTAGTTGCTGTGGGTATGTGTCTTGGCGCAAGTGGTGCAGGTGTAATGTCTACAGTAGTTGCCATACCTATTGCCAAAGTGTTGGGTGCTACTGGAGCCGCTTGTGGGCTACTTGTAATTGCTGGAAAATTCATCAGAAGGCGGCTGACCATTAAGTTGAAAAAGCATGACCAGATCCGCATTCTCGCTCAGAGCAAATTGAATACCATTGCTGACATTGTATCGGCGGCGCTTGAAGATGGGTATATCTCAGATGATGAGTTTAAGCTCGTTTCGGTCGAGATCACGAAATATAGTCAAATGAAAAGTGACATTAAAGCAAAATGTTTGAAAGCGGCAGAATCGCCCCCTGGACCTGCTAAGGTATGACCCTGACAGTCCATTTGAAGAGTGGGGGTTGCTAGATATAATGAAGGCGGCGATAAAATCTTTCCGCAACGATCATACTGGAGTCAAACAAAATACGGACCAATGGGAGACCACGAGGAAGGGCTGTGTTGGAGGAAGTGACTACTCCGCTATCATAGGGCAAAACTACTTCAGCAGCTATAGCAAGAAGCTGACAGAAAAAAACTAGCAACGAGGGTGTTCGCTTTAGCGCACCTTGCCTCTGGGGTACGACTTTTGAGGAGGTTGCAATTGCGGTATTGGAGAAGTGTACGACACCAAGGTCTACGGAAATAATATCTATATTGAGGGCGGCGCGACGGCCTACTCTCCGGATGGCTTTTGTGTGCTCCCGATCCGGCGGGCGGGAGTGGATGCTGTCTGTCTGGGGCATCCTGAGGAGGTTGTACTGCTTGAGATAAAGTGCCCCTACACTTTGAGTCCTGGGAGGGTGATTCCGAATATCTATAAGCCCCAGGTTCTGCTGGGGCTGCACCACAGTCAGGTGGCGACCATCGGCGTGTTTGTCGACTGCGTTTTCAGGTTGTGCTCCTTTGAGGACCTGGGGGGGGGGGGCTGAGGCGCATAACCAGGTGTATCACAAGGATCAGAAGAAGTATAAGGAGACGGTGGCTTGGGAGTGGGCGTCCATTGAGGGGCTTGAAGACGGCGACTATAGCGCGAACGGGAGGTTTAATAGTTGCCTGGGATTGGAACAGGAACATCACGGTCCTTGGTTGGGAAGACCGGAGAGGCCGACGGGGGCTTTCTACTGTTGGAAGCTCTTTATGATGAGATTGATAACCGCTCATCCTGATCGAGAAGAACGACGCTAAGGTTGCCCAGTTTATACAGGACCTCAACCGCGTGAAAAATGGAACTTACAGCGACGGTCGCAGATATTTATCTCTCAATGACCTCTATGGTGACTAACTACTGGTGTGGGCCTATACCATAGGGCTGGAAGGGCTGGGCTCATATGGTATAGTATAGGGGGAGGTGCGAGCGGTTCGCTTGCTCATGTGGGTCACCCTGTATATGTGTGTTTTCTGGGTTGCTGTATTAGATTGCTGTGCTCGTACCCCCAGTCTCTATACTACTCCTTTTACCCTGAGCTAGCTGTATTTTGCTGTAGAAATCAATGATCGCACCATTCAAACAAAGGTTCTCGCTCGATAGTAGCTTTTGCCCTCTGTTTGATGTAACAGCTTTGTTAATACCAAAGCTTGTGGTAGGTGTCGAGAACAACGTTTATTGAAGAAAAACATGTGACACGTAAGCAAATATGGTATATTTCATCAGCTACGTATCTAACTTCTACGCTTCTATATCTGCATTGCCATCGTCAATGCATCGAGTGTTCACACAACTGACTGTAACTGTTCAACAAACTAAGACCATGTGTCTTCACAGTGACAGCGCATATAACGCCTGCGATGCATTATCTCAGGTTCGATTACAAAGAATATATTCTGCTCCCTTCTCCTGTCAATATAATGGTTTCTATGAGTGAATTTTAGGATATGACATCGTCCAAATTACCTACTCTATCATGTTTCTTGAAGTGAATGCTTTCTTGAACAGGGCCATTACGTGTTGATGAGCTTCTTCTCTTTGGCCTGGCGTCATCTACGCTTGATGTGAACAGTTCCAATGTTATCAACAGACAACATTGCCATGCTCTTGTTGTCATGTATGTACTTAAGTTCCGTATGGTAAGCAGATTTGACACGACATTGTAAAATCACCGCAGTTAATTTATTCAACAACATATTATGATGCATTGGTTCGTTGTAATATTCTATACAGGCAGGTGTTTTGGTATCTGTCTCAGTCAAGCGTTAAACAAAATATAATCGCATGTGTAACGATGGCTCTTTATAGGGCTAAAGTGATGCTATCACAACGATGTTCTTAATGGAAATATTTTGAGAGTAGG
>CM067345.1:14638500-14651000 GCA_034190875.2 Urechis unicinctus | reverse complement strand
CATGCATATAAATAAACATATGTATTCATTTATATATATTTCTTGATATATTCATATGTATATATATATATTCATGCATATATATATATATATATATGTGTATAGCGTATATATATATATAAATATACATACATAAAGCGTATAAATAATCAATATATATACATATTTAACATATATATATACATTAAAATATATATATATAGAGATTTACACAGATATATATATACATATATAATATATATATAGATATAGATATATATATAGATATATATATATATATATATATATATATCTATATATATATATATATATATATATATATATATATATATATATATATATATATCTATATATATATATATATATATATATATCTCCATAATATATATATCAACGATTTCGGTACACAGCCAACAGCCGAACGTCTGCACCATCCCTGCACGATGTTATAAATTATGGCAACTCTTGTTTCTGTTTCTTTGCCTTTGTGTAATCGGTTACGAAATGTGACAGGGTTTTCCATTAATACTAGAACAAAATCAGAACAAATTACGTGACTGGTTGGATAACTTGTAAGATCGTTCAGGCTTAGTCGGCGAATCTTGTAAAGCAGTAGATGAGCTGGCTTATTTTGATTACAATATTACGAGCTAAATAGATTTGATCAAGTCTGCCGAACCGTTTATAGCACGGGTATCAGTACTTAGAAATCCCCCTGCTTGTTGGTGCTTCATTGAATCAACCATTTCATGCTTAGCGGTGTACTGTTCACATTGAAAATATCTGCAATAATCTTGACCGAATGTTTGTCAAAATATTCAACAATAGCCAAGGGTGCAAATGAAACTGTGTCTGTTTCCTTGGATAAGAAGGTGCATTATAGTGACAGATTTGACCCTGAGAGCTTATAAAATCTTTCTTTTGCACTTGGAATAGAAACCACTATATATATATATATATATATAGATATATATATATATATATAGATATATATATATATAGATAGATATAGATATATATATAGATATAGATATATATATAGAGATATAGATCTCTCTATATAGAGATATCTAGAGAGGAGATATCTATCTCTATTAGATCTAGATATCTAGAGAGAGAGAGATATAGAGTATCTCTCTCTATCTCTCTCTCTCTCTCTCTCTCTCTCTCTCTCTCTCTCTCTCTATCTATCTCTCTCTCTATCTCTCTCTCTCTCTATATCTCTCTCTCTCTCTCTCTCTCTCTCTCTCTATATCTCTCTCTCTATATCTATCTCTCTCTATATATATATCTATATATATATACCCCCCCCCTCAATTGCCATCCAATCGTGACTGGACTAGAAATAATACATTGTTTTTGCAACCTGATTAAGGCCACTTTTAATGCTCTCACAGGCCTCAATCGGGTCTCAATTGAGTCGCACCTAGTATACGAGTGTCCAGGCGTTTTTATTAGCAAGTCTACAGCGACCATGTTGAGAGCCCAATGCAACCATAAGGAATCGACGTTTCCGCATTGAGAGTGTTGTACGAACCCAATGGCAAGCGTTGCGACCATCGGCGTTCGCTGTGAGAGTAGTCGATCGAGTTGCTATGCTATGACAATTAGTAGGGGCATTTCTGAGACTTCATTGCATCTTAAGCAACCTGCTCAACCTAGGCCACATTGGCGATCTGACCGTCAAAAACGTAAATAAATGAATGCGACCATTGGCGATCATAGCTGTGTTCAATATGCCTCATTATAGACAACGCGGACCCTGACATGGATTATGTGTTCTTGGCCTTTGTAATCAATAAAGAGGACCAGATTCAACATGAAGCGGCCCTCCTATACACCTTGGTGGGAGATCAAAAGAAGGAGAAAGAGGAGACCACCAGGGCAGCTATAGATCAGAAGCTTGCTGACTGAAGAGGAGAGGTAGAAATACAGCAAGTATTACCACCTCGTCCTGAAGCTCATAAATGAATAGCCGAACATCATCAAAAACGACATGAGGATGCCTGGTGGCCTCTTTGATGCGATCCCTGAAGGTGTGAGGCCCCACATCTCTTCCGAAGGTACCAACTACCGACCCTCGTTGGACTCATGGCTTAACCTGGCACTCACTCTGAGACATCTGGGCCCTGTTAACCAGTATTCATGCATGCCATATAGCGACAAAAGTTAGGAAGTCTGCTGTTCAGCAAGTTGTGCCAAAATTGTGCCAGACCATTATCAATTCTTACCGGAATGAAGTCTTCAAGACACCAACCATACCGCAGAGAGGACGGAGGTCGCCACGGAGTGTGAGAGGAGATGGCAAGTGCCTCAAGCCATCGATCCTCTTTAGGGAAAACACGTAAAACAAATCCGTAAACCGGCGCAGATAATTCCTATAGATTTGAGATCCTTGATGCAACCGTATGCCGAGCCGCTTGGGAGTCAATTACGACCTGTGATACCGCGTTGACAGTGGGTTAGGATTGGAGCTAGCTCATTTAGAAAAGTTACACGCATTCGCAAACCTCTATGAACATTTGTCTGTCGCAACTAGGTTGGAAGCCCGATGTAAACGGGGTGTTAGTCTGTAGCAATATCTGATAACAAAAAGGGCATGGATAACCGCTACGTCAAATTTGGGAAGTGCCCATTATATTCCGAAATATAATAAATCACTACATACTAAACTTGTATATATATGTATATAAATATATATATATATATATATATATATATATATATATATATATATATATATATATATATAAAACATATATATATGCAAACACACACACATATATACATATCTATATATATATGTATATATATAAGTTAATATGTATTCATATATATATATATATATATTTAAATTATTATATATTACTATTCAATATATTCACAGCTTATGGCTGCATCGAGCCCTATTACACTAAACTAACATATTGATGACTTGTTGTTGCAATATTCTTGTTGCTGATGTATTATGTTACGTTTCCAGATTCAAATATATATCCATCGAGGCACATTAAATGCGTATCAACTGGCACAAATGGCTGCTTATTTTAATATAGTTAGCAGCACCGCTACGTTTATTATGGCTTTTTATTAATAGAACGGTGTGTATATCTGTGTTAGCATTGGTGAACGAATCAACGACAAATCATTACAATTACATCATTCGGGTTCTGACAAATTACACATATTGATCCAGTCATAATGGCTTCTGTCAATCTTGTTGTTGTCAATGTATCGCACGCGATTGGGCACTCGAACCTGCTTTGATGAACTCAAAGAGTCCCTGCTATGGACTATGAAATGAATTAACCTTGTATTTTACAAATACTAAGGAGACACGCGGAACCTTAATTTGTCGTCCTTGTGCGCTGTATAAGACAAACCGAACAAAAACATCTGAGGGCATTGATGGTTGCGGGCAATTTGTCTACGGGTTATTCGGATTGGTGAACAACATGAAGCAGAGTTTATTGTATTTATAGACATGAACCTGGATGGCCGTCCTGGAAGATTTGATGATTGGCAGATAGGTAAGAGGAGCATGTAATCCATTTGCGTCCAGATAACAGCAACATACATATAATGAAGTTCAAGACGTTTTGCTTTTAAATTATGCAAACTGAAAATGAAAATCTACTTAATTGAAAAGCTATGCACTGGGTAGCTAGTCACAATGTGAAGGTAGTCAATCTCGTCCCGGCTAATGCCATATATTCATAAATCCTAACTCGTTTTTTTTATTGGTTAGTAATTTAAAAATGTAAAAATGACGATTTCATGCATTGGGAAGTGGAGGGAAGGTATCGTCTAGAAACACAACATTGTCCGTTCGTTCTAGGGTATTTCCGCAACTATGAGCTTTCCGTGGCTTTATCTTTTTATTATAATGCATATCTGCATTTTCAGTCATTCAACTAAAAGGGCTAAACCAAAAAATCAGACTAACTTTGTTTGCTTATACGTACTGTGCTACTATATGAAATTATGTGATATTTATCAGGGATCCTTTTCTTTGAAATTAATATTAAATGAACATAATGACTCAACAGTCTCTGCTAACATAACTGAAACTTGGGATCATAGTTGCAGCTCATCATTACAGCCTGACATTTATAAATAGCTACATAACGAGAAGTGATATCCACGGGTATCTCCATTATAAACGACCGTTTGCTACAACAATCAGGACTATTCAAAGCCTCCAAGTTGCAACCCAGAGTTTATTTTACACCACAAGACGAAAATACTCTGTAGATCCCTTACATATCAAATTACTCATATGAGCATAGGATCATATTCCAAGATGTAATTGACACTCTACTCGACTTGATGAATAACACATACCTACACGGTAATTCCATTTGCATTAGAGATACCGAAGTATATAGCCTTCACGAAAATAAGCAGGACACGACTTTTGAATTTGTATTATATTTATTGCATTATAAAACACGGAAATGTATTAATCCTTATACCGAATTCCAGAACCTGTTGATTATTCAAGCTTCGTCAAGTTGCATCCATCGCTGTTCTTAGGGTTCGGGAACGGCAAAGTTCTACTCTCTAATGCATCTTGTATGTAATATTGTTTCGTCAAACCGCATCGGGAATCATTATTAAATGACGTATTATCCACTATTCGCTTCAAGCAAAACAAGTACCGGTCTGCAACCGTTACGCTACACACACTTGTGGATCTTGTCTTGCATCGACGAGCACACGAATTGCTTACAATGGTCAAGCAGTCGACCAAGCTGGCAAACAATTAACTAAGCAATGGCTGATCGGACGTGATGCGATTATGTTTGTCAACTAATTTCAATGACAAAGAGAAATTATGCTCCTTCCCTGTCTGTGTGTTTCCCTCTTGAATTGAATAGTATATGTGAGTTTTAATAAGGATATTTGACGAACCGTTCATGGCTTGGTGATCAAATATGAGCTCATATTGATGTTACTAGGAGCAACAGACAAGGCCTAGGTTGTACAGAGGCATGCTAAAGATGCTGTGAGAGGAAAAGCGCGAAGAGATTCAACGACTTCCGTCATAATCTGACAGCATGAACGTTCTGCTCTAGTTTTGAATATGTCATAAGTGTTACAATTGTACATGAAAAATTATCCTGTTCAAATATTGAAATTGAATCCAATAGCATGTCGCACCAAACAGCCAATGGACTTATAAACGACGCAGCTATCACATTTTATTTGTGTGACATTTCTGTATGTCATGTCTCCATTTGCATTAGGGGGAACATTGCACGATTGACGGTAATCAATTTGAAGCGTTACTGAATCATCTATCCAGTATGCCAATGTTATTTTTTCCATCGCTTTGAATATCTGCTCAGACAAAATCCAATATGTTTACAGGCCATGGCAAGTCATGCATTTAAACTCATCCTCTAGCCTCCTTCACTTAGCTAACTAGTTCCAGCAAAAAAAACAATTGCTGGTTTTCTGCAGTTTCCCAGAACGGGCTCGACAAGTTAGGTATCCCGATGGCCCCGGGCCATTAACCCAGCCATTCGGGTCAGTGGATATCCTCATCAGCGCGCCCGATCGGGCTTGTGCAATGTTTCGCCACACAGGATATTTTATGTTGCTGCCGCTTTGAGGTTGGCTGCAGCAACCGGTAGTCTGGCGTCTGTGCCAAGCTTCATGAATAATTGATAGAATTATAAGGCTCAGCCAACCATTGGTCAGCGCGCGACAATGAACACTAGATCACGCCATTCGCGCCCTGTCAGCGCGATTTGCTTTGAATAATAACCCACTTGTAATTGCCACCAAAATTGGTGATAAAAATTTACTACACCCAGCCGGACGACCCTGTTTGCTGGGTGTAAGATACAGAGATATCTGATCCGTGACGTATGAAACCAACAGCTTTGCTCAGTGAGAAACACAACAATCAAGTCTTGTGACGCGTTAAGCTAGTGAACGTCGTCGCTCCGCTCTGCTACTTCGTCTGCTGCTCTGCTTGACATGTCTGCTGTGACGATGGCTTGTTTGGGCGTCAACTGTCAACCTTGCGCTTATCTAAACCATGAACGGAGCTCAATATATAGGCGGCATATTTACTGCCGAGTTTCATGCCATGTAAGTGATCGAATAAAGTATCGAAGTTGCATCATATTTTGTTGGGTGTTGTTTAACCGAAAAGTTTTATCAATGTCTGTTCGGGCCAGTGGATTTTAGATTTGGGCTAGTGATTCATGCTGCTTACTGGCTCGACCGGGCCACTGATATTTTGGGAGCTTAAAGAAACCCTGCCAAACCACAGATCTGGTCATGAGCTTACCTCCGTCGCTGGTGTCTTACTTACGATCGTTTGGAACTGCCAGAGTAGCGTTTTCACCATCATTATCGAATTAGCTGTATAGCGAACGTTGTTGACTAATAGACGATGGAGCTTATCTTTGTTTTTATTTGTAGTAAGTTGCATTACAGATGATTTGTCAGAAACTGCAACTACCAGGAGTTAAGACCATCGCTCCTGCAGCAGTACTCATCTGATTTTTAGGTTATATATATGGGACATTTTTATCACGAGTATATACAAATGCGCTGTTTCAGTTTCCCCTGGTTTGAACTCCAGTAAAATCGCTACACCTTGTGATTGGTCAATATTTCATACCGCATATTCTTGCTTCTGTCAAAGCAAAATGCCACTAAGTCTGGTGTATCGTGGATTAGACAGGGGTATGTCGGAGGCTATGTCATTAGGCTGAAGGCGGCTCAGGGAAACACACCTGTGGCCACCAACTGTGTAAACATGCCACGATTCATATGTCTACGAACAATACCGCTGAATTGCCATCGCAAGAATTTGGATATAAAGCACACGAGACGCATGTAGACATACTGAAAGTAATCAATATCGCTTCTCATTTACCAAGGCGAATTTCTCCTAATGCGCAAACAAAGAGAATGATGCTGATCTCTGTTTTTATGTCAATGCGTTAATGAACTAATTGAATCCCACGCTTTTTAGTTGATTGCTGCGCTGGCGTTTATGCCAATACCGCAATAGTAAATTGTTAGGGGATTGGTTACTAATCATGCTATTTCTGCAAATCATGAGGAGAAAGAGTGCATAGCGTGTGGGTTTCACATGACATAAAAAATAAATATTTTGCTGCTTCAATAGACAACAGAATAATTGAATTCAATTCCACACCATTCATTGATTTTTGGGGAATTGGCTTTTTATAAAGTTAGAACCCGATGGACATGACCGTGTATTTGACTGCTGACACTGTGGAACAAGAAAGCAACAACCAGCGTTTATTGTGCAAAGATGTACAGAAGACAGGCAGAATGACAACGCATGCTAGGACAATCTAATTATGAGTCTTAATCAGGTACAGACAGGTGTATCTACAGTAATTACACGTCACATGGACGGCATGAGTTATCCGGCAGAGACATTGATGTGAGAAGAGGGTAATAAGCCAGAAATATTGTTGTGACAAGTGAAATCAGCCAGCGACATAGTTATGAGGAGTTATTTGACAGAGACATCGTTGTAAGACGAAATATTTGACAGACACATGGGTGAGAGAAGAGTTAGTTGACGTCGAAATTATTAAGAGTAATGTAACTTGACAGATACATAGATTTGAGAAGTTGTTTGACAGCCGCATCGTTGTGAGACAAGTTATTTTAACTCAGACATTGTTGTGAGAAGAGTGTTTTGACTTAGACATGGTTGCGAGAAGTGATACATACATTGTTGTTATTTGACGGATACTTTGTTGTGAGTTATTGGACGTAGACATTGTTGTCGAAGTTATTTGTCGTCGACAATGTAAGGAGAAGAGTTATTTGACGTAGACATTGTTGTGGAGGGAGTAATTTGACGTAGACATTGTTGTGGAGGGAGTAATTTGACGTAGACAGTGTTATAAGAAAAGTTACTTGACAGAGTCATGGTTAGCAGAAGTATTACATGACAGAAACATCATCGTGAGAAGAATTATTAGTTAATCATATTATTGTGAGGACATTCATACGATTGTCACGCTGTTACGCGGAGAGTTGTTCGGCAGACACATAGTTGTGAGATTAGTTATTAGACAGCCATATTGTTGTGATAAAGGTATCGACTGATACATTAATCGAGAAGAAGTTGCGT
This sequence comes from Urechis unicinctus, assembly GCA_034190875.2. Lineage (NCBI taxonomy): Eukaryota > Metazoa > Annelida > Polychaeta > Xenopneusta > Urechidae > Urechis > Urechis unicinctus. The sequence goes on along the minus strand of CM067345.1, from coordinate 14,642,860 downwards.
GCAATCTACCAATACCATCATTTATAGTTCAAAAAGAGTGTGTGGTACTGGCCAAAACAAAGGAGGATCAAATCGTTCTTGTGATGCAAATGCAATTGTTGTATGAAGCGATAACTGCGAGAAAGCATTAAGATAAAATCAGAATACTCTTGATTAGCTTACCTTCAATACATATAATGTTTATCGTGCTTGTTGTGAGCTGTTTCTACCACGAGAAAACAAAATATCACTGGTGCTGTACATGTACTAAACGTTAACGCTTAAAATATATATAAATACCATCATGTAAGCGACCGTTCGTACAGTGACTATTTCAATGACTCTTGGAGCAGACCTAGTAACGAAATGTGATATTATCATCATCTGTAAGTGGTATTAATATTGTCTACGTGGACCATATATGCGTCCAGCTGTCGGACATGTCATACAAATTAGATAACCAATAAAATGTGCAATATGGTAAACAGAAGACTGTAGATGCTCCTAGTTGAATATTGGTGCAGCCTAAGCCGTGATTTACGCCATCAATTGTACATAAATAGACATGTTCCTCATAATACACTGTACAGCAACGAGCATTCATTAAAGTAAAATATTCACATATTCATCAAGATACATACATCCATATAACGAATAATCAAAGCCAGCAAGTTGTCGATTTCCCTTCGTTTAACGTGATTACCATGAGATGTGTTAGACCTAATATTCTGACAAACCACCAGCACACATCCCGTGGAATACGCCGTTATCATGTCCTGGAGCAGCTGGTGTCTTAGAGCTCGATCTCGGTCACCGCTGTTGTGGTTTGTCGGCCATGGCCGTTCGTACATATACGGCAATGCTTACCTGGACTCATTTCTGTCCCGTTCTGGCTACACGAGGTGTCGTCAGTCATTTTCGACCTCAAAGCGTTACAAAAGAAGGAGTTACCAAGTATCGTGCGGAATTGACGGCGGAAAACACAGTATATGACGAAATTAGCCGACGAGTTAAGAACTTCGAGCACATTGCTGATTTCGCTAGTGACGAAAGCGACTGAGAGGCATTTCTGGGGCTGGTATTTCCATGCGATCTGGGATATTCTAGCAGGAGCATTACACAGCATAAACACTACTATAACGATGATCATGACAAGCGTGATATTGTGATCGTGTGAGTCGGGTGTGCGGCTGCGCAGTGCCCGCCGCTTGCGTTGTACTGCTCTGTATGCCAGTATTAGGCGCGTATTGAGAAAGGCCAGCAAAAGTAGAGGTAATACAAAGCTGAACACATAGTACATAATGTCAAAGTAGCCGATATTATATATCGGACTTTGAGCCATTGATGTTCGGACAAACGTGTAGTAAACCGTACCACGCCTACTCACCTTCGGCACGATGTATTGTTCGAAAAAACGTGGCACATTATACAAAAACGACATGGTCAGAGTAATTGAGACAGCAAGCTTCATTCGACTGAGATTACACAGCTGGGAAGCCCGGTATGGCACACACACGGCTATATATCGGCTGATCGCTATGAGAACCGTCATCCAAATCGTGGCTGTTTGACCGACGAACATAAGCGGGTAGGTATAGACTCGGATGTACCACCAGGTGACGTGCAGATTGCGCAGCACACCCATGTAGGTCAGCAGGTCGCTCACGCAGAAGTGAAGGAAGCAAAAGCTGAGAAAGAAGTTGTCCGTGAACGCCATAGCCTGTAATAGGAACGTTGCCACAGGTGATTCGCGGTCTTGTCGTAGTACCCACATCGACACGGAGTTTCCGGCAAATCCCAACATGCATACGATGCCGGAAATCACCGAGTTGATTATCAGTTTGGACAGGAACATGCATCGTTGATTGGCAACTTTTTCCGAAATTTCGTCATTTGCCAAACCGACCGCACTTCCATTTGGACTGGACATCACGTTCGTATCCCCAGTAAAGGACAAATTTGTAATATTAAACGTCAACTCCTCTAATGCCATGCTGCCAGCCGATGTATACCAATTAATATATGAATACAGTAAAATTCAAGCCGACCGCGTTAGTTCAGGTTTACAGAAAGACAAATTAACTGAATGTTTTCAATTCAAATAGAACGGATACGATGCAGCTTTTGATGTGACTAAATCGCAATAGACAGATGCGCATTTGTCGCCATCACATGGTCGGATCCGGAACGCGGTGATCGGAACTTTGACGGGGAAAACACTGACTTCTACTTGAGACGCCTCGGGTCGCAATCTCAGAGAGAGGAGACTTATTCCTTAAGAGTTTGTATCATCCGTTTGATTTCAGTCCTCAAAGAGTTGATTTGCAAGCGTTTAATAAAGCGTCTGGTAATGTATCAGCATGAGGTGTCCTGCTCACGAGGATATCTTTCCGTCCACCGGGTGAATCAAGGCGACGACTTGTCCCTTCTGTGTCGGCTATTCTGTGGTAATGTGGAAATGACTGGATCCAGGCGCGTATTTATAACCGAGTGCCGGTATGTATCAAGGCTACTAAGCTCTCTGTAAGCTGGTTGTTACTTTTCATGGCGGCATCCTCTAACATCCCGTCTTAAATCGTCCGCTTCATGCGATGACAAATAACAGAGCATGGTAACTTTAGATCAGCACGACTCCGCGTCTATAGAATACGAATTTGTGGGAGCAGTTGTGTAGATACCGTCTCTGTCACAAATAGCTTCTATGTTTCGGGCTATCGTGGCCCAGTTAGCCTGTTCACTGACTGCTATGACGGTAGAGGGACGTCTTATGGGTGGCTTTACTACGAGCGCACCTCATCTCTGCTGCCACCTGGTGACACCTGGTGGCACGGCGGCTGGTGCCTACTCTGCCATCAGTAGCCATCAAAAATAAGGCTCAAAACTCTGCTGAAAAGTGCATTTATGTTTGGGGAAAGGTGGTGGGGGTGGCGTTGGGGTGGTGAAGAATAATTTGGACAAGGCTGTTTTGAGCGCTTTACTTCAGGCGCATAGTCCAACAGATGGGCCGCATACTAGATACATACGGTTCGTCGCTGCGAAAGTACATTTGGAACATATATTGAGCTGCTAATGCACCAGCTTACAATGATCAATAACATCGTCGACAAGACTTATTGCATTAAACGTGGAACTGTTCATGGAGAGGGGGAAAGGATCTGCGTTTCCTCCGTTCATAGCTGTAATACGTCGTGACCCTGAGAATCTCAATTGTGTTTGACAGCGTTCGCGTTTATACATACCCTATTTATGAAGTCTATAGAAATGATCACTTTTATGAGACGCTGACTGTGTTTAATCTGACAAACATGCTTTCGATACTACATTGCTTTTGACCCTAATTTCCCATATCAGTTCGTGTTTAGACACTTGCCATGGAAAGCATCATAGCGTTTTGAACGTTATGACCTATGATACTTGAGGTTAAATACGGTTATCATAATGGGACAGATATGTTAGCGTGGCAAACAGAATGTAGCCACAGGGTCGTGCATGGCTAAGAAAGGCTGACGATCTAAGGAAGAAATCTTATTGTCGAGCAGGGCAAAGAAACCCTAATTGTCAACATTGCGCTTGACGGTGGAGGGTTTTTGATTATATTCCCTCATGATATGGTCGCACTCACGCACTGTTTATATTACATGCTGGGTGTTGCTGATGATTACATGTCCCCCATATCGCCAATACGGATGACAAGCGGACTCATCTGGCTCCGTCTGTGATCGTGTCTGACCTCTATACTCTGTTTGTGCGTACACTTTATATGAGGTTATACACTTAAAACATATGTTGAATCGGTCGCTTCGTATGAAGTGATTTTCATGGATCCACAATTATAAGTGCATGCCTTTAGGTGAATAACTTCCACTGCAGATCCAAGAGAATGTGCGTTGTTTCGGTCGTCACTGTGACATTCTCCATAAAAACGATGAGCCTTATAAAAACAAATTGTGGCAAAGGTTATCAATGCAGCGAGGTCCGTATGAACTTCACTTCACAACAGCTGTCACGGTCCAGCCTAATTTGCTGCGAGTTTATCGCTCAAGACGCTATTGTTATATTACTCAAGGCACCCAACAAAATATGTGGTAATTGGATGATAAACTTAAACCACAGCGCCAGACGCCAGACTGATAACATTGTCCATGCGATGGGTTCACTGTTTGCGAAACACACGCACCAACGCACTTTGATTGATGTACAACAAAAGCTGCATCATGTCAGTCCTTTCACTAATATTAAAGTCCGTTTTAGGTGAGGCGGTTCGCTGCGGCCCAATAGAGTGGAACTCTGACGTCATCCTGCATTGCATGATAAATCATAGGCAACCACTAACCAGCCAAAGAAGCACATAGTTCCAGGCCAAAATACTGAATCTCCGTAC
>CM067345.1:14558500-14633500 GCA_034190875.2 Urechis unicinctus | reverse complement strand
GGTAACGCTTGCATCATATATCACAGTTGCTACACCAGTACAAATAATACTATCACACTATTCAATGTGCTTCTATGGTGCTTAAGTAATTATGTACGAGTGATGTCCTGTGCGAGCAATTATTATTTAAGTGCAATGTTGTTGACTGACGTTTATCGAAAGTAAAGTGATGACTGCAATATGACGCTATGCTTTAGTGATGACAGCCAAATAACGAGAACAAGGGGGCTGATTGCTATGAATATATATATTAAGATGCTTATTTACGTGTTACCTGTTATAATGATGCTTCCTGTTATTGGGCGAGATACCAAAAGAGTACAGCATATTGGCTCCAAATCAGGTTCTGACCTCCATGTTATGCCATTTTACAACACCTGACCACCGATTTCAGTCACCCGACACCGAGTGCGGACTGTCATCTTTACGAGTTTAAGGAGATGCGAGCCATTTGACAATAAACTCGGTACCAGATACCAAGGGCTGAGCTATTTGATGTGATATAACGTGCCATGTGACAGAAAACAAAGGTATCAACTGCCACCTAGCAGGTGAAAACTTAGATTTCATTTACTGAGCTAGTAAGAGAGCAATCTGAAGACACTAACAGGTTTAATGAATTTCATTATATCACACTGCAGCCAATCATTACAAATGCTCAGTCAGGAAGCATTAGGTTTGCAGTGCCAATGCGCTTACCTTGGTGTTTTACTCGCTTAAGTAACGAGCTATGCTGGATCTCTAATTAAGGTGCAAAACGTTGCACTCGCGTGAGACTTCGTCGACTGATAAGTTAAGGTTTAAACATGGAACAAAACATAGTCAGTGTTGGCAAGGTCACGAGGGATGTCGCATGTTCGATTACCTGACTTAATGCATGAAGCTGAATTTCAAACAACACGTACAGTGTTACTAAAACCTTATTTAATTATTTGATAGTGTAACATCTACATTGCTCAGAAAGGGATGCAAGCTCTATTTATGCGGTGCCTTTCAACCAACCAATATATTCATGGCCATTCGCAATCATATTTTGACTTGCACACCCAAACAGCATTTTCTGACATCTAGAGCATACACGGAGATTGTCAACATGGGTGGCATAGGACGTTATGTGCTCTGAATGGTAGATAAAAAGAAACGCATGATGCTATTGTGATACAGGCAGTAAACCGCGGCAATGATATTCCATGTCAATAAAGACGAGCTTTTAATAATAATAATAATAATATAACCATGTATATATATATATATATAAATATATATACATATATATATATATATATATATATATATATATATATATATATATATATATATATATATATATATATATATATATATATATATATATATATATATATATATATATATATATATATATATATATATATATATATATATATATATATATATATATATATATATATATATATATATATATATATATATATACTATATATAGGTTAATCATGCCAAAGCATAGAGAGTTAGAACAGCAAAACCGATGATTGTAGTGAAACCTTTATCGGGCGTGAGTCCCTGGCTTTTAACAGGCTGATTTATGTTGCGAAATGAGATGTATCGGGACACCAGGGCAATAGGTCTTCGGCTTCTTTGAAGCGATTCTGTTTACCGGTAGTTATACTGTATTTTAAATTGTTTTTTGTACCTCGAAAGGATTGCAGCACTTTAAGTGGCGTTGTGTGCATTCGGTCAGCATCACTTGCCAGGAAGGATATAACAATGGCTTAGTTGTAATGGTGCGACGATATGCAGATTGTATTCATACTTCTCATCCATTTCAAGCATAAATCTGCAAATGCATTCACACATTTTGCAGATATAAGTAATTATTTACAAGCACTTAAAAGGTATCTGCCAGCAGCACGAGCAGGAGTGCTCATTTATAATGCTACGCTATGAGAGCCTGTATGTCTCACCTTGTCAGGGAAAACGTCATTGTGTAAGTTTGAAACCTTTATGGAATAGTTTTACTTGCCTTGCATGACTACCATCAAAGGAACCGCTAATCAATAGTTCTTCTAAACATCCAAAATCGGCATGCAGAAAATGTTTATATTACAGTGTGATGTTCATCGTCATCCAACACCTTCAGGGCATTATCGGAAAATGACCCGTAAATAACAAACAACACCGGCGCGCCTATGGCTATGATTGCTATTTTTGTCATTCGTGAGCTTGAGTTTAGGCATGGTTGTCGTTATTTTGTTCCACTAATACAACAATTTTTAAAGAGTACGATAGCGTAACAGTGAAGACATGTACATCGTATATATGAGACAATAGCAGCCTGGTTTTGAGATTCCTATAATGACAAAAATTTCAGGACACTTTTGAAATGAAAAAACAAATTATATTTTTACAATATTGCAAGGATGGCATTTGTATGGGTGGTCAGAGGGGAAAATACGTTTGGTCCAAAGGAGCCCTCCAAGTGGTGTACATATATGCATTATCCACACAATATACTCCTGTAGAATCGGGTTTTAACATTACTTGAAACCTATGTCCGTGACAAATGCGTCGAGTCGGTTCGTTAAGGTGACAGTAACTATCGAGCTGGTGAACTGTTCGTTATGGTTAAAACTCGATGAGCCAGTTATTTGCCGTAATTGTATTGAATTTGCTAAGATATTCATTAATATGATCCAATTTGCTTAATATATCGTGCAGCTAAATGAGACCCCTTGAGACAAGTGCAATAACTGCTAAAAACTTCGATATATGAGCTTTGTAGCTTTCCGTTGAAGGCTTTCAGAAAATGCTTTCATCTCGTCCAATTCATAGGGACAACGCCTAAATTATAGATGGGGAATAGCAAGTGTATTTTATCTCTTGATAAAAAAAATTGTAGTTGTAGGCACCTCGTGTTGTATTATTTAACACTCCGTTATAAATATGCTCCGCTGTATTACGAGGATGTTGCTTACAGAATTAAGCAACTTTTCTGCTCCAAGCACAAATCAAAGCAAAGTAAAGGATAAAGTAACGATGATCTCTAAAATACTTATTCAATAAATTAATACTACAGCAAAACTGCATTTTATTCGATTAAATATAAAAATAACTACGTTTCATCCCTTTAATTGTCAATGTGGATGATCTGACCGCCCCTCTAGATGACTGAGCGCGCCTGCGATAACCTTTACCTTTGCCGCCACCTACTAAAGCCTTTTCGCCTTGGTGGTGCTTCTCAGTTGGAGGGAGTGCGAAACGAATGAAACACGTTTTTGTGTCAAACAGATACCTGCGCCACGCGCATATCGACCTGTATTCAGACGCTGTCAGTATCCCAACAGTTGTACGCTACCTAGAATCACAAAGTAACATGAAGTCATTATGGCTATTTGTATCGGAGGCCGCATGAAGATTGATGATACGAGTTACTGACAACGGTCACTTTACACCACCAGATTGTTCACATGAGTTTGCAAGGCAATTACGTTACATTGAAAGCAGCATAATTCAATAAATAAATAGTATCGCGATTCGGATATGCCTATTGCTCTCGAATAATTTATCACATAATGCCGATGTGATAATGAAAATTAATATTATTACCACATCTAACATAGTTAGGAGGCATTTACCACGGTCGAGCAAATTGATTGCAGCAAAGATAAATCGCGAGGTTACATAAGGACAAACTACTTTAGTCAGAAAAGCGGTTCATATTTCAACGGGTATCCATCCCTGACGCATTTAAGTTAAATGTAAAGATTATATATAATCCACATAGGGATATTTATGAGACCACGGTTGGTGAATTAATATTTTTCGTTCAGGTGCATGTTTACGTAAGTGCTGTTGCTACTATACCTATTTCGGCTAATGGCATAAGGGGCCAAGTCAACTGTACGACCAGGTTATGCCTGCCAAACTCGCAATTGTGGAATTTGCTTTACTGCCCACAAACTAGTGTATTGTGTGAGCAAAAGACTCTCGTACGTCAGCTTGCAGAAGTCCCTGTCCAGACTAGAAATACTCCGCCTTGGCATGTGAATAACAACTATTCGTAAGAAGAGATACCGTGCTGTTTTGTCGTCTACTGAGACGCAATTGATGTAGAAGACTATTTAAGCACCTCCAAAGACCACAACTCTGCGATAATATATAGCTATGCAGACTTACGTTGTTATTTCTGCCATTATTGCATACTAGGAACAGAAAAGAAACCCTGTTAAAATATCGCTGTTTATCATGCTTAGTGACCCTTTATACTGGCGGTCAGACCACGAGTGCAGCAAATGAGCAAAGCCAAGCTCGGTAAATCAGCTGCTGCCTACTGAGGCCAAAAACAAGTTCCATGGGGCTTTTATACAAAAAGGCATATTTGCGTAATCTTTATGTGCTGCCATACGCTTATATGAAGACCGTTGCTTGGCTGCATGCCGCCCATGAACGCAACATTTCTGCTATACAAACACCTTTAAAAAGTGTCTTCCCACAATTTGTTGCAATGCAGGCCTCGATAATGCTGGTAATAACCTGATCTGCTTTTTCTGTATAATAAGAAATGAAACTAAATCCGCGAAAAATACTCGCTGCTTAACATGGTTGATTTACGGTCGGGAATCAATTGCAGCAAATTTGTATAACCAGGTCCGTTGAATCAGTTGCTGTTTACTGAGGCGAATAAATCATTTAAGGAGTTCGATGGGTCACAAATCCTTTGCGTTACGTTATTTGTGTCGATGCGCGTCTGCGAATAGCGGTGATTTGGTAATTGATTCACTATAGATAAACAATATATCGAAGGGAATCATCTATGAGCGTATATAGAGCACAAATCCATGCCAAAAGAAAAACACCGCTGCATATAAGTAGTAAATAATTTATCGCGCAAGAAAATCATCTTTATTAGCCACTTTCTTGGCGATTGAATATGATGAAGCAGCGCTAAAGTGAGCTCAGTTTTCTCTACACGCGTCAAATGAAACCTTTAACCTTTATCTAGTAGACTGAGTGATCGCCTACAGTATATCTAAATATGATAACTACCTTGTACCACCGGGTAAATACTTGTCTGTAAATGGCGAACTGTGCAATGCTGATACGGGTCAAGGCCAGGACGATCACCGATGCAAATACACGTGCATGTCTATATGGCATTTTCGTCACCGCTGTAAATGACAAATTGGCCCTGCATGGCACATCGCTACATGCTATATAGAGGAGATGTGTCGCTTAATAAGTTTAATGTCAAGGAAACGTAAAGGTTCCATGTGTCTTTGATCAGTTGTGTCGGCGAATATTGGCGACACCGAATTGAGGTAATGCACGATGGGATACGAGTAATCAATGACTGGAAATGCGAATAGAATCATTAACTTTGGTATTGTGCATTACATTTGTCATAATATGTTATCAGATTAGACTAACCAACGACCATCGAGCTCATCTACCATATGTAATGACATAGTGTTCATAAAAGTATTCATGGATTGATTCGATCCATCAGTTATGTGCAATGTAACCAAATTCCTAAATATAAGGAATGGCAATATATTCATCAATAAAGTGTCAGCTTTAATCCAGTTCTGGACCAGCGTAAGGTACTTATCAGGGGCAATGCATAATTGCCGATATAACACTGTCCCGAAGTGTTACATTATTTGTTATGCCAAAACTCTTACATATAATCTCTAAACTGTTATATTGGTGGCAGGGCACATATTTATCAACTACTATGATGAAGTTTCGTCTCTTAGTGCAGTGTTTCCTCCTAAGAATATATTTGTGCTGTCAAATTATGCATTGAACTTAACACAGTGAGTGTAATCTGACTAGAGGCACATGCGAGTTTCTCTAGCACACCCTAACCAATAATTGATACTATACGTCTACGAGGAAGTTTTTGGAAAAACCGTGTGCCGTAATTGAAAAACGTTACCGGGAATAGGGGAATGGTTTAACTCAGACATAACAAAATGGGCGCCCGGGTTCAGGGTATGAACCAAATGGAGAAGTAAATAGTGCCTGGTAATTGATTGTGTATTGGATGGCTTTGTTCGGAATTCCACAGCTATTATCCGTTTGCCATACATGCCCTCAACTATGATCATGTTACGCTTCGATGATGCAAGACTTCGGTGAACACCAGCCTGGCATGTTTGTGCAATTTCAACTCTGTTTTGACCGCATCGCGATCAAAGCTTAACGATAACGTTGTCTCTTTCAGCCTCCTACATTACGAAACATCGACCCATTTATCGGTTATGTCATAATACGCGTCCACATCACCTGGAAGCCGGATAATCAAGTAACATATCAAAGCAACCAACTGCCATCTGAACCCGCTAGATCAAATTTGCACAAACGGAATTAGCAGCCTCAGAGATGGCGGTTTGTAAGTGCTAACGTGTGTTTGCATGCTGAATGCGATGATCTTTGCACTAGATATCGCAAGTGTAATGATAAAGCATTCAGTTCGCTGAATTGCGGCACAACTTGAAACAGAACAACAACAAATAAAAATAAGCTTTCAAAAGATAATACCATCGAGCTTTAATGTAATGTGTGAAACAAAAACAAAAGCCCGTGCCTCCTGTTGATGTTATCAACGCTCGGCCCGGCAATCTGGGTCTTTCTCAGCAAAAATGTTTGTGTTAACCTACACATCTGCGTTTTAGCGCTGGCAGCGCTGTGTCAATGCCGTAGCTGATCGCCTTTGTGTGTTTTAAAGCTCAACCGTTACTATGCTTATGCATACCTATTGTAACGGGCTAGGGCTACATGGTGCCTCCTAAATGGCAACACGGATGTAGTGTTGCAATTGAAGGAAGCGCTTGATGCTTCAATTAGCCAACAGGGTGTTGTAAATAACCACTAGAAGAAGTATGTCTCCGATACTTCTGATTAGGTGGAGGCATTCTACAGCTTTGCGATTTCAAAGATACAAAGTGATAGAATGACATTCTTATATTTAAATTTGTGGTTGGGTGTATTTTGTATGCAACGTTTTCCCCCTGGTTAAGCGATCGCCAAAAATATACCGAAATGTAGAAATTACTTTGACCCACCAGTTAAATATGTGCATAGGATTGGACAGCATGGCGGGATTGTGACGAGTTAAGGAATACACGACTATCGATACAAATACACAAGCACGGCTGAAGTGCATTTTTATCACTTTACTCACTTACTCTGCTTGACATGCTCTTCAAAAGAGACGCGTCTCATTACTGAACACGTCTTAAGACACATGATTAAAACAAGGCAACGTGACGGTTTTATGATCCTATGATAGGTCGTGTTGGTGGTTATCTACGGCCGTGAGTTCGGGATAATATATGGCGGGATAGGAGTAATTAATGATTTGTAATGCGAGAGGGTTCATCAAACAGGCGTTCTGGGATTAGATTTGTCATAGTATGCTACACTTAAACTCATCTATTATGTGAAGGGACATCGCATTCATATAATAATATGACCAGATTGATAGTAATATATGGTATGATTGATCAATTATGTGTGATGTGATGAGGTAATTATGTAATAGTTAGGTCAACATATCAATCAATAACGTGTAATCTTTGATTAAGCAGCTTAGAATGCGATATAATTTATCAATAAGCTGTAATATGACTAGATTATTCAACAGTTTAGACATATAAATTGATGAATTATTGCTATAATGTCATGAATACATAATGCACCATGTTAACTCATCTACATAGACCACATATAAAGGCCCTGCTATCCTTACCATGCTGCTATGACTCATAAGAGCTTAAAGCGCTTTAGATATAATCCATACGCACGCTGTCTTCTGTATGCAAAATGGTGATAGGTAATATTACGGTTAAACATCACTTTCAACAACAAGATGATATCGCGACTGTGACGGATGAGGAGAGTTGTGGTGGTTGGACAGCTCCCCTGAAGTGCCAGCGCCCACTTGGCACAAACCCTTTTGCCCAGACCTGGCTGCAAAGCCCAGGCCGCTTTGACGAAGGTCACTACGCCATGGGTATCGGCTAGCGACTGCATGCGTATAAGATCCGGCCTATCATGACATGACTGACAGAAAATGCAAGAGGTTCATTTTAATGCGTACAACAATTTCAGCAATACCTGATGCGTCAAATTATTGATTACAGGGTGAATCGTATTGGGGGTAAAAACATGCCTAATGGTGACGCCTGGTCTCATTCTTTATTATCCACCGATTGTCACGTTGGTGGCGACGATACGTTTTGCACCTACCACTACCAACGTGGAAATTGAAATCATCGCCTATTGCGCTCGCCAAGCTGCTGCTTCTTGGCTTTAGAATAGATTCTTAGCAGTGAATAATGTTTTCGATTACTTTCGAACTGTGCGCTGTAATGAACACAGTCAGTGTAATCGGACTAAGAGCGCACGCTACTCGACCGTTATCGACACATCCATTAGTATACATCAATTGATTCATAGTTTATGAAAATGCAACACCGCAGTCGGCTTAATTGCAAAACAAACATAGGTAAAAATCAAGCATATGACAAACTTTATAGATTAAATTTTTACAACAAATACAAGCAGCTCAGTAATTGCGGCTAGGGAGTCGGAGGTGTGTTACATGAATATCTTAATATCCAGATTCATTTGTTAATTTGGTTATTCATCCTAAGGCTGTAAGTTTGTACAGCACTTTGTTATCATCACAACTAAAGGAGGTATTCCATTCGACAGCTTGCTTTGATGCTGAGAAACATCCTGTGGTAAAATATGCACCGGTCGTGATTGGCTGTTATGTCGTTATGCCCGATTGCTCGTGAGATCGTTTAGGAAATAATTGCATATATAATAGTTCATTCGTCGATCAGGCGCTCTAGGCACTCTAGGTCTTTTTCATACATGCATATCCCAACGATAATGAATACGGCCTTCATTATGATGTTCTCTGTAAGGGATTATGACTATTTAATTGTATTTAATATTAACGAATGTTTATCGAGATTCGATGGAAAACCTGAGCATTGAATGCCAGCCTCTCGCCGAATGATTTCCGCAGGCCCTGTCCGAGGCTTGTATTTATAGTAATCCGAGTTACTATTTTATTTGCTACATTTTACCCACATATCAATACCTATAATTACGCTTAGCAACAAACAATTCGACAATGCATTCGAAAGCACGATTGGGCTGAATGCGAGGTATAATAACCTTTGCACTAGATATCGCAAGCACCATGCATAATCGATCAATATGATAGCTGAACAGAAACACAAGATAAATAAAAACAAAAAAAACTAAAATAAAATATTTTAGAACTAATTAAAAGATGCCGCAAGCGTACTTTTGGCATTCCATATTAGTAACTGACTTTATATTCTTAACTATATCTTACAAATTAAACACACGACACATGTATTAATTCAAACGCATGTTATAAATTTTACGTTGCCATGGCTTTCATTGGCGAATCAAATCACGCTACACATCAATATATATAAAAATATATATATATATATATATATATATATATATATATATATATATATATATATATATATATATATATATATATATATATATATTCATATATATATAAAATATATGCATATATATAATTAGTATATATATAGATATATATATATATACATATATATATATGTATATATATATTTATAAATATATTTACTAATATAAATATATATATATAAAACATATATATGTATATATATATATGTATCTTTATATATATACACATGTATATATGAATATATATATGTAAATATATATATATATATATATATATATATATATATATATATTTATATACATATAGATACATATATATATTTATATACATGTACAAATATCAAGTAATGTTTTAAGTGATAGGTCATTTCATATGATAGATTGGTTGAATAGTCGTTCGCAATGCGAATCTAACAGCATATTTCGACAAATGTAATCACAAGATCTATTGTTAATAGATCCCGTCGCATTCCTGATCATTGATTACTCTTTTCCTATCATACATTCTCTGAATTCGATCCCGCCTTGATGTTTATCGTGCATTATTTCTTGAGTTATGTGAGACACGTTTCCCGTTTGGTAGCATGTAGTGCAAATAAAGCGACGTACAATCTTGCTGATTTGTTATTTGAAGCAATGACGAGAATGCTCTACAGCCATGCATGTGTATTTGAATCTGTGGTCGTCCTAGCCTGGACCGGTATCATTCCCTGTCATCCATTTTCGGACAAATATTTACTATTTCGGCATATTTTGGGCATTGGGCGAAAACTAACCTCACTTTAGCGTTATGTCATTATATTCAATCGTTTCAAAAGGCCAAGTGCCTAATGAAGGTGCATTGCTTATGGGATAGATGCTTTTCTCCTGAAATGCATTGATGCATTTCATCCGGGATGGATATAAGTTCTATTACAGGATTAGGAGATTAGGACTAGTAATAGCTGTATTTTTTCTACGCGGAGGCTTTGTGGCTTATTTGTTGAGCTTAGACATGTTTATTCGCTGCATTTGATTGTTTTGACCTCGAATATAACGGATCGCGGAACATGATAAACAGCAAATATCTTTACGGGGGTTTCGCTTCAATTGATATTATACAGAAAAGGCTGATCAGGTTATTACTTGCATTGCAACAGATTACGGGAAGATAGCTTTTAGAGGTGTGTGAATTGTTCTATGGCAGCACTAGCTTGGTAAGTACTACCGCAATTCTTTGCTGAACGTTGTTATTTAAGTGTAGAGGCAGATATTTTACAGCCTGGTCAAAACCTCCCACGAACTGAAGTATTTGGCATCATTTCACATAAGACGCTTCACTTTTTTATAGAGGCATCAACTGGCTGTACAGCTGATTCGATCCCGCATTTATCCCCACAACCTTGGTGTTTTTGGATTGTGGAAGACTGTTTAATGGACCATAGCGCCAGCAGGCTCCTTATCTTGCACATACTATTTATGTCGAGTCACAACACTTGTATCGTGCAGTTTTACAGTGCGAAGTGAATGCACCGACTGCTGTGTTTCTGTTATGTTCGAGCAGCAAGCATAAACCTCTTTTATCGGCTTAACATGATAAATAACTTGAGTGCAAGAAGCATATACTAATTGCGACACTTAATTTTATTATATGATCAGTCATCAGTTCAATGAATTAATTTACGTTGCCACTTGCAGACTAAAGCGTTTTGCAGACTATTGTGAACAAATTGATGGTGTAAAGTTGCGCTGACAAAACATTTATTAGCAAGTTTGCCATTGCACAGTAGACAAAGAATAATATTTGGCCGTTCGTATCATTTATATGTGTCAACAAATCATTATATTCGGCTTGTGAGGACATTGTGGTTTCATTGCCTTTAGAACTTGTGGGGTAAACTTGCTTAATTTATTTCTTTGCAATTTAAGGCAGCCGTTCAGATCTCTATTTTCAAGTGATTGGCGATCTTCATGGGTGAAATGAACATTCTTAAAGAGATGCGAAGCATGAGATAGGCGATGTAAATTACCAGCATCTACTTATAGTGGCATAATAATAATGTAGATAGAAAGGACAACTAGAAATATAAGAACGACTAGCAGCTATGCAATTATACAGGTACAAAGTGATGATATCATTACATACTTGCTCTGCATGTAATACCTTGAACGGTAGAACTGTAAAAGATCAATTTTAATCTCAATTCACGGAAACAAATGAATTCATATTACATTCTGCAACATTTGCAAGCATATCAATTCATTAAGGAATGTGGCGCATCATCGCAGTCTGCATAACTTCAGAGATTAGATGATGCAATCTAGCCATCAAGTGGGTCAATAATATTGCCCTCCTATCAATGTCATTCTCATTAAACAAAATCAGTATTAACATCAGTTAGAAATCGACGACTCTAGGCATTATAAAATGAAACTCACTGGTGATATGTCGACATCAATCTGTGAATGGTGGGATCGATTAACTTGATATGGGCTCAGATATGTTGCCCTAGTGTACGCAACGACATATGTTCACAACATGGATCAGTCGGGTATAATTCTGAAGGGCATGCTCAAAACACGCTCCACAATTTCCCGAATATGGTATCAAGTGTGGTTGCAACTACGGCATTATAGGTACAAAGTCCGGGGTGATATCATTCCCATTAATATTCCCGAAATGGTATTAACGTCAATTACAGAAATCGACGACCAGCACCATTCACAATGTTTTCACTCAAATAACGTGATATGGTTTATTAAATCAAACGCAATTGAACATTATAATGTGACGAAAAACTCACTGGTGATATGTCGACATCAATCTGTGAATGGTGGGATCGATTAACTTGATATGGGCTGAGATATGTTGCCCTAGTGTACGCAACGACATATGTTCACAACATAGATCAGTCGGGTATAATTCTGAAGGGCAAGCTCAAAACACGCTCCACAATTTCCCGAATATGGTATTAGTGTGGTTGCAACTACGGCAAGAATTATAGGTACAAAGTTACACGGGGTGATATGGTCCCCTGTTAATATTCCCGAACTGGTCAATTCGTGCCATGGCAGATAATTTTGACCAGCACCACTCACATGTTTTCATCTCAAATAACGCTGATATTGTTTATTAAATCAAACGCAATTGAACATTAGCGATATATATGCTTACACCCATTCTCGCATTGACGTCATCACATCATCCCCTCCATTTCAGACATGCACAAAGAATACTCGACATAGATACATTGACCTTCGCACAATCAACTGAATGAGTTTGTTTTCCATGGCTTTGGCATATTCCCGCTGACAATCATTACTCTACAGGTATTAAATACAAAGACGACGAGCATGCGATGGAGTTCAAAAGCATACAGCTTATATCTCACTCTTATATTAACAAATGTTCTCAATTATGCATCGAACTGTTTAGTATTACGTCTATCATTTAACGTTAACTTTCCCCGCCTTGTAACTCGCTTTTACTCTCTCATACAGTCACAAAGAAGGTGATGTAATCACACAATATCCATCATTATATGCATGTATTCCTTAGTAGAATGCATTGATAAGACTGTCACAAAACTTTGTCTTATAGCTGCTATGTCGTGCCAGTTATTAAGAAGACCAAAGATGCAACCTTCTCCCTTCGTTACCCGATCGCACAATCATTTATAGCATTCAGCGAATAGTGAAACAAGACGCCGACAAATATAATAGCCGATGATAAGCGGGCCTCAGTTTGCAGGATGCTTTTTCATCTTGAAACCAATTATATGTGGGGGTGGGATGAGTCAAGTCACGTAGTCAGCGAGAGCTAGTACATGATCAGAGGTTACTGAGGCGTTGGGGCTCAGGGACCCCGGCATATATGAGCGAAAATAACTAACTCTCGAGTAAAATGGGAGCGAGTGAATGATATTGAAACAACTATCTATACTTTAAATGGGGTTTTAAATTGAGACATTAAACTTTGATTATAATCAACCCATTTAACAAATATATATCAACAGTAAATGCTACTATGATTATAACAACTATATCCAAAACAATAAATGGGTTACAGATAATTGTGCATTATGCAAATGGAATTGCGGTAAATGGTAACAGACAACCTACCTCATAATGTTGTCATACTAGCCGAATGCAATAAAAGGCCAGTTTAGATTTCACTATTTGCATATATCTAATATGGATTTAGTTAAATGCTCTTTGCAGCAGTTGACTGCAATCAGTCACTCTTTCACACGGAATGTCAACTATGCTGATCTATCCATCGTAAATTGATTTATACCTCATTCTCTTATCCGCTCTCATTCGCTCGCTCACACACTTACTCCCCCACCCACTCACTCATTCACGTACGTATTCACTCGCTCATCCCGCTCTTGCCAACTCCCTCACTCAATTATCCTCTCTCATTCACTCATCATTCACTCACTCACTCGCTCAGTCATTGACTCACTGACTCACTCACGCACTGACTCACTCACTCATTAACTAACTCACTCACTCTCTCTCTCTCTCTCTTCCTCTCTCTCTCTCTCTCTCTCTCCTCTCTCTCTCTCTCTCTCTCTCTCTCTCTCTCTCTCTCCTCTCTCTCTCTCTCTCTCTCTCTCTCTCTCTCTCTCTCTCTCTCTCTCTCATAAAGCCGAATTTTCCAAACAATCCGTGCAATCCGTGCTTGTTCTAATTATGTAGGCTCATTTTGGTTATATAATGCTCAATCGTGATAAAGTGTGGCATCAATTAAATTACCACAAATCACAAGTCAGTTACAACGATATAAATATAATTACTGAGTCTGATTACATACATAACTCATTACTCATGAATTGAATTACAACGTATATTGATGATAAATTCGATCAAATAATATGATACATTGGATACCACAACACCGAATATTTTAGTCATTGGTGTGTCGAATCTAAGAGCATATTATAATGAAAATCAAATAAAAAAACACATGTTGGATTAATTCAGCTGCATTACCCATCAGTAATACCCCCATAAGTTATTCATCATTTCACTAACCAATACAACTGATCAAAACAATAGTAAACCTTTACGTTGCCTTAACATTAATAATGAATTATTAGAGGTGTTCATTACAGAGACACGCCTCATCTGGTGTGCATGTCGCGCAACCAAAGTGAGATTAACGACAAGAAAATTTGCCATTTAAAGCAATGGTTACAAAATGGCCTACAACCGTACGTGTGTATTTGCATCCATAATCGCCTTACGATTGACTGATCTCGGTCACTCTTTGTGATCCATTTACAGGCAAACCTGCACAAGGTATTGATCTTATTTCGACATAGGGGCTAAAGGTTTCAATGCCTGCTCATCTTAAACTTACTTCTTTTTAGTGCAGCATCGCTATATATAATCGTAAATTTAGCGCTCTACCAAGGCAAAACTTATATGCAATGGAAGTGTTTCCCGTCATATGCAGAGATGTATTTCATTCGCCCTCGGGGTGCCCTATGAGGTAATTTCGTACTTGTGAACGTGCCTTATGTCTTTAAACATCATGTGAAACAATCAGCAAACCGACAGTCTTTATAAAAGCGCATCGCCGCACG
Organism: Urechis unicinctus; assembly: GCA_034190875.2. Classification (NCBI taxonomy): domain Eukaryota; kingdom Metazoa; phylum Annelida; class Polychaeta; order Xenopneusta; family Urechidae; genus Urechis; species Urechis unicinctus. The sequence continues at coordinate 14,618,435 of CM067345.1, read as the reverse complement.
CCAGGCGTTCTTGCATAAAAACCCTGGAACTAGTTATTCGCATTAGCGAGCAGCAGCTGATTAACTGAGCCTGGCTGTGCTCATTTGCTGCATAGACATCCGAAAGTCTTTTCCAACATATACCACAAGACGCTAGAAAAGTGTTATCACAGTATCCCCATCGCGATTTTGGCAGGCATTACCTTGTCACTTGGTCGAAAACTGACTTGGCCTCTTGTGTCACTAGCCTCAACCTTGTTTAATTGATATTGAAAGAAATCTCTCTTACATGACTCAAAGTGCAAGTTGTGTAATCAACATGCACCTGAGCAGCAATAGTCTTTTGTCAAATTTTTTACCAAATTCGCTGTGAGGGTCGCGTATGACTCAGCCCTTAGAAGGTCGCATTAGAGATATCTGCACTCGTTGACCCCATGTTTATAAATTCTATATCTTATTAAAGCTATCGGGTTTCAGTGTTATAAATGCAGGCTAAAAATAAATCAGAGAATACTAACTATCATCCTACAAGGATTAACGTAAGACACTAGCTACATCATAACCAGGTAAAAATATGTATAATGTTAAACAAAAAGTAAAAAAAATGTCATTTTCTAATGGCGGTTCGTATGTATTGGAGTATGTAGCTCACCGAAAAAAGTTCGGCTCGAACCTCATTATAACCTCTGCTTTGGTTAACTAAGCAACTTATATCACGGTGGCTATTTCAGTATATAAAAAGTAATTTTTATATGGTATATACCAAACGGATATAATATCATAATATCATTAAGCATATTAGGGGGCTAAGAATTACATTAATTGCCTGGATCCTTATTTCATGGATTGTGAGGCAGATAAAGAACTAAGAACGGTGTTCCAAGTTTAGATAAAGACGGGTCATCCCTGCCTAAAAGCAACCGATCACTTCAATTTAATGTGATAAATTGGATTTAATTGGCGCATTTGTTGGAACCTGGGCTCGTTCGGCTTTTTAAGTGCGATTGACGAGCAACATCCAGCCAAATACATGTTGCGTAGCAACGTAAGATCATATGCATCTATCATCCAGTCCAAAAATACCGCTTAGCAGTTTATGATATGCATATCAATCACACTGTCAGCAAGTACTCTGTCACTCGGATAACATGCATTTTTGGACATGCTTAAAAGTATTTTACCGCATGGTTGTTTTCATCGATCGTTAATTTTTATATCATAGTAACGTGCTTGGGCGTCATATTCTTTTTAGGCACCTTATCAAAGGCGCACCCCATTGACGTTACTCAGTCAAGGTTTCGAAACACTTTTGAGGATCAGCCAATATATAAACATTTTTACTGGCATGATTATAGGGCTCGGTGTTGTATGTTTACAACAAAAACACAGATTTAAACCGACGCAATTGCCCATTTAAGACGTCTGATTCAAAAATTATTGCGATAAATGTGAGAATGGTACTCTGAACCGGAAAAATATTTTTTGAACGGGTTGGTAAAGAAAATTACTACGTAAAGGTCATTGCATTCGCACACATTAATTCTTATGGTACTGAGATAATTATTGTCGCAAATAGTTTGCAAAGTGACGGTAGTCGTTATATTACAGGGAAGTGACAGAAGGTCACCGTGAGCAGGTCGCATCTGAAGCTTCATAAGTCTCAATTCGCTCAGTTACATTTTAGGTATTACAAAGCAACAGTAGTGCTCACAATATCCTTGAAACAACATTCAACAGATATGAGCAAATCTTATGATTAAATATTTATATGATCGCATTTGTCTAAAATAGACGCGTGCTATACGATCAAAACACCACGTGGCGCTTGTTGTCAGTGCGTCATAATTCTGCTAAACCATGGTTGCTAACCTAGTGTATGATTGGCCCAATACCAATAACTATGACCAAAACTTGTTTTGCCATCATATGATTCGTTGTAAACAATATTGCTCAACATGAATCGCTTATATACATATCACTTGTAAAGCCGGTTTGTCTTCTTGCGACACTGGGTGTCTTCCATCACAGTCCCATCAATATTCCGAATAATTGCAATTATTCCCTGTTGCTGCCAATGTTTTGCACGCATCAATCAAAAGTAATTGTCTGCAATTGTCAAACTCCCCTACTTTGATCCACTGGCCTTCAATACAACTCTTTGTCTGCCTAACGTATATCACTGACTTGATGCATTATCATGCAGGGTTTAGTCGTAACGCTCTGGGGCAGTAAAATGATTGTTTCCTTACAAACAGGACAACGGCAACGGGTGGAGATGACAAGTGACAAGAGGCCCCATGGCATGATACTTCTGGTCTTACGATGACGCAATTGCCGACTGCAAATCTAAGGCATGCTAAGTACAATATCCTTGGATTTGTATAGGCGCCGCACTCATACGGAATAGTAAGAGTGCGCGCAAAGTAGGTCTTCCGATAAACGTACGTTTTTCAGAGCCATTTTTTGGTTGATTTGCTCTCAGAGGTGTAAGTTAAACCGGTTCGGTCAATATGGACAGAAAGGGTAACCAAATGAGGTAACTATATAGCTTTGCAATCGACTAGTAAGACTGTCTGTCACAGTCATATAGATCACGGCCACTTTTTCAGCACAACCAAATTGTGCTCAATAGCAGCTGTGATGGCAGTCAAATATGAAGTGGCACCGTAGAAAAATAATCATCAAATAATATTCATCTTCATAGAATATAGATATCCCTAATATGACAGCCGCACTTTTTGTATGGCCGTAATCATGCCAACCACAGCCATTGTGGCACCATAGCGGCGGTAATATGCGCATATAGAGGATCTGATAGAATACTTGTTCCATACTCGTAAACATGGATAATGGATTAGCGATGCATGATATTAAGACATTTTACCACATTTTACAAGAAAAGAAACAGCAGTTGGATCAAAATTATCTGGATATTGCATATTGCATCGCATTTTAGGGTAGATAATCAATTGACCAAATGCTGAATTAAATGTAAACTTGAGCTGACATTAGCAATCGAGTGCTAATTGTATAACGCCATGGTGATAGACATAATCTATTGTTAAATTCACATCACTCGCATGCTCTTCGGGAACAACCCGAGCAGAAATGAAGCATTTGCCAACGATCATCCGAGAGTACGATATAAAAAAACTTGCAAGGCTCTGCATAGGACTATCGAGTACGACAAATGGCACGCGATTCCAGAATGTAGTCATATGCCTCATTCCTCGGTTAGCTGTTCGCAGAAGCCTTCGCAGAATATATGCCGTGTGCAATGCCAGCCGATTCGCTTGTGGCAAATAGTAACCTGAAGCTTTTATACAGTTTGTTATAATCAAGAATAATTCAATGCATGCTTTTGATGTTATTAACAACGCTGCGTGAAGGCATAGTTAATCGCCTTAAGGTTGTCCCGTGCCTCAGAAAAAACCTTGGCAAGGCATACCCGGTATAGCACCCTTGTTGTTTTTCGGTTCCGCACTTATACCGAATAATAAGACTGCACGTACATTAAGCCTGCCAATGAACGCACCACTAAAGTAAATCATTAAACCATTTTTACATGCAAATATACACACATACAGGGCGTTCAAAATGCAATAAAGCAACACTCCCTCTTTTCGCCTTGGGTAACATAAAAGCATCGAACTAAACCTGCAAGCATCTGCCAATAATTGGTCTAAGCGCAAGCGCCAAAATAAATGAGGAAAGCCCTGAGGCGATTGCATTATTGTTAGAAAGAGGTTACCATGTTAGGCTATTAAGATTAACGATCAGTGGTCGTAAGTAAAAGCGAGGACGAACCCCGAGGCGCTCGAATTATAGTTGCAAGCGGTAACATTGCTAGGTTAATCATAACAAAATCAGCGACACGTGTGCAGGGTTGTGGGCTTGAAGAATTTAACAGTTGAAATTATTTTACCACGTTTATAAACGTTACACTGTGTATGGATATAGCGTGATGTCAGGTACCTCTAAAGACGTGGTGGTTTTCTTCATTAAAGATTTTCTCCGGGTCATTGAGTGAACGGTTCCTGCCTTTAGGGAATCGCAGCAGGTCTAAGTTCGTCTTACCATGATGTTTTCATTAATAAGCTTTAAATGTGTGAATGCATGTGTGAGGGTGTGAATGTGCGAGTGAGGGTGCGTATAGATGAGGGACGGGGGTGGTTGTGAGTTTATGTGGGTTGAAAAAAGTGAGTGAGTGCGCAGGTGAATTAGTTTGCTAGAGGTCGGGACGTGAGTGTGTGTGTGTTCGCGTGAATGAGAAAGTGTGTAAGTGAGTTGGTAAGTGAGAGAATAAATGAGTGACTAAAGAATTGACCGAGTTTGTGTTTGAGTGATTCAGTTGATACCTAGGATGATATCAATATGCATCAAGGTTGTTTCGAAAAACCAGTTGGTCTCGTGTTAATTGTATATCACACACCGTATGTATTGATTATGCTTGGTAAAGCAAGCTGGCCTGTTCCGTTTTGCTGTTTGTCCGCAGGTGTTAATATATACGTAATCATAAACTTGCCGCTTTATTAGAATCGACATTATATATCCCTGTTGATTAACTAAGGCATATGCAATATTTTTGAAATTCAATTCTATTACACATAGTTCATAAATTAATAATATTTCAAATCACGTTCCAAATCAGTGATGCAGGATCGATAAATTCAATCACATGAAATAATCGATGGTTTTAGTTGCATTATATATTATCACATAATGTAATCGGATTTCACGTCAGTGATGGATTAAATCGCATTGTCTTCTATTAACGAACCTAAATGCACCATAAACATTCCTGAATCTGAAACCGCACCCATAAACACTGCTAAGCTAAACTATATCATGCCGTTACATTGCCTTGACATTATGGAAAATGAGGTTTTCTAAAGATGAAGTTTTCTGATTATGGCAAGCTTTTTCATATTGCTACAGAGATTTTTGCTGGCGAAGAGTTACACAATTGTAACAGTATGACACGTGACGTGCATTCAATGATACTAGCGGTGCACGATGCTAAGAACTGTCTCCGCAAACACTCACAATAGCTAACCCTTGTTTTCTAACCATAATAAAATCCTACCATAAAACTTCATCTTCACGCATGCTTTTCTGATTGGCTCCAATACAAATAGTCGTATATGGCAAACTCGGTCATTGAAATATGAAAATGGAACTGACACCAACTGACTGTTTAAGTTCACTTGACTGTGCAAAGGCTATTACAGCAGGAGGTTTACCGACCATGTTGCTCTGACGCGACGTCTGTAAATTACCCCATCGTCGGTTTTAGCTAGTACATATGACTGTGGTTTGTTTTGAGCATACGTTAATTTCTCTTTTATTGTTCATCCATACCTAGCAAAAACCTGTATTGATAATTATGCTCAGATGGATTTTGAAGACGATGGTGTCAAGTATATGTACATGCTTCTATGCATTAGCACGAATATAATTTACGTTGCAATATTACTTTTATCGACGAGAGCCAAAAATCAACGAGATGAATCAAAAGCATATTTCCGATAAAACACAACGTAACTGTCTACAACCTAGACTCTCACCCGACGAAAATATAATGCTATTACAATACACTGCTGCACAATTCATATAAATGGTCTACTGCTTGTGCTACTCTGTCCAGTCGTTTACAACGATGGTCAATAGGGACAGCCTTTAGTATTGCCATAACATTGGTGCAGAGCAACTAGCCATGCATTAATGTTGTTATAAAAGAGGCCAGTGAATGATAATGTGAATATACGCATATAAATATAAATAGATACACACATACACACACACACACACACACACACACACACACACACACACACACACACACACACACACACACACACACACACACACACACACACACACACACACACACAGAGAAACACACACACACTCACATACACACACACACACACACACACACACACACACACACACACACACACACTCACACACACAGAGAAACACACACACACACTCACATACACAAACTAATTGCTATAAAACATTTAAAACGCGCGAATTTTGAACACCAGCCTAGTCGCATTTGCCTAACGCACCCTGCATTCGTTGTGGCTATTGTTTCACTTACGTACGTTAAATTTGTTGACTGAAAACTATGCTTTAGCATGCTACATCTCATGTGCTCAGAGCTTCATATTGCATGTATTTCAGTCGGCAAATATATTTGTGTGCATTACCCTCTCATGGTCCATAGACTGTATTGCTTCTATGTTTGTTTGCATCTGTGACCCCCCTCCACATAATTACAAATAGGCTCAACGTGATCACGGCAATCAACTGTGTGAAAGTGAATGCAAACGTTATCAAAGGAAGTAAAAACCGTGATCAGTTCTACTCATAACACATCAATACAATGTCACGTGATAGGTTACGTATATTGGTCTTAACCTATATGCATAGCTCTTCCGGTTACATACTCCAATTTAATGAGAGACATTCAAAAAAAGTCGGTAATCAACACAAAACTGCACATTCTCTCACCATATAGCGATGAATGCTGTCTTTTGTGCATACTGAAAGTTAAGGAAATGCGCTCTGACTGCTGTGAATTTGTAACTCACCCATAGTGCGCAATCAGCTGTCGCGCATAGTGATATAGCAACATATAGTACATTGGTTCATAGCAGCCTGTGCCCGCCTCATCCTAGATACGATAGCACAGATTGTTGGTGTGATTGGTTGAGACATATCGTTAGGACATATGCTTTATCAGTGTATATTTAGGGCTTTGAAAATGCGCCTTGACTGCTGTGAATCATTATTACAACTTTCCCCGTGAGCAAATGTCATGTAGTAGTATAGAGAGTGGCGGTTCTGGAACACCTCCTCTTATCTGGAATATTCTCTTAGTTTCAGCTTATACGTGATTTGATTTTCGCTCACACTAAGTTAAGAGAAAAGCGCGTCGGATCTTACCCCCAAACGGGTCCGTCCAAGGCGATTCGAGAACCTCCACTCATCTATACTATTTGCTTAATTACAGCTTATACAGGATTTGGATTTTTTTGCTCCCAAGAAAAAGGTGTGTCGGGCCCCAAACGTGTTTGACTTCGTCTACTCGGTTAACTAGCATGTCCTTAGACCAAGGTGTCCACACCGTTTGCGGCTATCCGCCTCTTTGAATCAAACGGAGAGAGTGACACCTAGTTGACGTGCAGCCCATATATCTTGTGACCTTTACTGCGTAGCATGTTCATTCTTTGTGAGCAGAGCCTCCATGTACTGTGCATGGCGTAGGTGTTTCTTAACCACAACCTTCTTCATTCCCTTAGCCCTTTCAATCTCGCCCTCGTCGGATTTAACAATTGAGTACATATTAGGATTAAGACAAGCATACTCCTTAATAGGAACAATATCTAAAACGCATCAACTAAGAGTAGTACATCTGTGCGCAGGTACAGGTCATGATAGTCGCCCATGTTATTGCACCCAAACACGTTCCAGACAATCTGTGCATGTTCATAATCTGCAGCAGATATTCCTTGCTCAGAGAGCTTGGTGGTTGGCGGCAGAGAGGCATCAAACTTATCCCAGCCATCCATAAACTTATAGTGATACACTCCCTTTTGCAGTAGCAGCCGGCGTTTCGCTTCATCAGGCTAATACTTGGCCGTCACTGCAAAGGCGTCTGGGTTATTAGCAGACACCAGCTTGTCAAGCGAGGCCAGGGGGAACTGTGCACTGTCAATAAAGCATAACTGTCTGATCGATAGGGATATATACTTCTCCATATTGTTAGGGATACAGTTGATCTTCCCATCCACCTTGCTCATGGCCTGCACCAAGAGGTGGGAGTTATAGCCCCGTAGGTAATGGAATGCACGGTCGAAGGATTTAACCGCAGCTTTAGGTTGCATGCATTGTGGGCTGCCCCCTATACTTACCTCTTATGTGACTGTGGTTGCGGATGGAGTCCTTGCCCAGTACAGTTTTTTTACACACATGACAATGGATTGCTACCCTGTGCACTTTGTTATCCTCTCACGTCATGCGCATGAGAACAGTTTTTGACAGAGCTGCTTTGATCTAGAGCGCTTCCTGTCCCACAGTGCTACCTCCTCTATACACCAAAGGAGGTTTGCTCTGACCAACAACTCTGACAACTTCATAGCCCTAACCACATGGCTCATGTTCCTCTGTTTTTGTGTGTTGCTCATCGTAGCATCAAACGCAGGGCCTGGAAGTTTCACGGTGAACGCCTCAAAGTTGGCGTAGATAGCATAAGGGTTAGCCAGCTGCTTCTGCCAGTTCCTGAAGGATAATATATTCTTTCCATCCTCAGGCATGTCCACTCGCACAGCAGTTTGCCTTATCCCCATACACTCAGGTTTGTGCACAGAGAGCTGTTTTTCAGTTGTATAACTCTGATTATGCAGCAAGCAGTTTGGATCTTTGATTAGCTTGTAATGAAACCTGTCATCCTTCTCAATTAGCATGAGGTTTCTACGTAAACCAGACTGTTTACTGATGTGGTGTATGATAGTGGCCCCCCTATTCAAGCCAAAGACGTTCAAGGCTAGGTTAGCATGTTTTTTACCTACTCAATATGCGACACTGGTGTTGGATATTGTACGGTTTTTACCTCCCAAAGGGGTGAGACTTGGGGACGTTAATCACCCATCCACGCAAATAGTTTATAACAGACCACTTAGTATTCTTGAGCTTAAGGTGGGTGTGGGAACTGGGGGTGATTTGTGTGTCATGGGGACGGGGGGGAGTGATTTGCATTGCGTTGGGACTGGGGCTGCCTTGCGTGGCACGGGGACTTGGGGTGATTGGCTTGGCACGGGGAGTTGGGCTGCCTTGCGTGGCACGGGGACTGGGGGTGATTGGCTTGGCACGGGGAGTTGGGCTGCCTTGCGTGGCGTCGCTGCTTTGCATGGCGCAAGGACTTGGGGTGCAACCCCAGACTTAAATAACAAATATCTCATTGTATACGCGGTCAAATTTACTACGCTTTTCAAGTGCTTGGAGTGCATCCTTAGAGCGTGGGTAGGGTGGTTTAAACCCGTGAACTGTAACATGATCGTTTTGGAGTTTACGTGCTCTTGTATGGTGAGGCATGTTTCATATATATATATTCATAACTCTAAATAGAAATATTTTACTAGTAAAAAAGCAACAGAGCGTAATGGTTCTATTTGTAGACAGCGGGAAATCCCCGTTCTCCACTGGAAGGGGCAACCACAGCTTGATTTATATTTTTTGACAGTGGAAAATCCCAGTTCTATTTTTAGCACTAAAGAAGTGATGCATTCGCAGGGAGTAGTGCGGGCGTTTTTTTGTTGGTAAGCAAGCTTGTGGTTGACTTTATCGAACCCACAACCCATGCACAATGGTAGGTTATTTTTTATACCCATCTGAAAACCTTACAAAGACGATTAACGACAACATGTTTTATCTTATATCTGTGTAAGTTATAAAACTATTGCAGGACCTGTTACAAGGGTCTTTCTTTCCGATCACGGGCACGGGAGTCTTACCAGGCCCCTGGTACGACTGAAGAGGGCTTTTATGCAACTCGTTTTGCAGTAGCCCTTAAAACCGCGGCATAGTGGTGTCCAAAAAGTCGATCAGCATGTGTGCGTTCAACAATATCCTGGTCTCGATAGACATTCACACGGCCACACCTTCTCCGGCGTTTCATGACGTCATGAGGAAGAAATAAGAGATCGACTTGTCTAACCTCATTAAACCCAGACATCAAATTTTGGTCTGTGAATTTGTTTTGGTATTGGCAGGTAGATTCGCCATATAGCTTGCTTTGTAAGCCACTCCCTGTCAACTTCCTCAGAAACCCTCGCGTCGGTTTCTAGCTTCTTGATAGCTGTAATACCTTTTCAGTAGCCCTTAGGACTATAGAATGCATGTGCGATCCATTGTTATATGCATATGTGCTTATGGTTCTCCAAATGTAAAATAAATAAGTTTGGCTTTATGTTCCACTTCCACTTGGCTGCTTCGTAATTTAGAGAATAAGAAGTTGCTCCCAGATAATGCGAGGGCCTTAACAAGGGCATCTCCAATAAGTGATGCAATCGAGTCCATTACTTAAGTATATCACCTGCCATAATCCCTTGTTTAATTAGCATATCCTTTGTGGCCATGGCTAGTGTTAAATAGGCAGCAGCCATAGCCAGGTCGTGTGGCGTGAAGTCAAGAAACGGCAGAGCCCCACCCAGATCCATCTTACCGAGCTTGGCATAACCTATTGATACACCGGAAACAACTGCACCATGATACAGCATTTATCCACCAGTAGTTGGTGTTGTCATGTTGTAATCTTATTCCATATGAAAAGCATCCTTTAAGTGGACGTCCGGAGGCTTTTTTACCACAAATTGTTTAGGGTGTTAAGTTACTAGTCTGTGCCTATACCCATTCCATGCTAGTCCAAACAACCCAGTGCCGCAGACAAAACAGGGTGAAGCACATAATGGCCAAGCCAATGTACAAAGAGTTAATCAATGATGGTATTAGGATCCATAAATATACGTACACACTTTTGAAGTCTAACATATTGCTGAAACCAGCAGACTACTACCCAGAAAATGATACCTAAACTGGTAGCTGAGGCAGCGGCAGTTATCTTGGCTTATATCACTTCATTCGACGGCATATGCAGTAGGTAGATTAGTCTTCAGCAGCAGTTTTGCGTGCTTGGTCTTTGCTAGTAGTTGGCGTACTGCAGCACGTTTTTTTCTTTTTTGGGAACACATCATTCCCTTACAGGGCATCTTCAAATGAGTCACGGTCTTTGGTGTGAAAGATCACCATCCAGCCAGCGGGTTTACTTACGTAGGTCCTTCCGGACAGAGTTGTACTTTTCGGTAGGGACCCGAGACACTTTGCTGGGCATGGCGGCTGCTAAAGGTCAGTTTGGATAACATGTCTTTCTTCTGGGTTAGGGCCTTTGTAGCCGAACGTACAGGGTAGCATTGCCCTTAAAACAATGGTAGAAAGCCTTCAGGTGGTCATGGAGCGACTCTCCTGGATCAACCACGTACACCTCTAAATCATTCCACCACGACTGATAGGGCTCGTTGTAACGGATGATAGGGCAACGGATGATATGGCAGAGGATTACAATATGCCCGAAGGAGGGCCCTTCAAGTAGGTCGAGGATGAAGAAGGTTTTCCTGAATCCTGTCTGCCCACACCACAGTAGCCGAACAGGGACTATCTGGAAACGGAAACCTAATAGACTGCCTTAACTTCTGCATCCATAACAACATACATATAGACGTTGAATATCCCAGCCGCCTCTGCTTTTGTTGTAATCTGAATGGTGACACGCTCATACGCATTCTCCACTCGCCTGCCACTACCATGTAGCAAGTGGTCATCACACGTCCTTAAGCATACTTGCTGGTTAGGTACTCTCTTAGGGACACATCCGATAATGCCAAGTGTTTCGTAGCTATTGCCACACTGAGGCTGCAAAGGCCTTCTTCGCCTCATCCCACTGCTGGTAGCCACGCATGTGCTTGGCATAGAGTTGGTTTGGGATGCCCTCAATGGTCACCTCAACTTTTGTTAGCTTTGGGTTGGAAAATGACTCTTCCTGGTGAATGAGGCATTGGCTGGGTCTTCAAAGAGTAGTAGGATGCCCTTCATGCTGCGATCCAGCACGTTTAGGTTGATGTTCCACAATGTGCTACTTTTATTGTATGCAAGCTTCATGTGGCGAAGCTCACGCTCATATAGAATTGAACGCCGACCTGTGTACTGGGTGTCGATCATACGGGCCACCATGTCATACTCTAAGTAGTGCCATCAATTGTGTAAAGGGCGTTAGAGTCGCCCATTGCGTGAATCATACGTCTGTAGTCGTTGAATGTGAGCTCGTATTCCAGTCTGTCACCAAGTGCAATCTGGTAGAATGGCATGTGGCTCTCGTGGAGTTCAAAGTTAGGCGGAATGTAGAAACTGTTACCATAGACATCGGCTAATGCCTGGTCCTCTTCCTCGGTCTCATCCATATCTCCTGCCCCCACTCGAATATTAGTTGCGCTTATGTCATCTGATGTGTCAATGCCCTGATACTGGAGGCCCTGTCTCTCCTGTGCAGTCCACCACAAGTCGTGGAAACAGTGATACACATCACTGTCATCGATTGACATGACCTCATTGCCAGAGATCTTGATTGTCGTTTTCTTAACCACGACGCGACCCATATTTTGCACAACGCGAGTATATCTGTAACACAGTAACATGGCAGAGTTTGATAACGCAGCATTTTAAGATGTAGTGGAGGAGGCTTGGTTCGAAACCTGAAGAGAGGATGAGGTAATCCCAGAAAAGGGGACAGTTGTGCGAGAGGCCACTCTCCATCTTCCGGTGGCAGGGGTCCCATAGCTTACAGTAGAGGTGATCAACTGCAGCGAGAGATCCTTGAAGAAGCCGTCAATAGCTACTACACTGCATTAGCTGAAAAGGGTCACACACCCCTCGGCCATGATTATACAAATTTTGCGCTTGTTAGAGGAGAGTTAAGTTTGAAGGACTTCCCTACAACGAGTTTTACAAATTCTCGTAACAAAAAACCGCTTTCACTTGGAACAATAGCTTACTATAGAGGGGGTCTAAGGCCATCCGTGATGGTAAGGGGTTCAATGAGCAGGTTTCCTGACAAAAAAGGGTAAAAAAGGCAGCAAAAGCCCTGCAGGGCGTTGACCAAGCAGCTGCTAAAGCCACAGAGAAGTTAGAAATGAGCAGCCTCGAAGCTGCGAAGGAGCAGCCTCGAAGCTGCGAAGGAGCAGCCTCGAAGCTGCGAGGGAGCAGCGTTTCACGGAAAAAGCATGTTTCAAAGAGGGCGTTCATAACGCCATACAAGACATGGGTACCGAAACAGATGGTCCGCAAGGGAACTTATAGGGCTTGACAAGGCTATGCAGACCCAGAGGGGTGAGCTGGTCAACAACCCAGCTAAGATAACTTAACTAGACGGGGAGATAAAACAGCAGGAAGCTAAAATGTCAAGCCTGTAGAGGATGGGAAGGGTTATAGCCGAGCCTGGATATTCCAAGCAAATGAGCTTGTCGAGCTGCAGGATATTCGTAGCGCCCGTGTTGAGGCTGCCTCTGTAAACCGAAAAATGCTACGAACCCAAATCAACCGCATCAGGGAAACGATCAACAGACTTCTTAACAAGGGCACAACGCTAGCTGAGCTTGTACACACCCTGTTCCGGGAGCAAAGGGTTACAATCGCCTCCATCCTCAATGCGATCGGATTGGTAATCTCGACCCTGGTACTTGCTGTGACGGATGGAGTGGGCACTAGTATCACCCCAGCACCAACACCGACGCCAGCTAACAAGCCCGGTGTAAAGGACTTGATTAAAAAACAGCTGAACTCCTTGTCAACCGTCCTGAAGGGCCTAGAAGGTAAGGCAGCAGCTGCCCTTCCAGGAATCATTGGCTCAGGTCAGCTGCAAAGGTGACTGGTTGGATGGCATAACATGCATGGACCGCAGCTGTGGCGGCGGGGGGAGTTACCCCCCTGTTGCTATGTGACCTTCTACTTAGCAAGCGCCTTTCCTTCGGGGTTGGTATAACGGGAACGCGGTTTGGGGTAGGGGGCTCAATGTCTGGGGTAGGTGGCTTGTCAAAGCTTCCTTCCACAGCCATATTGATATTAGTGTTAATGTCGATCTGCTGCCTGTTGGACGCGATAGTAATCAGGTATTTATACCCAACTACTTGACCTACCCGGAGAAGCATGTTGCTTGGCGCCATGTAGAGCCCAATGCCGAAGACAAAGTCCACCCTCGACCCTGCAAACTTCAAAACGTCTTGGTACCGCTTCATTGCAGCTGGTAGGGCAACAGCGGACTCAGCGTCTTCAACATGAACCAAGAACTGCTTCATGGCGTCAAGCGCTGTGCCGGTACCCAGGATGCAGCTACGAGGCTGGACTTGTGCCCCTAGGAGTGCCCAGACCTAGGTCTTAATGCTGTCATTTATTCGCTCAACGCTAGGTTATGTGAAGCCTCAGACGTGTCCAGTAAGAAGGTACTCCAGGCATCGTCTGCCTCAGAGGTGTAGAACAACTCCCATGTGCTCCTGGGTTTTAACCTTTTCGCCTCAAATTCCTTCCGTGTAAAGTTATAATGGACATCCCGACCAGCAACCCTGACGATGCTCCCCTAACCAAACACATCATGTGCATATAACACGACGGTCCGTGCTCCATGGCTGAACACCAAATTCTTTACAGGGTCTCTCATATATCCTGTGATCGTATGGATTGTTATAGGGGTCATGGGCTTGATCCTGATGTAGAGGCGCTTGTAGTTCTGCTAGCAGGCACCGCACCGTGTTATAAGCATAAAAGACGTAGAAAGCTTGAACGAGGGGATCCTCAGCCTCAATGTGGTCGTGAATTGACACACCGCAGCCGCATGTTGCACGCCACACTGTAAAGTTGATCTGGTTCTGCCAGAACTGCATTGGCTTTGACGCCCAGGCTTGCACTATCGTATTCGCAGTTACCAGCGGCATCTTATAACGACTGAATGCCTCAGGAAAGTTCACTGTAAATGTACCGCCACTGTAGACGACTTGAATGCTTGGTGGGGCTAGGCCCTTTGCCCTCGAATTGGCCGGTTACAGCGGGCCTGCTTTATATGCAGCTTTTCTATTGAATCTTAAGGCTTGTGTATCTATGTTTACAACTATGTACCATACTCTGTCTAACGTTCAACGCGGCGAGGCTGTTTCCCTGCAAAATCCTATTGACAACATTACAGGCGATATATATGTTGGCCTAAGATCAATCACGTATGCTGAGGGCTGGTACAATCTCGAATCAAACGAGAACATTGTATGGCGGTCTGAAACTACTGGGGAAGGAGGAAGAATCCAATTAAAACCCTGCCTCTGGAGTTTCAGCCTTCTTCAGCAGCAGATTACATCATTAGGTCTTGGTTTGGAAGTTGATGCTGTAAATGGGGTTATTACACAAGCAGTTCCTGAAGGCACTGTGAACATATCAGACAGAGTGTTATCAATGTCGGTTCTCGGAAGGCGGTGAATTTGTTCAAGTACTTACACTGGTGACCGGACCATCAACTTAAGCATGTTCAACACAATTTATGTTAACATCGATCAAGTCAGCACCACACACAACATGCTACATGGTGCGTCCACTACGCTTCATGAACTTGTTGGTTTAGAAGATGGCTCGGTGATATTAAAACCACAAACATCGCTAATCCTGTTTGGAAGCGTCTTTCTAGCAGAACTGTGCATGAGTTAAAGGTTCAGTTACGTGATAATAAGGCTATTGGATAACCACGACTTAACTGTTAGCATTGTTCTCGCGAAATGTCAATAAAAACGAGTATTAATGGCCCTACACGCAAAACGGCGAGCACCCGGTCCGACCTGTCAGAATATGCAACAAAGACCTATGTATCTATTGGTGACATAAAATAAATAAAGGTGGTGGTGCTATGACAAGAGACCTTAAAATGATTAGGATTTTACCAAAGGATGCTGCTAATAAAAATTATGTCTACATTAGTTGCCATTCCTATTGCCACAGTGTTGGGTGTTACTGGGGCCGCTTGTGGGCTACATGGAATCGCTGGAAAATGTATCAGTAGGCGACTGACCATCAAGCTGTAAAAACATGATAAGATCCGCATTCTAGCGCAGAGCCAGCTGAATACCATTGCTGACGTTGAATCAACATCTCTAATCATGTGTTTAAACTTGATTTAGGTGAGGTCACAAATATACTCAAAAAAGAAAGTAATAAAGGCTAGATCTGTATCAGTAGGCAGATATACCTGCAAGATTCCGTGATTTTCCGGATTTTTCTAAAAGATGTAGATGAGCCTAACCTTCTCGCTTCCCTAAGTTCATCGGACTTCCGCGGGATCCACATTAGCAATGAGGTTGAACCTTTTGGTGCATTGTTTATGATACATTGCTCATGATTTACCGGCAAGATTCCGTGAGTTTCAAGAATTTCCTATTATATCTGGAGGAGTTATGATGTTCAAACCATGGCTGCATATAGTGGGACACAGCCACCAAGCCTTACTTGAGCACGTTCATAGGACTACCGATAGATCCAGATAAGCCATGTGGTTGGACTTATATCAGCGATATAGCTACGTTATCTAAATGAGACGTTTAGAGCAATGAAATGACTCCATTTTTTGTCATCATTCAGCCAATACCATATAACTTAGCAAACATTTGTGTGCGCTTGTTTGGCGCATTTAATAATGCCTAGTGCCATTCCAAACGGCAGACAGTTTGAACACAAACATATCCCTGTGATTTAAAAGGCAGCCTGGTCTTTTGCACCATGAGGTTCAGATATTGCATTTTATTCACATAACTGCCTACTGATTCGTCGAATCCATTGGCATCATATCCTCGATAAAACGAGCTCAGTCTACCTATATCATTCTACTGTACGAATAGTTGGCATTATATAATAGCAAAGCGGACGTGAAAGAGAAATGTTCAGAATCTGAAATCTAAAGCGATGACAAATCATTGACGTTGCGTAGTTACATTGATTAAACGATAACAACTAGGAGATCGAATTTGTCAATCCCTTTCAGGCACCCTGTATAACTTTCGACGATTAATTAAAAAATACGTCATGTCTGCTACGGGCCCGAAACATCGTCGTTGTCAAATTAACATGAACGCCCACGCGTTCATTCAGTGTGTATGTGTGCATTAAGTGTTCGCCTAAAATCAGCTGTTATCTTAGTGACACGATTGCTCGTCATGTGAAAGCATACCTATTGTGGAGTTTTAAGGGCGCGTCCTGTAAATTTACCTGAAAGTGTCGAGTGATATGGTGCCCCTTTTGCGGGATTGCTCTTCCACTCTATGCTTGTCTTCAGAAAGAATACAACTGTCATGAAACATACAACGCTTGCAGCCTAGGGTATCAGCCTATTGGCAAATAGAGTGGCCTCGTTGTTTTATTAAGTAAGGCTCCTTGAAGTGAAAATATTTGTTTCAGTCGATTTTATGCCGTCCCTGACAAATAAAAAAAGAAAATGATACCATGGATGAATGAATGTGTAATGAGTCGAATGTATGTTTTCTTATTTTAGAAGTCTGCCTAAGATGTTTGTTTTATACTTTGATCATCCAAAGTTATGGCACGTAAGTTAAACTCGAAAGGGCACTATCTGTGTTTATGATGCAGGGCACCATCCTAATTCGATAAATGTAGGTCCGTTATTGTTATAACAGTGCAAGGGCGCCTAAAAATAAGTATTTCATACCAAATATAAACGGATCGTTGTAGTCATTTTGATATTAATGTGCCCAACAAAGAAAGAACTACGAGATCGAATTATGCAAATATACGTAGTGGATCTTGTTTTTTAATCGAGCAATTGTGTCCCACAAATGTCGGTCAATATATAGTGTATAGGTTAATTGTTTTTGCAATCGCTAGTATGTGCAACAGCTACTGTCATTCATCTGATTTGAGAGAATTATACAGGTATTGGGCGGTATGCTGACAAGTATTGGTGTACTTTTACATTGCCATCTTATGTTGACCATCCACAAGCCACAATACATCACTTCTCGGGGAATTGAAATTGGCTTGTTACATCAATCAAACCATTCCGCGAATGTCAAATGTTATCAGAACTAATTTGTTAAAAAACGGCCATACAGCGACTACTGAAAGTGATATGGCTATTTTAATTCTGCGTTGGCCTCTCACTAATGAGAACCCTGGATACAGCTTAATATGCATCAGTTTGTCCTTCCCTTCAGTGTAGAGGTGAACATGAATAATGAATTCCAGGCTACGTTCGATATAAATTAACGCTTGGGTGCAATTGATAAACAATAGAAGCCCGAAGAATTAAGACGTTTAGCGCCCTTATATAAAGATACGTATGAACAATTGTATGGCAATTTGACAACCTAATACATTCTCTGTTCAGTAGTTTAAGCCAGTATAGCACATTCCAAGATTTTAATGTTCACGCAAGTACTTGCGATGAATTGGCGGGGCCTTATTGATTGAACGCCCACCAAGAAGAACACATCAGTTACGTGTATTTGAGGCGATCGCATGTGGCCAGGCAGTCACGCCAGTGAGTGCACTAAGTTCTAGATTCCGCCGCACAACATAAATCATAAAGGAAATGTCTATGTGGCTTACAAAGTTGTGCATCATATATATCAGTACACCCCAAAGACCAAGCTTCAAACGAATCCCATCAAAAGTAATGCACAACTTACCAGCACACACTACTGAGATTCTAATTATGCGTCAGCCAATGTTACTGTTACTTACCCCTGTCATTGTGACAGTGTGCGAATTTGCGATTTTGGTACAACCGCATAACATTATCAATTTGCTGACTTACCCCAACAGTCTGCGAAAAATCAAATCTCTAGATTAGTATTAAAAAAACCGGGTGAGAAATTGATGTCCAGACCAGAGCACCTCACTTGTGGATCGACTGTCTGCCAATTTAATCCACCTAAAGTGTATAATATGTTCTTTGCGTGGCCATATCAATCGGCGTACCAACCTATTATTCATAATATTGTTCTGTTATTCAAGCTTTGCCCCAATTTGGTAAACCTTGGTTTTACCATTAAGGGATGATGTAAAGGGCATATATTGCTAACAGCTTAAGTATTCGTCTCTTGTCGTGGGTATAGTTTCCGTGCATGTGATGTAGACATAGGGGTGAACAACAAATACCGGAGCTGTTCAATATCAGCGACATGCAATTTCGCAATGTGCTTATCCGGCGCTGATAGTCATCTTTCCTTAGCATTACAGCTCTGGTGATTATGTTGCCGACCATAATGGTAGTTATACTTTAATACATTTATAATATATTTATATATATATATATATATATACATTTATATAGATATATATATATATATATATATATATATATATATATATATATATATATATATATATATATCGATATATTTATTTGTGTAATTGTCTATGCATATATGTATACATATATTTATATAAATGTAAATTTATATATGTATATTTATATAATATATGGATATATATTATATATATATATATATATATATATATATATATATATATATATATATATATATATATATATATATATATATATATATATATATATATATATATATATATATATATCGACATATATCTATACATAATGTATAGATATATGTCGATAGTGATTTTATTTATTTTCTAGACGGAGGTAGTCGGTGTTGAAGTGGTAATATAAGATTATTTGCACAAATCTGTTTAGGTTTATTATAGATGTGATGATGGTCTGCAGAACATTGGTTTATGTTTTGCATTATTCCTTCAAGCGGGCTTAGAATGGGAAAACTAAAATCGTGCAATTTACTACAGCTACTTTGGTAAACTTTGTGAGAATTCTACATGATACTGTGAGTTTTAAAGCCTGGTTTAACGGCGTCATCCATGCTGACAATTGTCCAATAGTCACAATTCAATGTAAGAGAGGGTAGGGTACATGCACATTTTCACGGTAGACAATGGATATTACTAGATGTCATTCCTTTGAAATAGAAAACTTGAACGATCCAGGAAATGTTGTTTTATATCTATGGGACTAACACGCACTAATTAAACATCTATTATCCATAAAATTGCTACTCTTATGAAGCTTTGATAAACGAAATTGTGCATGTACGGATACACAAAGTAACATATGCATAGTAACATATGTTCAAAGTTTGCCAAACGAAAACCATGTTAGATTTGTTATTCTGTGATTATCATTCCTGAATTTATTTACGCCTTTTCTGACTGGGAAAGCAATTTTATATCCAAAAGGATGTAAATCAGAAATTCAATATCAGGCATAAAAACCTTCTTATGTGCGTCACAAGCACAAGATTAACAAGAACATGTACTGAGCATACATACATCAGCGAAAGTAAACCCTTCCATGCATCTAAGATAGATAAGCTAGATTTACTTCATAAACCCCTGCTGCTGTGGCAATGTCATTATTGTACGTCATAAAGTCAAACGCTTGTACAATATACAAGGCGATAGCAGCAATATCGACATCGTAATCAAATCATCAAAATAACCATATCCATAATAATTATTGTTAGCTTCATCCGTGCCATTTAATTATAATCTTATTCATCAAAATCATAAGTAATTGCCTTCATCAATCCGCCTACCATCATATCGCAAATAACATATAGGTTAATATTATTCAATTTTATGTATGTTCTTAAAATTGTTTTCCTGTAACTACATCTATATATTTTTTGGACCTAAATATGTTGGTTAGTCCAGCGTGCTAATTGATTTGTGTACTACAGTCTTCAGCTTTGCCTGCATATAGCACCTGCGTGTATATGATGTTTTCTATGTTGAGCTATAGTACTAAGGGGTCTCGTAGTTAGTTTTCTTAAAACCGTGACAAAGGCCTTCTGATGTCTTAGGTTTTGGTGCGCAATGCAATTTTGAATTTAGCACGCACAGCCACCTAAGTGTTAAATGTAGAACCGGATGAGATGAGAATAATAACTATGATAACTGCGTAGGATGGTGCTCTGATATCGCTTATATATTGTACTTTGCGTTTGGCTCATTCCGGAAGGTTAACTGAGGCTTTATTGATGCATTCAACATATGTTCTGATTGACAAACCTCGATTCGAGTCAGCGTTTGTCAACACAATTTGTGCAATACGGCGAAATTCGTGTCGTCTGTTTGCAGTTGATATTCAACAGCACCAACGACCCGATTTAAGTCATATATTCGGCAGCGAATGTTCTACCCTAGTGAAAACAAAACCAAGATTAATGCTTGAGCCTCTAGGTCAAACCCCCCGAAACGTCGATGTGATTTATCATACTCTTCGTGTGCGTTTGAAGAGCAAACTAAGTTTTTAAAAAACCGAGGCGCATCATGCGTTGGAATATTTGCTTGAGTAATTTACAATTTCATCACAAACACGTACACGCGCACACACGCGCACACACACACACACACACACACACACACACACACACACACACACACACACACACACACACACACACACACACACACACACACACACACATATATATATATATATATATATATATATATATATATACATTTATATAAATAAACTTAAATATATTAATATATATATGTATATATATTTATATATATTTATATTTAGACAGACATATATTTATAAATATTACTGCATAAGTTTAAATATATACATATATATATATACAAATAATAAATATATATATACATATGTTTATGCTGTTTTATACACACACATATATATATATATATATATATATATATATATATATATGATATATTCATGTATATTTGCGTATATATATGCGCATATATTCATGTATGCATGCATAAACATGTATATTTCTTCATATATATCTTTATATGAATGTATATATGAAGATATTATATATACTTATATTTAGACATATTTCTATATATGAATATTTATATATATATATCTGTATCTATTATTAATGTATATTTGCATATATACGTATATACATACTCGTATATATATATATATATATATATATATATATATATATATATATATATATATATATATAATATATATATATATATATACATATATATAAACCCTATATATATACATATATATACACATATATATATATATATACTACATATATAGATGAGTACATATATGCATATGTACATATATATATATATATATATATATATATATATATATATATATATACCGATATACATACATATATATTTATATATATATATATATACTTGTACATAGATATAAATTTATATATATGCATATATATATAAATATATGCATATATATTTATACCTATGTTCGTGCTGTTTTACACTCGATGACGTGACTATTAGATTATATTCTACTTTAAGACAGATTTTCACATTTGTGAAGCATTGATATAGAGTATCTGTAATATTAAGCGCCGTATTAAAAACCCATAGGGAACGTCACATTGATCTTCAACTAATCTTGGTTTATGTGTAGTTTATCGTTGCATACGTAAAGTTGATACCAGATGATTACTACACCATCCTGTTTCATTGCGTGCCCCTATGTTGTTTCTTCATCGTGTATATTGTCAGTTCATGCTGTACCCCCTTTTAAAGAATGATGTTTGGAATAATGTGCGGCTTATTGTGCTACGCTGTCGTTAGAAGAGGTACATAAGTATCCCCTTTAGATAAAGTCGCAATAATGCAAGGAGATGTACCGTGCCGGATATGTCAACCACAGCGACATCGATTGGAGTTTCCCAGCGATCCAATACAGAAAAGCTGTGGCTGATAACATAGTTTCCAATAACCCTTAACTCCTATTAAACTTTCATGCTATTCATTTCTTTTGCTTTTATATCTACAAGCTGTCATTATCTTTTCAGCGATACGAGCTGTTCATCAAAAAAATATTATGTTCGATTGCTGTCTATACTATTGGTTTTTTTTAGTGTGAAACCTAAACATATGTGACGCAAACTTACATTGTGTAACTCAACAATTCATGGTCAATCAATATCGGCGAGATCACGCTTGACATATTATCTCTCGCTACCCGTATAAAGTATGATATGGGTTGCAGGGGTTGAGAGATCAGGAGCAGAGTATGTGGAGTATATGGATTAAGAACGTTGTCATGCGCCTTGTGATGTTTATTGATCATCCAATTGCCGCCCTTTGAATCTGCCCGTGATCAATTCATTGTAAGCTAATCCAGTACTAGCATAAGTATATCCTATAACATATAGTCGAGTTCATAGGTGTCGATCCTTCCCCTTTTGCAATTGATGGGCTAATTTTGCGTTAACTATAATGGTTCCAACCAATGTTGACTTGTCAATAGTAAGCTACTTTCTCGTAAATGAAATTGATGACCTAAAATATAACTAGCACCGTAGACTTGCTCCTTCAACCGTGAACCGCTGACAGCTTATTTTATCCCCGGTATGTTTTATTGCGTAATAAAACAAGAGGTATCCACTGTATGTGACCGCTTAAACTGAATTTATCACATGACATTTGTAACAAATCAATGCCCTGGAACAAATGCTCGCATTTCTTTGCATGGTTCAACCGGACATTCTGTCTAGTATAGGTGTGCAGTCATGCTGATCAGCACGACCCATTAACAAACCTGGACAATTCAGAGGCCAACTGTTAAGTCGTCTACGTTGATGATCGTGATATGATTACAGTCGACTTAAGAGCGCGTAATGAGAACATATGCGGGGTTGCATTATTTCCAAAAACGTACTGCCTTGTCACATGCATTCATTTGTAATCATGTTCACAGTACCCGCAAATGCACCATGCCGTATGGGACATCAATTATGTTCCTGCATGATACACAGAACGATTATGTGATACACAGAATGACTATCGCCATATTTCCATTGTCTCGCCATTTTTAAACATTTACGCATTGTTTTTGCTAATGAAAAGTATTTGTCTTCTTTCGAGGCTTGAACCAAAGCTATTCGGCCAAAGGAACAATCATCGATGTAACATATACCTGTCTGCAAGCTTCGTACAATGTCGAAGGAAAATTTGGTGGAACACAAGATATCATTGCCGTGTTTGCCGTTATCAAGAAATGTGTGCTTCTTAGATTGCATCTGTCTTTGATAGTTATTGCCTGTTGCCCAGTCTCTAACCTATACATGAGTAGTAATCAACTTAATGTCAAACTGGCCCCAGTGGATGCCATGTTGTGCTCACTCTTCTTTCATGTCGACCGGAAATAGGTGGAACATAAGATCTGACTGCCGTATTTGACGTAATCAAGATATATATATGCTTCTGAGATTACTTCTGTCTTTGATAGTAATTGCCTGTTGAACAAAATCTTACATGTTCAGAAATAGGCATTAACTTAATTCATACTAACAGAGAAAGTCTGCAAATCATTGACAATACTGGGTCTTCTCTGTCGAGACGCGTTGCATCGTTGTATTGACGTTCATAAAGACATATTGCTATAACGATATAGTCTTTACTGTGATCACAATTTAAGTTAATGTCAATTCATTCGTTAGTATCTTACTAAATGACTGGGCATTATTCTGCCAAGAACTTTGCGTTTGCATTTTGCAACATATTTGGTATATTTGGACACTATCCATAACAACTGTTATTGCTATATAAAACTTGTCAATGCAAACAAACATCGAGAAGAAATTGTTTATGTAAACTGACCCGATTTACTATAATCATTAAGCAGTACACAACATGGCGACTGAATTGAACAGCATATAATGCATATCACACAACCATTTAGACAAAACAAAGCGCAATTCAACGCATTGGTTAAACTGTCATTACTTATCTAACCATCACCAATAATTTGCTCAGAAACGGTTGTAATTTTTATCAGTCGGTGTATCTGTGAGGTGGCGGCAGCGGGTAAGTTGCTCCTCTGTAGTCTGACGTAGGTAAATGAAACTTAATTAATTTCATGTGATTTGATCTGCAACTGACTCGGCCTACACGGCATCTCAACACGATTCGTTCACAAAAACATGCTATCATTTCCGACAGATAGAATTCCAATATCGTATAACAATTGGTTGAATGCATTCCAAGGGATTGTCTTTTGCCAACTCATCCACGCGGCAACAATATTATAGTCAAAACTTGTTATAACAGAAATTAGAAAGCTATTGAAATGACTGACAAAATATGATAGCATATTAAATGGATCTCTCGTAAGATGAATAATATCAAGCGTCGAACTCATTCATAATTGATCACCTTCTTTAAGGTTAACGGCAACTTAGAGAAGAATAATGCGTTTTATAGCTAACACAAATAAGTGAATTATGTTCATGACAGCGTGCGTCAAAAGTCTATCAAAAACGATCTATCTGGTATCGCAACTTGTTTCTTGTTTTTCTTAAGAAAACAGCTAAATGCAGATCAGAAATCATCTGCACTTTAGCTTCAAAAGTCGAGTTCAATTCCGTTAGATTATAGTTAACGGATAATAAAGTACCTTGATAACATTGAGGCCGTTTTTATATAAATGCGCTATACATGTAAATGTAGTACAAATGATGCGAAAATTATTGCCACTGATAACAGGAAGACATTGTTAATAGGTTTATGCAAAAATTGAGTTACTCGGAGCAACACGGTGATATTGCGACAGTGATGAACGAGAGTGATTAATATTCCACAGCGGGCCAGCGTCGAGTTGGCATAAACAAGTTCCCCGGACTGGTTTGCAAGCCCTAGCCACTTGGACGAAGGTCAAGCACAATACAAATTTGCAACCGGGTCAGTTGCGTCCCCTTTAACATTTGACGTTATCATCCCAGTCACTAGTAACCAGTCAGGTTTCTACACGGAGGGGTAAAAGGTCACGCAAACAACCACAACCAACCGCAAAGAGTCTTTGCCTACAATTGTTATACCGTGCATAAATAAAACCGCGATGTAAATGTGTAACTTACGGATTAAAGCCCCGACATTTAGTGAACGCGTTTAATGGCGCATTTCGCTGTGAACTATGAACTATATAACATGAAATGACTTTTTAGCAACTATTTACTTAGATGAAAGGCTGGTTAAGGACGTCAATAGAACATTTGGGCACAACAGAGTGATGTGGCTCTTAAAATCATTCTAATAACGCTGCTTTGTTCCAAGTTCATTTCAGAAGACCCATGATGGCACAAAAGTGTAAATATCGATGGTCTGGTACGGTTTGATATATGCAAGTATTATGTACGGATCAACGTGTGCTTAGCCATGCCAGAAAAGTAATGTTCTTGCAGTAACAGAAGGAAAAATCAAAAGCAAAAGTAATAGTATCTCCGACCGAGTTTGCTGACTCCTTGACAAGATTGATAAACATATAGAGCAATTCCTACATTTTTCGTGGATTTACGATTGCTACTACCGAACTCTAAATGATCGGTTACAATACCATAGATGATGACTCTAAAAATGCTGGTAATGTTTTTGTCGGTTAGGCGCTCATCGGGATTGATATTCATAATACGGTCATGCGCGTGGTATGGTCGTCTTGTATAAGACAGCGGTGTATTCAGGTATTCTAACAAAGATGAAGAAAGTATTTTCCTTCCAAATGCGAATAGTACACTGTTCGGAAACGCGTGTCAAGTATATGTTTGATACATTTTCATCATCTTATAATTAATATAATTTGGTTAACTTTAATGGATGATATCTAACAATCACCCGAATTCACGTTGATGGGAAGGACAGTATATTTTCCTTAAATTAAAATACGTTAATATCATGCAATGGCGCAGCTCAAACAAAAGTTGTCACGATTCTGCTTCGAGATAGTTATGTAAACAGAAGTTATGTTTGACCCTTATTGTTTCCGTAGATGGAAAATGAAGTTTTCTGAATACAGAAAGCTTTTTCATACTGCTGCAGGGACTGGTGTCATGAATGAGAAAGTGTGACACTGTTGGTTTGAAACGTTATATGCATTCAATAATAATTGCGGTTGATGTTACTGTGAAGGGCCTCCTCTAAAGCACACATAAGAGAGCCAGTATATTATTTCATTTTCAAACGTCACCGCAAGATCAGCTCCTAAACAAATTCACTTCCAGAGGTTATAGTCATCAATGGCCAACTATGCCATTAAATCATATATGGGACAAAAATTAACAGCAACGGATAGGTTTAGTACACTTGACTAGACCAAGGGTATTGCAGTATTGTTGGTGAATACTTTCCTTATCTGCACCTAGCACAAACCTGTATTGATAAAATATATATCAAGGAGGTCTTCTTCAAACCGAAACAAGTTGGCTAATAAACCGAGTCAACGCATCAAAAGAGGAAATCGGTGGCGAAAGGTTTGCGGTATATACGGTTTTCGTTATTCATTTAATAAATCCGAAAGTGTCTACCGAACTAAGACCCAAAATGTCGCAACCAAATCCTACTAAGTCATTCAAAGATATGTAAAGCAAATACGTGCGTAAATCGGTCGGATATCACTAAGTATCATAAACAGCAGAACCTAATATAATCTGATGTGGGATTTCATATAATACCACGTACCAAATATCCTTCTTACGACAACTGCACTGTTGCGATGTAAACTAAAAGAGCACAATTCCAGCAGACAATGCCACCAAACGACCAGACAAAGCTTTTATCTACAAAAGAACACTCGAAATCGACACCCAGAAACTCTGATTCAAACAGCAATGAGTCAGCCTCCAATATCATCCATGGGACTCTTTCGCACTAGAGTACATAAACGCAAGGCTGTCTAAGCTCAACATGGCCGGGCACCCAATGCGTACTTCGCTCATTGGCCGCTAACATACCGCAAACCTTTTTGTGCAATATGGGATGGTTCATAAATTGGGTTGCTTATTTCTTTGCTTACTCCATCACAAATACTGACAGCAGGTCTTGGAAATTGCAATAATCATATTCGTCGGCATAATGCATAAATCAGGTACTTGGATACTCTTCGGCTAATCAGCTCTTGTGACGAAAAAGCTGTACAAATGTACTGCTAAGTTTTTAATTGTCAAGACTTTAATGCCTTCACAATTGTTAATAATTAATTGTCTTTGTAAATTGAGATCACATATGCTCACGTTACGTTAATATGCAGGTTTACCTTCGTTGCCCATTATTAAACGATATTAGGTCACACAAGAGTGCGAACAGTTGTGGAATCAATAAACAGAAACACACTTATGCACCCACTACCCGGCAAGAGTTAACTTCATCAGATAAATTAAGTGACTTTTATAACCCTCTACTACATTGATCGCCCACTTAACGCTTTTATGATGATGGTGATCAGCTCATCATATTGCTTACGCAAGTTATAGCGCACTGATAGGTAGGTAGTATATTTTATTCTATTCTTATACTGTTTTGTACAACAATACATGGCAATGTACCTTTAATGCATGCTTATCATGACCATGCAGCATAGACAAACGCTAGTGGTAATATAAATAAATGGAAAGTGTGGTTTGAATATTTGCATACATATTTACTCATCTGTGCTAGCATACGAACATTAACTAATACTTCATAATATTTAATACATTCTACCAAGGGCGCTATTTGCATTTAGAAGACTTTGTCTACTACCAATGTATTTTAGCATCAACATAAGTTCTTGTGCACGGACAACATATCTGATCCTTGTTGAGTGAGACTTAACTGCACGCAAGAGGCACAACAACCCATAACAGCGCATGTTATCTAGAGCAACGGAATAGTTGTAAGCCTATGCGCCTGTGTAAAATTATCCACTCAACGAAGTTTGTTTCTAGTACGCCCCTGGCATATTGTCTTACAGATGTTAAATCATAACATATATTGGAAGCTCAAATCAACGTCAACGTGTGTTGTTCAATGAAATTTATGCCTAATGATAGCACGCTGTCGACTCTAGATAGCTTATGCACAGCCTAGAGAAATGTGTGTTATCAAAGCGATGATCACTATGATGATGTTTATTCGAACCCCATTCTTATTTATAATTAACACACTATTTGGCCATTTCAGATGCTACAATTAGCAGCATTTCCATTTGAATGCTACAAAAAGAAGACACCGCAACTGCTAGGAATCCCAAAGACAGTGGGGCCGACATAATTGCATTACGGAGCTTTTGAAAGGTACTTGGACAGCTTGTTATAAGCTTCAGTGCACATTTACAAAATGAAGATTATGTTAGAACATGATTTTATCAAGTTAAAATATATAGCCTGAACAAACCGCTCAGTGCTTTATACACCTGTCTACTTGACACCCAGTGCTTGAGCATATGACCACTTTAAAATGGCAGCTTTAGAAATATTTCCGAGTAATTTAACCGGTATTAACAAATTTGAATTAGCGTTTAGTTCGAGTTATACTTGGTAAATTGTCATTGATATATACCTCGTAACCGACTCTAGGATACATTCTATGCAGAATTCGTCGTTTCACGCCCTGCCTTATAATATGCAGGACTATAGCTGTACTAAGAGATGTCTGCCTTCTCGCGAAGTATAAACCAATTACCCCAAAGCTTGATATTTAAGTACTCATATCGTCCCCTACCATTGATGTTTTTACTAGTATTTGCACGGGTTAATTATCAAAAATTTATACGCATCAAGGATTATGTGTATGGCAGAATAGTGAATACTGACTGAGATAGTTGCAATTAAGATATTATTATTATTATTTAGCAATGATAAATTACCATCTGTTATTGGTATGGCACGATTCGCCAAGGCTGTTTGCATTATGTTGACATATTTGAGTTTACGCATTCGGAAATGAATATTTCCGCTATCTCCGAACATTTGTCTTGTGAAGTTGTACAAATGTGATGATATTGCTCGTCAATTATGACTATTCAATAATGTACATTACATTTGTAGGGTTTTTGAAAATTATTGGAATAAGATAAAGTTCATTGAGCAGTTTATTCATTCATTTGATGCTGTTTCAGTTGATTTGCTGCTATAATCATGCTGTTAGTCTCTTGGCGGTTCCTGAGATGCCTGCGCCAACAGGCGATGATAAGCGCAAGCTGCTGAGAACCTTAATAATTCTTGCTTTAATATACAGCATGTTGTGCTGCATGGTTCTACGCTATTAGAATACTTGCAAATAAAGAAGCCATGCTACATGGCTGTTTAGTACCGACGTGCAATTGACGGAAAGAGCTATTGTCGCAAGATTGCTAGACAACGAAATAGATAACCTCACATGTTGAATGCAGCGGACGAATAGCGTACTGTGCTTTGACCAGCTTAAGTGCAATGTAACTAACCACTGTTTTCAACATGTGGAATGAATAGAAGCATAGTGAACACGTAATATTGTCGATGCAGACCCCAAACATTAATTCAAAGACGTACTTCTAATGTGTCTCAGTAAGCGACCGTTGCCATGCACAATTTATTACATGAGACTCTCTGCGGTGAGCTACTCACCGTACCGCACGTTTTCCATTCAAAGTTTAGTAGGCAAATCTATCCATCAGCAATCCACAATATAGGTTGAGTCATTTATCACTCTTCGGTGAATGCAATTGGCTTGTCGCATCTATCTTACTATTCCGCAAATTTTCATGTTATCTGAATTAATTCATTAAAACTCGGTCATTCAGCGAATGATGTAAAATGATGCGGCTGCATTCCGTATTAGTCAATCACTCGTTCCAACTTTTTGATTAAGTTTTATATGAATCGATTTATCTTACACTTGAATTTTAGAAGTGCAGGTGCATGCTAGACTCTATATAGATTTCGGTATAAATAAACGCGTTTTTATTACAATTAATAAACAAAGTAGTCATGCAATTAAGACTTTAAATTCTTTATTACATGGTATTGATATGCGTGCACATCTTTCGATGACTCATTGTACAAATACAAGAACTCGAAATCAACTGTATATACTCATAGGTTCGTTGGAATAATATATATCTCATTTTGATGTCACGGCGAACACTTCTAGTAATTCGTAAAAACTATGTAACATGGCAATGGTAAGTTGACTACCAAAAACATACTTTGCTCCATAGTTTATCCCAAATGCAGTACATGCATTATCTTTCTATGGCTAGGCGATGCCATTCTCATTTAACGCCCACCAGGAAGAACGCATCAGTAGCATGTAGTTTGAGGCCATCGCATGTGGCCAAGCAGTTAGGCCGATGGGTGTAATAAGTGCTCCGTCCGTCGCACATCATAAATCATTAGGGAAACAATATATGATTATATGTATTTGTAATGCCGCCTCTATGTGGCATGAATAGTCGTACATCATATATATCATAACATCTTAATGACCAAGCTGTAAACGACCCCTGTTACAAATTATGCATGACATATTAGGTTACGCTACTAGGATTGTTATAGTAAGCCATCACTACGCATTAGCTAATGTAACTGTTACTTTTCATTGTCAGTTAAGGTGATAGCACTGCATGTTATTTGTAGACCGCCATTTTGCCAATTTGCGATTTCGGTGCAACCGCATGACATTATCAATGTGCTGACATTTGCCAGCAGTCTGCCGAGAATTGTTTTACTGGAACATTATAAACAAAACCGAATGCAAATGTGATGTACAGACCGGAGCATCTCACTTGTTGAGAGACTCTCTGCCAATTTCGTCTACCGTGCGCGGTGAAATATATTCTTTGCGTGGTCAGTTCAATCACCTTACAACCCCTATTATTCATTGTATGGTTCTATTATTCAAGACATTGCCGCACTATATAAAGCCCCTGGTTTTACCATTAAGGGATGACGTAACAGCTGAACAATTCGTCTCTTGTCGTAGGGGTTAGCTTTTGTGCTCGTGATGTAGATATAGGGGTACACAACCAATTTATGCGATATGCAATTTCTCAACGTGCTTATTCGGCGCTTATTGTCATCTTCTCTCAGCAAAGAAAAAAAACCGTGATTATTTTGCCGAGCAGAATGGTAAGTTACCTCTTGAATATGGCCTTCACAAGTCCCATGTGCATTCTCTCCACAAGCTACTTCTTGAATGTCAGTCACAGCCATGTCTTTTGATGGGCATGTATGATCCATGTGTGCAACGATGTTTCAAAGAATGGTATCCGACTGATTTTACTTTACTACGATACCGCCACGTGTGAGTGTTGTGCAGAAATTGTCATGTGCTTTTACAGATATTAATCAAATGATCATCCGAATACGCAGAAATAAGGACAATTTACTCGGCAGTTACCAGAAAAGAAGAACACCAACGCATAGGATTTCCTTGATTATAACAATAGATAAATCATACTTCGCTCGTATACTCCAACAATAGCATACCACGATTACCGACGCCGCTACTCTTACGGGAAAACTAGTGTGGTACTATTTTTTTCTACCATGAGACCCAATGTATTCTACTTTTTCAGGTTGTACGAAGCTTAGTATCGTTATACTGTCATATGTTGGACCATTTATTAATTATCTGGCTGCATTTGCGTATAAAGAGTGATGTTCGTTTCGGTGAACTATCACTGGTTAGTGTATTATGAATACAATTAATTAGCAAAAATAATTATTCGACGAACATTCTCGGTTGCATTAAATAAATCTGTTTAGGAGTTTTTCAATTTTTTTCGAGAGGGAGCCCCCGGGGGTCTCTGTTTCTGGCATCAGCGGGTAAGTTGCAAACACGCACCTCCCCAGTAATGACCTTATATTAGAACTTGTTTAAAATACATTGGCTTGATGGACATACCACGGAATACGCCTTAAGCTTCTGAAGACTTCTGCAATCCACGACATGAACACCCGCCTCTTCATTTATCGTCGAGACAGCAGCCTTGCTGTAGAGTGAGGCACATAAACCCTTAAATTCTGTGTCATTTCTTGCGAGTACTGACAGCTAGCGTAGTAACGGCCGACAGTTTAGTTAATGTGGCAGTATGTATTGGATCATATTTGAATAGTTAGCAAGGTGCGTACGTTAACACCGACTGTATTTGCCTATGAAAGCCATTACGGTTGTATATTTAACCATAGTAAATGCATTTGAAATGGTGTTGCAATGGGGCGTATCGAGAGCATATTTCCTGGACTATCATTTCGTTATAGTATTGAGCTGCGGAAGAGATACTGCGCAATTTACTATATGTTATACCGTTGAATTGGTAGGAGCAGAATGGCAGCATAGGCAATACATATTATGCACTAAAGGTGATAGTTCGGGTGCCTACAGTGTTTTACAATTATATAACTCCAGTTAAAAGCGACGCTGAATTCTGAAACTTAATTAAATTTCATGTTATTCAAGATACATCGCTACGTGGCGTTATACAAAACCTTGTAGTCATTGATATGACATGGTGAAAATTATGCGGCATTAACGCCTATTGTACCGCGGGGTCGCAGCGTGCTGATACTGTGCTTATCAAAAAAAGCCATTTTGAACCGAATTCTGCATCTGTATCAATAAATTTTGCCTGTGCCTATTTACCTTTCTGGCCATTCGACGCTGATGCTGGCGTATTCTGTCTTAACAGAGGCGCGCATGTACTGCTGATTGAATGTATAGCAAGTAATATAAGGATGTATCTGAGACACTAAATGTGTATTCTATACACAACGTCTCATTATTTGGGGACGTTTTTGGTAATTGGCTAATGTGTAAACCATAGCGACATCAATATGAGTTTCACAATGATCCATTACAAAGCAGATGTGGTTGATAACGTAATTTCCAACAGCTCTCAACTCCTACCTAACGTACATAATCTTCTTTTCTTATGGCTCAAATCTTCAAGCTAGTTTTTTTCCATCGATTCACGCTATTCATTGAGAATCATTATGTTCGATTGCTGTTTATATTATTGTTTTATTTAATGTGGAACCTTAACAAATGTGACGAAAACTAAAGACGTCTAACATGACCATACATGATCAATCAATATCGGTAAGATGACGCTTGACGTAGTACCTCCCGCGCTAAGGTATGATGTACGTAGGTCGCTGGTGTTGACAGCTGTTGGTACAGGAACACATTATGTGTGGAATTCACGGACTAAGAACGTTATCATGCGCCTGTAACGTCAGCCCTTGGCATCAACCCTCCATCGATTCATTGTACGTTTATGCAGTTCTTACCTATGCATACCCCATTTAATTTTGTCGAACTATAGATGTCGTTCCTCATCTTTGCAATTTATGGGCTTATTCGCGCGAGCTATAACAGTTCCATCCAATGTTGTGCTGGCATTAATAAGCTGCTTTCTTGTAAATGAACGTCGTGATCTAAAAGATATAAAGGACAAGCACGAATATTTTTTTATTGCGCTGTAATACAAAGAGTATCCGCTGTATTGGCGCTGCTCATACTGATTGATTTATCATGTGACATTTGTACGAATGTGACATTTGTAACGAATCAATGACGTAGAACAACCGCTTTCATTTTCCAAAACTGGTTAGCGGAAAATATTGTAGAGGATAGGTCCAGCACAATAATGCAGTCATGATGATCAGTACGACCCATTAACGAGCCTGGGCAATTCATCCAACTGCTAATTGTTCTACATTGATGATTGTCGTTCGACCACAGTACCCTTAACAGTGTGTCATGCGATTACAGGCGGGGTATATTATTCCTTATCACGAGGAGAAAATTAACAACATACTGCATTATCACATGCATGCATGTGTAATCATCTTCCGCAAAACATCAGATCCTAAAAAATCCACCATGCCGTAGCGGACAGCAGCTATTTTCTTGCATGATCGTTTGAGTATGCTCATTTTCTCGCCATTGTCAGGTATTTTGCATATATTGGAAGGGCTAATAAAGGTAATTGTTCATTATGAAACTGACCCCAGTGGTTGCCGTGTTGTGTTCGCTCTTCATTTAAGGTTTGTTGCGCAGATTAATACCAAGGATACCGCCAGCATCAAAATAAACTTATACATATCGGCAAGTTTCGTATCATGTCGAACGCAAATATGTAGATCGAAAAGTTATCATCGCCGTATGTGTCTAAATCAACCAACGTGCGCATCGACGATTGCTTCTGTCCTTGATAGTAATTGCCTATTGTCAGCCATCTAACATAGGCATCAACTTAAGGCTTATCAACAAAGATAGTCTGCGTCTGTAAATCAGTGACAACCTTGGGATCGAACCAACACGAAATGGGCCAATAGCGCTCATTAAGGATATCTGTGTATTCTGTCGTATATACCATAAAAAGACAATATAGCATCTAATTACATTGATGAAAGACTGGTTAAGGTCGTTTCTAGTAGATTTAAACAAAAAAAGCATAATTGTACAAGTTAACCTGTAGCTTATGGGGCTGCCTCTTAATGTCATTCTAATTGTTGTTCTGAATTAACTTCAAAAAAGGCCCTGATACGTTATAAGACGTGCAAGTATTATTTACGCACCAACGTGTGCTACCATACAAGAACGGTTATTTTCTTGCAGCAATTGTTGGAATAATCAAAAGCGCTTTTCATGCGCTTGGCACAAATATATCTTCCTTCATTCACGCATTTTGATTTTTTGAACACAGACTTGATCATCGTTTGCGCTGTTTACCTGATATTTCTGTAAAATCAAAAGTTTTTGCAGGCAGTGCATAATAGAATGCGACTTAATGGGGAGGTTTGTATTTTACGGGCGTTTAAATCATATATGTAATAATGACCTTATTTCCTTATATCTGCTTGTCCATCGCAGCGAAAGGGATGCTAGGATCTGGTGACCCGCTTTTAACAGACCATTATTTCAAAATACTCACTCTCGTGCGGATGCGTTGTCATTTGCTGCAGGCCATCGAAGGTGGTGCCTAGTCATGTAACAGCGCTTGTAGTGGTTGATCATAATGTGACGCATCTTTCAAAGGTAACTGAGATCAATCATAACGCATAGTTATAGTGATTTACATGAAGGTTGGGATTGGTAGGGATCCCGCAAGGATAGCCCAAGCATATGGTACTGAGCAGCATCAAAATCCGTTTGATCGGAACGTATTAAAATCGACCCATTTGTTTTTATTTACAAATTCGTTTAAACAGAATTATTATGTTTGAGAACTTGATTGAGTGAATCGCTAATTATGAGTGATGATGGAACGGATACAGTGAATTATGTCGTCGTTGTATGATGGATCATTGTATTTGAACGCATAGGTACTGCATTAAGCATAATGCCTGCACCATGGAAATATTCCTATGTAAATGTTTCAATGCTATAGCCTTTTTCAACCGTTATATATGGTATATTCGGTTACACATTTATACCGGTCCTATCAATATACACATCTCTAGTGATTCCAGTGTATGATACACGGGATCTTGGGTAAGACAGATCGCCTCGTTGGTCAGTCGGGTTGTGGTATGTTACAGATATGACCTAGTGGCAATCAGACCGTTTGTAGTACGACGTGGGTCAGGGAGTGCAGAGTTATATCTGTTCCTTTTAATATCAAAGACCGCAAAAGTGTTAAGGCTTGCCTAGATTGTTTTGGTTAAAACTGGCTCCAAGAGCCTAATGAACATGGTGGAAGTTTGTATCGCAGTCGGATGTCGTGCCGCACTAATGTGTATTAAACTTTCAGCTTGTTCTGTCTTTGGTGTGTAAGCATTATTCAATGTCATAGCTCTGTTTATTGCTTGCTTATGTATCCTGATACTTACAGGTTTTACGTGCACTTTACGGCCTTGACGGCTAAGATCCCCGTTTACCCCCCCCCCCCCGTTTTGACTTAACAGGTGGTCTGCAGGTGTTTATATACTCTTTAAAGTTTCTTAGGTATAACAAAATATTATTCATTCTGAAATGTGTGCATTTTGTTTTGAATGGCCGTAGTTCCGTAATTGTAATTTCCCGCACACACAACCCTCACGCGAATAAGCATTGCCAATCCTCTGTATATAACAGAGTTTGTTAGATGCTGGCGTTATAGCGCAATTTTATAGCTGCTATTAGTATTTGATCACCATCAATGTGACGTTCTGATGCTTACTGCGACGCAGGGGACACATGATCTCTCTGATACCGTCCAAGATCAAATGGATGAGCGGAAATTGGCATGTGTCGTTTATAGGTTGCCTCGGAGAATCGTGAAGGCAATTCTTATCTGACATCCACATTATTCTGTCTAATGCGTTATCTCTCCGTTAAACACCATGCTATTTACACCATGTTATCATGCGTTACAAAGTCTATCAACAGATTTTAGAACCACATTGCACGAAGAAAAGTCCATTCCAAAGTATCAGCGTACCTTCTGTAAGAAAAAAGCTACGGACAATTTCGCTGGGTATCTCCTGACTCACAATTTGAATTATTGATCCCATTCATGCCCTACAGCTAGAAGACTAAGCCATTGATTCATGGGAGAGTACATTGATGCAGCGACCTTTCAGTTATAATTTCAGATTCCGTGAATAAAACTATCGGAAGTATTGCTCAGGCTATAAGAATGCGCATTTGATTGAAACAAAATGTTAAATAATATATATATAAATAAAAACGGAAGCGGTCATATTACTTCATGATGACGATTTAATTACGGCGCTGCATCATCAACTATCAATGAGTAAATACGGATAGTTTATATCATTACTCATGCATTAACGTGTGATGTATCCTTTGAACACTTTTGTTCACTGCATAATGCCTGCCTTTTTGTCAATTATTTGGAATGCTACAGGATATATTATTTCCACGGCACACATCCACGTGTGTTCGTTGATTACATTGTGGCGCGGTTGCTGCGAAAGTTGTTATACTAGTATTGTGTTAAAGCAATATTAAATAAAGCGCTACACTAATTAACCATATAATCATTTACTTTTGATTTTTCGATTTAGGATTTTGTTTCATATAACTGCTTACCGAACGCCAGCGGCTTTTTTTCAGCTCAAAAAGTTGTCAAACTAATACCCTAACACCGACCCCCCCCCCCCCCCCATACATATGATTTGATTTCGAAGACTTTTTAGGATAAGCAATAAAACATTAGCGCAATAAAAACATTCTATCAATTTGAATAATGGACAAAAAAACGAAAATAAACATTATTTTGCCAAAATCTATGCTGCGAGACAACACTATGATACAAAGTATTAGTTATGACACGTAGTTTTGCTTCTGTCTATTTAGTAGTCAAGTCACATGTGACGGTAGTTTTGCTCTAGAGAAAGTTTCTGTCATAACCATGCACTTCAGTAACACTGTTAGATAATGGGAACATTTTCGGATGACCAGCACTAATATGATGGCATTATTAACAAAGATGAAAGGTATTGGAAGTTATAACGACGATGCATACGATGCAGCCGCGCTGCAGGATGATAGTGACGACGACGATGCGGCAATGGTGCCGATGATGATGAAGCTTAGGATTATGTTGATCATAACTATGATGATGATGATGATGATGATGATGATAATGATGATGATGATACCGCTGACCACAGCTGTCATGATGATGATGATGATGATGATTTTGATGACGTTTCAAAGTCACTTTGATATTGTTTACACCAGCATTCGCTAATTTTAGCTGGGGATTTGCTGCCATTATTGCGAAGTAAGATAGGTTGTAGGCCCAAGGCAAGAGCATTCAGGCTGATGATTAGGTAAATAATGTCCCATGTATTATAAACAAGCACCTTCTCAGTACAATGTCACTTGAGTACCGCCACTTGTATACATATATCTAATGCAAAAATAAATCATCCTGTGCCCATATTCCCATCTATAATCACATCGTATTGTCCATGGCGTTTTGTTCATCCTTGTCTCACATAGTGCCCTTCCTGACGACAATATTTATGTAACCAGTCGCAATACCTGGCGAATGTTATGCATTATTTATATAAAGCCGGTACTTGCATTACATCGTATGATCTATTGCGTCCTTAGAGCCATTGTTTCATGTTTAATCCCGGAAACCAGAGACGCACAAGTCTAGATTTCTCTAGTGCACACATCAATGTGCTCCTAGCTCATTAGGCATTCAATTCCGCAAGCGATTGTCTTTTCTCAACACTAATAACAAAGAGACACAATAACCTGCTTTGTCCATGTTATAACAACTACAGGTGCCGTAGCCGGTTCCAGCTAAGATCGTGAGCGATGTGCATGGTATCTACAAGTCTACGTCCCAGTCTCAAAGGGGTTCCTCTGCCCTTCTCGCCCTAGAGTCTACGACCAGACAAGGTTTAAAACTGGAGTGTCCGAATATTGATTAGACATGTTCGCTTATCTTCATGACAGCCCCTGCTGGACCAATCAACGCAAAGGTTGTGACCGGGATTGACTTCAGTTGCGCCCGTCTTGCTCATGGAATAGGCTTGCGATACGCACACTCGTTTTGATGTGACGTCATGTACATTGTTGCTGTCGGCGTTCAATGAGAGCGCACTGAATGTCTTCTGGAATTAAGAGGCGTCTCACAAGTTCAAACTGGCACCATTACAAGCGCTGTAATCGCGGAGCTGCATGATAGTATGTTTACGTAATAGCGGGGTGGGGATTCAAAAAAATCGTGCACTTTGTGACAACTTTTTTAAACTTTGCATGGTGTTAGGTATGGATATGACCTTTTCAAAAACCACCGCACACAAGTTGGTGGAGGCCCCTGGTGGCCGTTATGCACAAAATCCAAGATGGCCGCCACTGGGAACTGAAAAGGCAATATCTCGGCTCGTATTAAGAGCAGAACCTACTGTGATACCATTTTTTGCTAGGGTTTATAAGGTCGAGAAATACGTTTCTGAAGTAATTTTAAAGTTTTCATTTACTTTTCACGTATAAATGCTATGTTTATGACCAATTTACATATAAATGACCATATATTGGCCACATACCAAGATAAGTTCTGAGTTCGTGTTTTTTATGATTTTTATCAAGTTACATGAACATCACATTTCACTTTCATTGTTAGTGCAGCCAGCCCCCTTCGCACTTGCACAATGGGCTGCAATGGAGTCCAGCTCGATGACACTTGCAGTTACCCTTACAGGCAACCACACACCCGCATTGGAGGAGCAGCGAGCAAGCCTTACTGACGTCTGTCAAATCCGTCCAATATGGCACCCACTGGTTGGTTCTGGCATTCTATTCCCAGCCCCAGTCACTGGGATTTGGGATTTGCGGGATTCTCGAGAGGGCCTGCTTCCAGACGAATCCTGCTGTGAGACGAGCCCGCTTGGCATGCTGGAAGAGAGCATTCAGGGTCGGTGGGATGGAGTCGAGAGACTTGAGGCCATGGGTGAACAATAGCTTCCTTGCTTCATTGACAGATTGGGCAGCACAGTTCTTACTGTACATAAGTACTGTCAAGCGCTCCAGACATCTCATATGGAGAGAATCAAGCGTCAGACTGGCTGGGTCTTGAGTGATGGCAGTGAATGTGGTGGTGACCTCAGGAAAGTTAACCCATGCATTCCATGCAGTCTTCTTGCCGATACCCATCATGGAAGACACAACATCACAGCCTGTGAAAGCATGGAAGAAGGGCAGAGCTAGACAACGCTGCAGTCCCAACATATCTGAGATATGGTGGATTGGAATGTCGTTGTACGTTTTTCCTGACCCGAATCCAATCCAGAGCTCTGAGAGTCCTAGGTCGTGGAAGAAGTGGATGGTCAACACTACAACATCACTATCTACCGCCCTGAGGTATGACCCTGATCAGCAGCATGGCGCAAGTGGAGCATCATCCGTGTGTCAGCTTCCTCTTGTCGACATGGAGACAAATCTGATAAGTCTGTAGGCTTATTGGTGAGTACGATATCAGCCTTTGTTGTCAACAGATGGTACTGTGAATTGACTGTGATCCTTTGCAGTTCCAGACTGATGAACTGGAAAAGCTCATCTTTGTTTTGACTATCCTTGAGGAACAACTGCCATTGAGCTCCTTTGGGTATAGGTATCTTGTCTGAGACTCGTGTTCTGCGTGATGCAGTCCCACCCCGTTTGATCCTAGTTTGGGACTTGAGACTTGTCTCTGTATATGTGTCCCAGATGGCATCCACTCTTGTTGTTCTGTCCATCATATGGCTCTCTAAGTACGGAAGCAATTGCATTTCTGTGTGTACTCGCCAAACACGCTGGCCCGTTGGGGCTTGATGATGTGGAATACTGCAGCCATGTCGAGCACAACTACAGAAGCTTCTCTAGCTGCTGGAGTTCGTCCCGGACCAGGCATCCCTGGAAGACAACCCAAGATATCCGACTTGGTTCCCGACCGAAGCTTTCCTCGATCCGACAGTGATGGAGGTTCGCGCTGATTTTCGTATTTGAAAAAAATCATCTACATCTGCGTTGGGACGTGCTTGTAGCGACATAAACATTTTTGTGATGAGGGCTGTGTTTGCTTTTGAAGACCCCAACTTGTTGTCGGTGCCTTTCTTCAGATCTGTAGGTGGTCTGTTGGTAAAGGTGAACAGGTTGGATCTTTGGATGACATCAGACAAAGGCTTGGTGGCCTTTTCTATTCTGCTCACCACAAACTCAGTGAACTTGGATTTGCCGATGTTTGCTGCTTCTTTGAGGCTTAAGGGAATTTCAGGGTCCATGACTTCTCCTGTATCTAAGGTAATAAGCTCCGGGCTTGTCTCCCTAAATGGATTGACGATTTTACCTTCACTGGCAAGGTCGCACATAGCTTTGAGGTGTTTGAGGAACTTATTCTGCTCAGCAGCTGATGATTCTGGATGTTCAAGTCTGTCCTTTGTGTTTGACTCAGGATAGAAAACACTCTCAAACTCACTAATGACCTTCAGCACCTCTGGTTTGGAGAGTTCGATGACTTCTTTCTCCTCTTGTTGACCGTAAAGACCCTTTGCTCCACTGTCCTCTTTCAGAAACTTTATACTGTGCTCATTGCTCTGATCAAGCGCCATCATGGAGAACTTCTTGTCACCTCGTTGCACAACGAACTTCCCTTCCATGAATGCCTCATGGACGGTCGGATGGATCTGTGGAAGACGTGCCATATCTTTCAAGAAGACTGGCGTCCATCTTCAAGGGTTTGATATGCAGCATGATAACATTTTTTCTTATAAGGGTGTCGCAGGTCCCTCCCAGCTTTTTCTTGACACAAGCAACACAATTCCCAGTCTGTGTCTTGTCTTGTATTACATGGAATTTCGAAAGCATCTTCGTCACTCATGATGAATCGAAGCAGGGCTATTCTTGTGCGTCTTCAATCTTCATACTTGAATGGAAAAGTGGTATCACAGTAGGTTCTGCTCTTAATATGAGCCGAGATATTGCCTTTTCAGTTCCCAGTGGCGGCCATCTTGGATTTTGTGCATAACGGCCACCAGGGGCCTCCACCAACTTGTGTGCGGTGGTTTTTGAAAAGGTCATATCCATACCTAACACCGTGCAAAGTTTAAAAAAGTTGTCACAAAGTGCACGATTTTTAAAATACTCACATATTCCCTCCCCGCTATAATACAGTCAGTTAAAGAGACCTATTGTGTGCCTGCTTTTCTCACTGACTGTGTGATTTATTGTGCCGCTCAGCATGAAACAACAAATCGGGGAGTAGGAGGGCACTTAAGTGTATAGAGGTAGTATATATGTGCCGCGCGACGGGGTAGGTTTTTCCGCCTCTCGACTTGTACAACGGGTTTTATTGGGCCTCATACTTGTACGACGGGGTGTGTTTTTTAGCTACAATCTGTACGACAGGTTTTTTTAGGGCTTCGTATTGTACGACGGGGTATGTTTTTCTCTTCCCACCTGTATAACGGGTTGATTATACATATTTTCTATCGATCGTTGACAATACAAATGCATATCTTGTATGACGGGGTATGCTTTGTTGCTATTTTCACCTTGTACGACGGGTTATACATTCGCATAATACCTTGTACGACGGGGTATGCTTTTGGCCATTTTCACCTTGTACGACGGGTACGGGTTTTCGAGGTCCCGCGGCACACCCCTACCCAGAATAAGGCCAAGTGCCCCCCCCCCTACCCCCCGGGAGTATTATGCGTGCCCGGCTCATAAAAATCACTCGCCCGGTTGGCCAAGTTGACTAGGCCAATCGCTCGTCCTACAGGACAAATCACTTGTCCCGGACAAGCGGACAACCGTTGGTGTCGAACCCGGACCCATTCCAAGCATTGCATCGAGAGCAGTAGCTAATAACGTATAGCCAAGTGTTCTGCCGCCCCAGCAGTCACATGCACATAACAGTCACGACCATCGGCTTCATTATATAATTTTGTAGCTCACACTAGTGGTATTGTATCTGAACCTTCTCTGCAAACCCTGTCACTGTGTCCGAAGCATTGTTTTTCTACATGACATAAGATAACTATATGTAGCCTAACCGAGGAGAATTTCAACCCATAAAATATAATATGCATATCCATAACCACTGCAACAGCTAGCGGCATATATTTAATATTAAATTGTGACAAATGGACTTACTTCTATATATCACGCACATAAAGCACACAGATGATTCAAATTATTCATTTGCTAAAAGACCGACAACTCAGCATCCACCATAGTTGTCACGGGGATAAGTATACGCACGATGTGACAAACTTATGTGTATTTTATCACTTTACGATAATCAGATGCATGCAGTACCAGCTTCACGCCAACATAGCTACTGAATCGCATCGTATTTTGTTAAATATGGGGATAGCTTTATCCGGATGTTTGTTGCCAACATAGCCCCAATCATGCACCAAGTAACGATCTACTGAATTTATGAAACAGGCACATAGAAATGTTTCTCAGGTGTTGTGCTCAAGTTTTGCGGTGCGTACAAAATATAATTCATGCTTATCTACACCGCTACTCAAAGCTGTAGTAAACAACATAAAGACGGAGAATACTTGCTTGGCAACAAAATTTGTTCTTATTGGTTGCCGAGAAAAACTATGCCATAATAATGCGTGTTCAACATGCTACGTGAAGGAGAAGTTTAATATAATTGCAGTTGCATCAT
Source organism: Urechis unicinctus (assembly GCA_034190875.2). Lineage (NCBI taxonomy): Eukaryota > Metazoa > Annelida > Polychaeta > Xenopneusta > Urechidae > Urechis > Urechis unicinctus. The sequence goes on along the minus strand of CM067345.1, from coordinate 14,574,904 downwards.
GTGTGCGGTTCTTGAGCAGGTATTGCAACGTGCGAGTATTTATTTATAATTTGTAGTGCAGAATCGTTCGCGAACATTTTATATCGAGATATTGCATGAATGTAAAACGTACATGATTTGGAAATATTATAGTCTAGCATATACAAAATCTGCAAGGGAGAACCTACTGATATTCGGGTAAGGGCGTACTTGTCACGGACGGAAGAACACAACTACGTGCTGGGAACACACATTTTTTACTCACTCTCTCGACGACCGAACTCCAGACGTCTCGGATATACAACCCTTTTGAGAGGGGGGGCACGCTCTATTCATCACGTGTTCATCGTAACTGCCCCCATAAATCAGTCAATGAATGCAGATAACCCGCCAAACAACACCAATGCTTATTGATGAACTATAGGCTTCACGGGAGGTTAAATAACAAATCCAACAGTTATAACAAATATAATAAACAATAGTACCTAAAGACAACATTCATATAAAGCCACATAATAATACCTACAAACAAACACACATATATCAAAACATTCTCCTACAGACACCGTAACGCATTGAGTATTGACACTACCAAAACCGGTTCTACAATCGGTAAAGCCGACCGCTACTCGATTATAGCAGGTTTTCACTACTCATGACGCAAGACCTCACCAAACCAAAACCACTTCAACAACTTATACTCTGTTACAGTAATTCTCTGCCAGAAAGGACAAATACTGCATACAGTCGTTATATATCGCCATTAAACATCGTGAAATAAGCAAATATTCAAACTACTAAACAAAGACATGCTGATTTTTAGCGTAACAAATTCAACGTCTCCTCTCTTTGATGAGCAGCCTTTATCAAAAAACCCTTTTGTGTCATGCGCCAATTCATCATACGGCAGAAACCATTGAACATTGTTGCAAGAAAGGAATAAATTTTATCGATACCGGACGAGCCTTTGGGTTTTGATTCTAACAAAGTTGCACAAGCCTCACCCAGCGGCGATGTATAACAACTATATGCCGTGAAAGGTTAATCGATGTACGATAATACAGTACATTACACGAAAATGAGTAGTTATTGATATAACAATCTTACATGAATATCAATATTTTGCAGATTGTCATAAGAACGCCAATAAGTCAACTCCTCGCTTAAGTAGATGATTTACATCGTTAGCTTCACATTCCTTATAGTACAAAAATCCTAATGAATGGTTTAGCATGTACTAAACAACATCCGAAGTTGATGTTTGCAAGGGACAATAACATCATTTAAATTACTTAACAACAGTCAACACGGCATTTTACCATACATTCTAGATCATGTTTGCATTCACTGTCCCATAATTCCCATGCTTTCGAAAGCCACTATTATGAAATGTGACTAACAAACATATATAACGATTATACTCTCAAATACAACTTCAATAGCACCAACAAGATGAAAGATGGCTTTTACCGCTGCTTTAGGGAATGTATTGGGCATATAACGGACACTATAACCCGATATCATATCTGTTGTGAACTGCAAACCGGCACAGATAAACTCAAGTGCGGTATGTGCTTCGAATCTACCAAATATATAGCGACACTACAAGTGAACTCTGTTGTTTTCTGCGTATGTATATGTCGTAAATGTGAAATAAAAACACCAATCTTAGTATTCAACAAGTACGCGTGTGTCATCATTCTGTGTTGGTTGATCCTGCCGTAACATCGACTTAATCGACAGTTTCGGGTATTCCTATTACTGCAGTGATCATTGTCATTCACACCATCCTCATGACAACTACCATCAGCACTGTCGATGTTGTCTCCCTTTTTATATGCCACAAGCAGAGCAGAGAACTAACAATGACGAAATAAATCAAGAAAAAAATTCGCTCCAATTCCAGATTGGATTTATTGGCACCCATTCCATTAATTTTGTTAACGGGTTGAGCGATTTATTTCATACATACATGAGTTACCCAACATACATGCAAGAAGCCTATAACCAAAACGGTTGTATATTTGTATAGCCTCGATTGTGTGGTATATTTATGCAAGAAGAGGTTTCGTAGTTTTAGTTACCAATACTGCTTATGAGGATCAGCCATGTCATATTCTTCTTGGAACGCATGGATGAATTTGTCATCAAGTTTGTGAAGCATGAAGAAGTATTCGGAGGTCATAGAACCAAAGGCGTGATGTCAAATACTGACGCTTAACGTAGCAGTTTTCGAAGGGATGTTGCCCACATCTAATTTTAGATGAATCCATACATAAAGCCAGATCGGTTCTATTGGAGTCAATAACCGTCATTCTGTGTGATATCGATTCAGACTAGATGTACTGAACTTCTGCTGAGCATTTCCAAGCACACCAATAAATAAATACTTTCTTACATTTTATGTCATAAACTACTTAGCAGTGGCATAATATAATAATTGAACGGCAAAAAAATCTTTTCTATGAATAATCTTGTCCAATGCTGATTGCCTCATAGATATTTAATGTTATAACATGGCATCGAGGAATATACCACGCACATATTTATTCATATGATTCCTACCTTCGTCTGTAGATGGCTGGCACTTAAAATGCTCATGAAGAAAAGATAGCCATACTGAGATTAATAAATAGTGGCACATCATAATGTTTGAAATTTAAACAACGACATTTGCCAGGAACATCCTAGTTGGTAGGCATACTGTTTACCACTGAATAACTGTAAATAAGCTCAACATTTGTTTGTGATACTCAGAATGTGTCATACATAATCATTATATAGCTGTGATAGGTGCATAAATAATGAACAAACTATTACCGCATTCCATGCGAATTATTGCTCATGGTACAACAATAATTACAACTCAGTGCCCTGGTTTTCTAACGTTTTACTGCAGGCAGTGCAGGAATACGATTCGATGTATGTGAAATCACTTGAATCATCACAATTTGTTAAGCCTTGTGTAACAAATAGCGGAAACCACTCCTAATATTGTCGAGGGGTCACGTTAGACACACAGGAATGGTATAATCTTATTTTCGAAAGATGTGCATGCATACTAGTGAATGCCTCAGGCATCATGCTTACGCAATCCCCACTTAACAACGACCCTAGATATTCAATCATTATCAAAGTAACTTAAGAATCATGTGACAAACCTAGGTATAGGGCGAATGTTGCGCATTCGCGTGAAGGTTTAGCAACACATCGGCTGGCTATTGTGGAATATTAGATGACTCACTCTATTGAGAATGAATATAGCAAGATTTTGGTTACCCCCAAGATGGCAAAGTCAATGCAATGAGGATGTTCTGTGCATCGATATAATCACATTATATTGTCAAGTTGAGGTCAGTGACCATCTGTGACATTGGTGCGAGGTGATATGTAATTTAAATGTCTCCATATAATTGTCACAACCAAATACCTTTGTCGAAATGATAATGCATTACGTGCAGGCGCTCAAAATATTATGAACATATACTATTTCAAAGAATATTGATTGATTGCTGCTTTCATAATGAATCGAGTTTCCTTACCTCACCCACTAAGGTAGCCGGTATTCGATTAAACTTATCGACAGATATCACAGATGCTCATGTAATACAACAACGACAGGATATAAAATTGCCCTGAGCGCAGAGCCGAAAAGCATGGCTGTCAGCATTGCATCCAGAGGCATGCAACATAGGCACATACAATTTATTATAAGTATTTGCTGCAAAGTTCTATGTTAGTGCTGCTTATGGATATTATCACACTTTGGCTTTTGCCACGAATGACCGCAACCAATTCAATGAATCAATAATAACAGTGATTAACTGAGCAATATCGGTAATCACTTGTGACACAGTTAATAACCAGACGTGTTATTGCTAATGATGCATTATTCCTGGACCATTATTAGTATCATGGACGTAATATATATTCCAGTTATAGTTATATGCCTCTAATAAGACAAGAGTTCACAATTATAAGATACAACACCCAGCACAGACCAGTGTGGCAAAATTTATCTTCCCTCAAGGTCGGAGTTCGCATCAATATTTGCCACAGTTTATTGTTTCGTCTGGACGGCGCATAGAGATTTATGGTAATTTATAACTGTTTTGAGCAAGGCGTGCAAATCGGTTGACGCTTCCGCAGTGAAAGTTTATTGTCAAATCATACTGCACTCTCTGCAGCCTAAACATCATTTAGCTTGAAGCATTCACTAATTGATTGATATTGTACAGGCTTGCAAGTCATTTAAGTGAGTGAAGCTTTATCATATCAAGCCACATAAGCCATATCAAGGGTCTTCAATACGTTGTGTTTGAGCTTCATAATCTACCCAATTTCCCTTGTTAATCAGTAAAAGGTCGTGAAGTGTATATTAATATTTGCTATTAGGCAGAAATATCTTGTGCATCCAACAGCGACTTGTTATTAACTAAAAACAACTCTTCCGTCTATTCAACCAATTACAAGAATATTTTGATATGCCCATTATTTTTCTGTGAATGTTTTAACATCTATTGCTTTGACACAAAATTGCCCTTAACGTTCTTTATTCAATCGAATAACATTCACAATTCGTTATAGTTTACCTTATGAAAAATAGAAAGCTGCACATCAAAGGCAGCCTATAGCATTTGTACCAAAAGGGCCACAAGCCTGTGATAGCTATTTTCTGATAAACACATGTGTTGCAGCCTGTTGTGAAACAGTGCCATTCATATTGTGCATTACAGTTTATGCAATATATAGTATTATGTCGCAATGATCTGCGCAGAGCACATCACGGTTAACCTGTCACCTGTCAGCGAGTGTCAATAACGCTACGTGTACTTAACGTGAAAGGAGAAAGCTTGTGAATTACCAAATGCGCAGTTATAGAAGTGAAACATCGCAGCGTCATCTTGCAGAGTCTCACACATAATGTTTATCGTGTCCGTGCTGCAGCTGTGCTGGTGTTGAAGCAATGGGAAGGGAATGAGGATGCAAAGGCAATGGCGTCTTCGGCAAACAATCTGATATGAGCCATTTTTCCACAAACTGTAGATCTATAAGCATATAAGATGTGGTTACATGGTACAGACCATAATTATAACAAACGTGAGTCTGCTGCTTGCATCAAAGAGTGCATTCACGAAAGCCAAAAAAAAACCCACATCGGTTCTATTTTGTTGCCGGTCCATACTACACTCTGCTAATTGAATGTTATTGTGTTGATCGCCACGTCTTAGATTTCTTTGCAATTGCCTGGAACTGTCTGCTAATGTAATATAAGCAAGCCGTAAATTTCAATAAGCTGTTGCCTAGTTTTGCATTGGATGTGCAACACTAAACGATATCATGTTATTATATTTTTTAGTGGTTGACGAAACATTGAGTAGATGCAAACTCGCGTATGCTGTTGGGCTTAAATAGGCCCGTTCTCCGAACAGACAACAGTATTATTTACTCATCAGAGCAGTAAAGTGACTCCATTAAATCCGGCAAAGTATCCCTTTCTCTGTTGTTCACTTTGGGAACCCGCTGGTGATGGTAGATTTAGTACAGAAATGCCGTGAAGTTTTCCTGCGCTATTATGTACTTGTCTCATTATCCTCACCCTAAATGACTTGTGACTACAAAGAATACAACTGCACGATGCACCTTAGTGTACGCCTTGTATAACCATGCAATTAATCCCGTCGGCTCCGGCTGAATGATAGAAAATATAGGCTAGCAGTGGGATAAATTGGATAATATGGTAATTCGCCTTAAAACATACTTATTTTTATCATTTGCATCGCTTAGGTATGCTAACATTATACATTGGGGTGAGCACTTTCTAACATTTTGATAACTTGCATTATTGTTTTGAACTATAACTGTCTATAGAAGGATGCACACATACAAAGGCAATGTCAAAAATTATACCGTCAAAGACACCTCTTGTAACTGACCAGTTTCAACTTGTTAGATTTCCTCCACGTCAATCAGATTGGCGTTGGGTGAGGGGAGGAGAGAAGCAGGCTAACAAACACATGAACTTAACCAAAATGGTGCAATAGGACTGTACTTTCATCGTTCGAAATGTGCATTGTTGTTGCATGTTATTTCTGATTTTGAACGCGTAGTTTTGTATTTCATATTGATACAACTATTGGCTTTCTTGTATAATAGCAGAAACTGGATATTCGTACCTCTGAATAATCTCGCTATTGACGATGAAGTATCCCCCGTCTTAATTGGCTACCAGGTATTTACAAACCGACACTTTCATCGAATTGCACAGTATCGCACTCTCCTTTACCTGTCACTGGCAGTCAACATCATCAACACCCGCTCGAGAGCACCAAACTTAGTAGTTAGGGTGCCACAGTGCTCTGTCCTCGGGTCATTGCTGTTCCTCCTACATAATCAACAAGCACGTAGTATCCGTCAACATCTATGCTTAGGACACATACTATTTATGACATAGGAGGCATCTTTTGTGTATGAATCAGCATCCACAATGCAAAACTCGAGGTTCCATCTTCGCCATGACTGGCTTGCAATTAAGTAGCAGCATTTCTTCCAAACAAGAGCGCAATCTGGGGTAATTTATGAGGTTCACAAAAAATCTGCCTTATTCCAAAGTAGCATCTACAGCCGAGAATCATCGGTCAAATCGAAATGTTATCTACACGAGATTCAACTCGAACCCATTGCATAGATTGGTGTAGTTTATAAAGGACTACTGCAATGGCATTCTTTACGACCCCCAGCGGTCATCGCTCACAAACCTCGTGCGAGCGTGAAGCACAGATGCAAGAACCTTCTGCTAGGAGCCATGCCTCCACCTAGCTTGAAAAACGTGGTTTCTTTCTACCTGAATCAGGAAGAAGTTTATTGTTATACCAGAATTGTATGCCAAATTGTTTAATATCAAGTAGGCTTTCAACAGCGACCGTTAACATCATAAAAGAATCAACAGGTCATCATCGTAACCATCGATGTTGTGTCTTTATGTACTTTCCATTACTGTGGGCGAGGCCGTACAATGCCTCACCCAGACAAAGGGACAAACCATGGCGATATTGTGCCCCAAATTACTCGGAATCTATTGCAATATTAAGATATTATGGCACCTACATTTCTTATCCTAGCTGTGTATTATTGTTTTATATCTCCGATATATCCATTATTGAACCTTTTTTCATGCAAGCATAAGCCAAACGGACATTGATATTGTATTTTGTTGTGTCAGTTTTATCCGTCGCAAAAGTCAAGAAGCAATATCGTTTCGTAGTATTTACTTGTAATAAGACACTAAATATTTTTCTTAACTTTGGAATGCACCTCTTCAGCAACAAATATATTAGCTAGACAAATATTATTTGGACAATTTATACCCTCTTAGAATGCCGATATACTTTCTTAAGATCCTTTGCAACCCTCCTTGAGGAGTATAGCGACGTCGTCGGTAAGCTACTACGGGGTTATAATATCTAAAGCATAAAACCTAGTTTTTACAATCGGGAATTATCTATGTATGCTTTACTCATGAAGGGGTTTGAGGATTGGATGATAAATGAATGCTTGCACGAGCAAATAAAACGGTCCATGTCACTAAAGGTACCCACCCCTGTACTGTATACTGTTATCCTAAACACTTACATAACAGAAGCCCCTGAGCAAGGATTCAGTAACGATTGATAAGAAATAAATGGTATAAAGTTGTTCTATACGACATTTGAAATAACAGGATTTTGTGAACAGACAGAACAATTGCTTCAAATTCCTGAACATTTGCTATCATTTTGCACGATTACTGGACACACAATTGCCCCCAAAGTACTGATGTACGTGCAGCTATCACTGTAACACTGAACACCAAGCGCCGCTGCTTAATTTAACAGTTGACCTTTGAATTAACCGGGCTTGTTAATGGGTCGTTCAGATCAGCGTCATTGATTCGTTACAAATGTCGCATAATAAATGATTCAGTTTAAAGCGGCTCAAATACAGCGGGTACTCATATTTTGACAGCGCAATAAAACACACCAGTAAATTAAGAGGTGTCAGTGGTACACTATTCAGGGGTAAAATAAACGGTGGTAGTCCCCGATATATTTCAGGTCACGAATTTCATTAACAGGAAAGGAGCTTATATATTGTCCTGGTCGGACTGGTTGGAACCGTTATAGTGGGCTTATTAGCTTATAAATTGCAAAGGGTATGGATCGACACCGTTATAGTTCGACTACAGTTTCAGACGCCCGATAACGTTTCTAGTGAATTCGACTGCTCCTGAACCATCGAATTTTAATTCCAGCATGCTCTAAATGAGGTCGACTTGGATAGTCGATATAATCTTAATATAACGTCATTAATGAGCATTAAGATTTGCACACATGCTCCAGGCCTTTGTTTGCCATCCTAAAGGGGTTAACATACATCAATGAAATCTAAATGTCGTACCAATTCAGATGATATCATATATTGAGTCAACGCACCTGCAATTACATTTTTGAACAACAAAAAATTCGCAATACACAGACCAAAATATCCGGGGAATTATTTAGAGATAATAATGCAACGAATAAAATCTGCGGCACCATGCATCACAGCACAGATTGAAAACTACCGATATGTAACAGCAGTGCGACAGCACTAAACAGGTATAAACAAGAACAAGGGGTAAGCTGGAAGCGATATATAGGTATCATTGCATAATTGAGACCATTGCACTGCCATATATCCCTATTACACGGATCTATAAGCAGGCATCTTCTTCATTAGCTGCAATATAGTCGCCAGTTTTATAGGGCTTAGTTAGATGAGGATAAATAGAGTTGTAGTAATGCATCAAGTTAGGGTCCATGTGTGTTACCCAGTATTTATTTTAGCTCAAGCTCATTAAACTTGCGACAATAGCTGTTTCAGGTATTTGCAAGTACTCAACAGGAAGTGGCATGACTATTATGTTAAGTTATTTGCTAGTGCTCTAATAATTTAGAACCCGGTAGCAAAACAAGGTTCTCAACCGCTGGTAGCTAGATGTTATTACTTGCACGGTTCTACAGTGAATTGTTGCCTGTCTCTTCGTCATAGTTGTGAGTGCACATAGTACAGAGCCGATATGTGAGTGGTGAGCTATACCAAACGGCGGCATTCACGCTTACCAAACCATGTACACTTTTTGTGGTGTCACAGCACATTATTCGCTCATTATCGCTTGTTAAAATATGCATCTCGGGAGCCTCCAGAAACAGCATCAAATGTATTTATGCACTACTGAATGAACATCATCATCTTCATATGAGTTTAAAGCTATACGAATGTCAAGTACAATACCGAGTAGTCGTAATTGAAGAGCAATATCATCACAATTAAACAGCTTCACATACCAGATTATCCTAGATAACGCCGAATGATCGGCAGAGTTATCTCAAATAAGTTAGCATAATGCAATTAGCCCTCGCGAGGCGTTAAAAATGGAGACATCAGTAAATGTATACATAGCCCTGCATATTATTGGACACGGCATGAAACGGCAACATCTTTATTGATCATATCCTAAATCGGCTGGGAGGCATCAATCAATGACAATTTAGCAAGCATAACTCGAACTAAATGCTTAATCAAGCTAAGTTAATACCGACTGTTTCTCTGAGTTGAATAACTCGGTGGTATTTCTAAATCTGTAGGTTTCTCACCTGTTTTTATCGTGTCAAAGTGGTGATATCCTTAATCACCGAGTGTTGGGTGGTCGATTGCAAGTAGCACATAAGGAGGCAAATCTTTGCGTTTTACTTTATGTTTTTCATCATGTCCGAACCGCTTTGTTAAATTAAGCTAGATATTTCAATAAAATCACGTACTTACATACCATTCACTTTGTAGGTGTGCAACGTCGCTTTTCACAAGCTCACAAAGTACCATTCAAAGGCTCAATAATGCAATAATATATATATATATATATATATATATATATATATATATATATATATATATATATATATATATATATATATATATATATATATATATATATATATATATATATATATATATATATATATATATATATATATTTATATAGTAAACAAAGCATTTGTGCTTACCTATTTGCACGAAATGACTTACGTAGGTTATGTGCTTCAGTTCATTGCTTCGGCAACTATTCGAACACTTTTGTAGGTAGCAGTAGAAAGAAACAGCTTCCCCAACACAGTGCGTGGTATGCCGCAGATTGTCAAAGTATCTGGCATATTAACCCCCAGAACCAGTTAAGATCTATTACACCATACCAGCCTAGCTGCTTTCTTACCGCGCTATCTCATAGCTATCTATTACACGATATTATTGCGTTTTCTTTAATATTATTTTGTTTGCAAAGTGGATGCATATTGCGTTAGAGATACTTATTCGTGTATGTGAAATCATCATCAATGTTCTTAATTGAACTCCTATAAAGAAATCTCAGACTAACCATACCAATTATTTAACAAACAAGCATCACATGGATTCATAATGCAATACAACATGTAAATCCACCAGTGCGCAGCAAGCGGATATCCCGTTGCTGAACTGTTTGGTGTATTAAACCTTTATATGTGTAACTGTATCAGTATAAATAATTCTAATGTTCATATTCATCGAATGTTATCGCAAGGGCGCACGATCTACTACAGCAGATGCAAGTATCGATTGCATGTTTGCTCTCTGACAATTAACTAAGCGCTGCTGCACTTGACATGAAAGCTGAAAAAATATTTAATTGATATCCATTAATATATGTAGATGAACCTCGTTGCTTGTATTTATTTGCCTTTATTTTTCTGTGCTATTATTGTAGCAAAAAGGTGCCAGAGGAGAACTGCTCTGTAGGTTGATCCGTTCACAGGCATGGCTTCCAAACTGATATGTTCATACGATTTATGAGTCGAAGATATGCACGTAAACAGCTTGCTAATCCACATGTATTAAACAAGGGAGCGGAATTATCTCATTTTCTGCAAAAACCAATATACTGAACAAATGTCCGGAGGATACGAGATTAGCAAGTGAAAAGTGATTCATTGATACATTTACAAAACGACAGTAGCATATTTTTCGCTTAATCGCTTGTTGTTCTTCACGAGAATGCCATAAATATGAATGCCTTATGACCAGCTACGAAAACAAATGATCTTAGATACCCTGCCACTCATGCAACTTATCTTCTATGGTTTGTACGACGATGGATATTCGTCAAGCATGTGTTCAGTAAACAATTAACTCTTTAATATCTGCATTTTTATTGCCGTAAAATACATTATACCAGCGCAGTTTGGATTTCGTTACAATTACGTTCATTGTCAAATATGAACTCTTTATGACGAAGATGCAACAACAGGCTGATTTGTGTTTGATTTGATGGCTGATATTAGAGGCATGCTGATGATAAAACAAACTGGTTCGGATGCGTCATGCAACAGAGCACCCTGCGGCGTGGGTTTCGCAATGCAGTCTGGGCTATTTGTCCCAAGTGGACGATGGTACTTAAGAGAAGCTGCCAAAGCATCGCACTCATCCCCATTCATCACCGTCGCGATATCACTTCGTAGTTGGAAACTAATATTACCATTACGTTTTGCATAAATAGCAGCACCATATGCTTGTTCCGATGAGAAATGCACTAAATTTCCTAAGGTTTGCCTATGACTGCCTATTTTTGCTATGTCACGAATGGACATATTTGAAGAGATAAAGTGCATCCTTTTGGCTTTTGAAGCCGAAACTCATTACACACGTTCTCGCACAGTGTACTCTCTGCCATTGAAAGGGAAATACATTCCTCTGTCGTTAATTTATCGGGATACTCCGATGTCGCATAATAGACAACCATACCACGTGTTCGACCGCAATAGGAACATATATCAAGATGAGACCATGCGGCTTTACCGACAAAAGCATTATAAATCAAAATAGATGCAGTAATTCCGATCTACAGATCATTAACAGTTCGGTAGTAATCGTAAATCCCCTCAAAATTACCGCAAATATGCTATATTCGTCACTCTTGTCAGGGAGGCAATAAACTCGGTCGGCCATACCAGTCAGGCTCTTACGATGGTCATGACTTTACTGGATCTGGATATTTTACGGGCAACTCACCTGTAGTAATACATTTCTAAATCGAGCATACCACGCAGTACAAGTGGTTTTTTTGTGTACGCAAATTATTTGATAACAGGCGATATCCCATAAATCATTTATGAAATAAGCTAGAGACTGTAATTATAGAAAAGATTTGGCAGCTAGGCTAACATTGTGATGTAATATTCTGTATACGTCCAATTAATTGTGGCCTGGCACTTTGACGAGAAACTGTGTGGTATATACGCTAGGTGTGGTAGGGATTAATGTTCGCCTTGATTTCGTATACAATTATTCAAGTTGTGATTGGTCGTGTGGCGAGATTACAGCACGCAAACGTGGACACTTCGAAACCGAAGAGAAAAACTCAATATTCAACCTCTTTACCGACTGAATGATATGAAATGTAAATCGGAGACGTAAGAGTGTATGTGCTGGTCTGCATGCGGACTATGTAAAACCGGAAAAAGATATCCGAATGGCCTTCTTCCAAGAAAACCCGAGAACCGGAAGTTCAAGTCGACTACAATGATTTTACAGGCGTCGAAAAAAAAGCAATCGGTTAGGACTTAGGTTCATACCAGGAATCGGGGAAGGCCTTGTGCCATTTGATTCATACCGATTTCAACAATGTTATTAAATGACAAGAACATCTGCGTTATGTCACTTCAAAAATTGATAGCACTTTATACCAAAAGCCATACAGTATATGCCTCGCTATGTGTTCAATCAATCGTCTCAAGGCACCCATGCCTTCGACTGAGACAATTGCCTGTTTGTTTCCTTGAATTGTGGTTTACTCTTAGCTAACAGAAAGCTAATGGATTTCTATCGCAGGTCCAAATTACTGTAGGCTATAAACGGCGGAATTACGGCCACACTGGTACCATAACTCAGTTATTATGTCATAAATGCCACTTTTAAATATAACTTAATTTCAGGCGGCCGTTGTTAGAATAAATTTCAAGAATATTATTTATTAAAAAGATCGCAGTTTTTCTCATTGCCCAATTCGGCTCTTGTGCCTTACAATATCTATTAATATGTTACATCGTGTGATATTATTGAGCGTGAAAATTGCTTGCAAACTTTGGGCTCATTAGAAAGTTATATTCAGGATTCGGAGCCGTGACGGCGAAAAGCCTTCTATATGTACAAAAACTGCATCCGTCCAAAACAACAGTCTGAGCCAGTCTCATCGCCAATTTTTGCTCGAGTTTCCAACAGGATTCGGATACAGGTCGGTATGCACCAATATATAATACATAGTTTTATCATTGTGCATGACAATAGTTTGCGAACTTTGGCCTAATTAAAACGTTGGGTTTAGCGTTCACAGCAGCCATGGCACATTTCTCAAGCCCTCTATATAAGTAAAAGCAGCATTCATCACAATGTACATAATGGATGCAGCTAGGGTGTGCTGTTTTATTGTGATCACCCCCTTTTGTCGAATGTGCGTGACCGAGCCTGCTAATTAGAGAACGTATCCAGAATAGGCGGGTTAATAGGATTTGCTTAATCCTATCATGTAACACCGCATTGATCTACTTTGGGTCGTTGCACTAAACTTGTGTCACGTTTAGTACTTCATTTAACAGCGGTTGCATGGATTCTTGAACAGTTTATTACGGTGATGATTTCAAGCCGTTTTACAATGATGGAGAGAAAATGACAGACGAAGGCGAACAAAGAATCGACACCATTTAATGGAACCCGACAGCGCAAAACACACACACACACATACACACACACACACACACACACACACACACACACACACACACACACACACACACACACACACACACACACACACACACACATATATATATATATATATATATATATATATATATATATATATATATATATATATATATATATATATATATATATATATATATATATATATATATATATATATATATATATATATATTTATGCCGACCAAAATGCAGCTGTCATTCAATAGTAACGTACATGTATGAAATTAGACCCAAAATACTCACAGAAATAAACCTTGACTATTGGAAGCCACTAACTGCTGATATACATTGCCTTCATGAAGATGTCTGTATGCACGGATATAAATATGCCACATCTCATCGCATATTGCACAACATGGTTGACTATATATTAATGGCCAAAAAGAGACATACACATTGAGGCTCCCGACATTTTTGGCAAAGACAGCCCTACGTTCTTTTGCCCAAGAGTAATTAGGCCGGAGTGCAATAACGTTTCGTGGATAATATTGGAGGCGGACTAATTTTTGCATGTCAATTTTGAGTCTTCGGTAGAAGAAAAAAAAAGCTTTTTCTAGTCCTGTCGCATTGTCTAATGGAATTGTGCCCTTTGTGATTGCATCGCAGAAGTGCAGTTATCGGACGAGGGTCATTTGGTGCGTGGTTAAGTCGCAAATCAGATTCAATTAAGAACTGCTGTTAGTAATATGTCGTGATATTGGTCACATTATGTGCGAATGTTCTCACGTAACTATAATCTTTGAGCGGCTTAGAAGGATTCCATTGCGTCATGTTGCTTGCCGGGACTTGAATAACTTCGCCCATCCATATCGCGAAACTTGCCATAAATTTACACGTTTAATACGTTAACTAAGTTCCTGAGTTTAACAATGGCTATTCGGGATTGTATTGAATGCATTAACTAAAACCAAGTGATTGTATGTATCCGTTGCAGACTTGCATCCACATAAATGAATGTATAGCTATGTTAAATGTTAATATAATCTAAGCGCAATTAAATGCGTACATTATGATTAATCTGCCTGTTATGGTTCTGAAGAGGATACAATCTTGCATTTGGCTTCGTGATAAACATTCGGCAGCCTACGGTGAAAGTGCAATCAGTGAATGCTAACCTAACTCAATGTTACCATCAACGATGACCAGGCGGAGCGTTTATTACGTTTGATAACCCGACTTGCATTTAGCTGTCATTATTAAGGACTAATAGAAATGGCATTCTTGGCAATCGATCGGTTTTTAGGTGCTCCACGCATGTACATAATTCGATCAAATTATGCATAAGTAATCAGGAAATATCTAATCAATTTCACAAAACGGTAAATGATCTATCGCTTATCATATGTAAGAGTTCGATATATTTCTCACATCACAGATGATACGGGACAAAAGACAGGGATCACATCTTACGAAATGGTCAGTTTCATTGGCGTTAAGGGATACAATTACGAACATCGAAGGCGTAGATATGGTTTTAATTGCACTGTTTTCCACAGCCCGCTGAACAGCTTCCTAGTAACTACTCTCGAAATGATATGATAATGTCATATTCGCTCCAGACACGTCTTTGTATATAGACCGCTGTTTATAACAGTAACTTTTTATTTCATGACAGACCAGATGCACATTGTTAATGAATCTGGAGCAAAGTGGTAACACGCATATTGCTAAGTAAGTGGCTTAACAGAATTAATTATATACCTATTGATATAAATGTGCATATATATATATATATATATATATATATATATATATATATATATATATATATATATATATATATATATATATATTTATATATATATAGATATATATATATATATAATATATATATATATAAATATATATATATGTATATATATGTATATATATATATATATATATATATGTACATATGCAGATATATATATATGTATGTATATAAATGCATATATATATGCATTACTATGTTTTTAAATACACATATATTCATTTAGTTATATATATATATATAATATATATATATATATATATATATATTATATATATTAAATATATATGTGTATATATATATATATATATATATATATATATATTTAGGTCAATATATATGTATATATGTACGCATTCACACACACAAACACACACACAAACACACACACACACACACATATATATATATATATATATATATATATATAATATATATATATATATATATATATATATATATATATATATATATATATATATATATATATATATATATATATATATATATATATATATATATATATATATATATATATCTATATATATATATATATATATATATATATATATATATATATATATATATATATATATTACCTTTCGACCCACGGGTTGTGGGTTCGATATCAAAGTGTGAAAACCTGACTGGTTCCTAGGGACTCGGATGATCACGTACAATGGTGGTCCAATCTTTGAAAGAGGATTCAGCCGACACTGTTGCTCATTATTCCCGTGCTGGACCCTCGTCCCAGTGGCGTGGGTTTCGCAATACGGTCTAGGAACCGGGTTTGTACCAAGTGGACAC
>CM067345.1:14511000-14553500 GCA_034190875.2 Urechis unicinctus | reverse complement strand
TATCTGATTTTCAATCTTCATCATTAAGTTTACATTGCTTCATATTACTCCTTAGACACTGTTGTTTTAAAAATTTGGTTTTCTATAAATGGCAATTCGTAGAACACTGCCAAGAGAGAGAACCGTTAATTGAGCGTTATAACGACTGAAAACACAGTTATACCGAATAGTTAATACAGCTAGTGGTTAGAAACCAGTTAATGAGGTTACATAGGCTATATTGGCGTATTGCTCATGTCTCCTTTTCAAACGACTATTATCAATCAGGCAGTATGCTGTGTTTTCATGCTTTTAGTTGACGCCACAAAAAGCCTATTTATCTCCATTAGCAGATGCGGTATGTGCGACGGCCCATTCAAGCATCGTACACTGTGTCGCTGTGCGATATTTATAATCCTATTTTTCGTGAAAATGCAGTGCAATGAATGCAGATACGTTCCTTAGGCAATAACATTAAACCGCCGGGCTCGATATTCAGTGTAACAGGAAGTGCCAGCTGGAGGTACAGCAGCAATGAATGGCCATGTGACATGCGTCGGCAAAGCACGTTTGCAATCATCTATTGGAGCAATATGCGTAAAACATTTTGATATCCAGCCTTTTAGCACAAACGATCTATTTTGCCACATTGCAATGTTCTTGCGTGGTAAAGTGAGTAACAAGACATGCCCATCACAGCAAGTCGGTTGTCTGCTGCCGCTTGACCCAGCTGCGTACTATTCTTCAAAAAATCATATGAGATTTTGTCAGCTTCAAAGCACTTGAGGCTCCCTTGTTGATATCCTCCTGCTCCCGAGGTTTTATCAAATAGTCATTAAGTCACTTTGATGATGATTGAATACTCAAGGGCATTTGCCAAATGAGGCTTTCTTGGGCAAATCAGCGCTTTGTAAGTTCCTAATGCACATAAGCCTAATAGAAAATATGCTAAGTACGACATCAACACGCAACAGAGGACAAACTAAGGCAGCTATAGAATTGGCGCACTGCTGACAATGCCATTACTGACTGCTTGTTATTACTTTATGTTTCACACGCTCAGTTGCATAAGAACGCGGTTTGAAGTCCACGTACACATTCTTCAAATGTATGGCGCCATGCGCACCAATTTGATGTTCAACCACCTTTTGAACACGAAAATTAAAACTCTTTTTTACACCGAATGGTTTTTCTATTATTAACCTGTTTTCTTGATATAACCCCCAAATCTTCTGATTTGTCCAATATTAATTTAGGTATTCCTTATGCACTCAAAGCGAACATGCCGTTTCATACCATTGGTTTGGTCCTACCCTATATTCAGTTCACTATATATTGCTAAGGATCCACTGCATGAAATAACATATGATTCACAAGGTGTAGGCCTTGGTTGAATGTCACATTTAATTAAGCTTACTGATAACCATCAATTTGATTTTTTGAACACAGGAGCACTCTGCCTCCAAAACGCAAATTAATGTGGCTTTGATATTCTTTAGATGCTGTCTTAGCCGACTTCGACCGAGGACAAAATGATTAAGAAGCTAGTATTGCCTTCAAGTGTGATTTCGTGCAGGAATTGATTATACGTGCAGATTACAACTTTATTATTATTTCATATTTTTCTGCTTGCTTGTTCACTTCACCATCATCATCTGTGCGCATGGAGCGTAAAGTACTACCTTAATTGAGTGAACATGCAAGAATACCTCATTTGACATGGGCAATAGAACAACTGAGGATTTCCTAGGGTAGGGGTTTGTAGCTGATATAAAATGATATAAAACGTAGAACTCGTGTGAAGTATGAAAGTCAGATCTCGTTAGGGATTGAGTAGGACCGCAAGAACGATCAGACAGTCGTGCCTGATAAGCAATCACACCCCTTCCATGAACCGACACCAGTCACAGTTCACTGACAGACTCTTTATAAAAAATCCATATACTGCGCCATGAGTATTGCGATTCGCCCAACCACATTTCGTATCAATGTGTCCTCGCCAATGTGTCTATATACTACACAAGTTAATCAAAAGAGCTTCTAATATCTACCATCATCGAATTCTGCAATATCGTCTCGATATTCAACATCTGCAAGCAGCTTTCAATTTGTGTAACCCAATATACACGCCTCAGTTTACGCTACTTGAATAGGTCGATACACTGTATATTCATTTACGTCTGAAATTGCTTCCCTTGTTACCAAGAATCAGGTCCATAATCATCATATAACACGTATATTCGCTTATTGATATGCAGCATAGCGAATCTGGTTCACCTGCCCAAGTATTTCAATCGCCCTTTGCGGACATTGGCTCATTTTTCAGGCATCCCAGCTGGAGATATGCCACGTCAGTACAACGTAATTAATATATTGTAGTGCACTTACTACCAGGTCGGGTGCTCTCAGGTGTGTGGTGATGATACAGACTCTCAGTGTCAGGTAGAAGAGATAGCATTTCTGTTAATGTTGATGACTCTGAGGGCTGGTAAATACCTGCTAGCTAAATCAGACTAGCAATACCTTATTGTACGTAACGAGAATAATCAGAGCTGCCAGTATTCCGTTTCAGATGTAATACGAGTTGTATTCCTAAAGCATATTAATTAATTTCCGTTAACGTTTATGTTTGACATAGCATTCCTAAATATTTGCCACATATCCTGATAGAACAAAACAACAGTTTGCAGTTTCATTCGGATGCTGTGTGTATAAGTTCCTTATAGATATGACGCAATTTCAAAGATGCTGTACGAACCGCCAGGAAAAAACCCTTAAATAGATTATCGTTTGAAATCGTAGCACTTTTTGTGCTCATTAATTTAGATGGTGGTTTAATATTTCGTCCCTTATGCCATAGACACAACATTAACTTCTATCAGCGGTACTGTGCAGCAGTGGCTAATATATGCGTTGCAACTCATAAGGAAACCATTCTTCAAAGCCCAACTTTAAGCGGAATGGACAGTTGTAACGGAGCGTCGAGTTTGTTACATTCCCTTTACAGATCTGTGGTTTACTCCTGCTGTATAATTAAACATCATTCAGTTATACACGTACTCCCGTGTGAGTTGGTGTAATTTAACTGGTACACTGACAGATATAAATAGTGTTAAACATTGTTAAGCTAATATCTTATATCTGCATCGACAAATCATATTTATCGTCTGAACATTCGAATCAGCTCCAACTGCATTTAATTAAAATGGTGTTGCATGGAATGCCTAGTCTGTGGCCGAAAAAGTATATTGGACAAATTACGTTTCGCTAAGTTGTTTATTCTGGCAGCTAGTTTGAATGATTCCATGTGGTTTGTTTTCATTGGACTCATGCTCGTTGTCTTGATCAGGTCACATGCGTCCACAGGAACTTATTATTGCTACGCCACCATAGCAGACAAGTATCAAACTACTCACATAAAAAAAAAATTTTGTCCTCTAAATGAATCTCGATTCATATAGAATGCAGATGGTAGTTGGCTGCTATTGACTGCCTGATACAGACTATTAATGACCTGTTTTATAGAGAGTAATGGCCTTGCAAACCAATATGTTATCCAGAATGCAGAAGTATAAGCATATGACATGTCAGCATTTCAGTTAATCCAATGATCTACTTAGTCCTTAGTAACTGTGAACGGGCAGATAACCTTCTAACATGAAGGCTACGTGATTCGGCAACAACGAGTCAGTTTTTGGAACTACACATGGTCATCTACTGTCATATATAGAAACAGAGTCAGCTGCTAAAGTAGCAGACAGGGCTTAGTGGAATGTGCTACTGATAGCAAAATGCAGTTAATGAGGCAGCATAAGGGTCTATAAAGTCGCTGTAGGGGTTCTGAATAGTCAGCCTCCGAGGTTCTAGATAGTAGAAACGAACCAGTTAAGAAGGCTGCATTATTGATCAGTAACGTTCTGCATCTATGTGAAGTGTATGCTATATGAGGTTCGATAGTGAGGAGGCAGGTCGATTGATATTTGTCTATAATTGTACCGTTATGATACGTTGATCTCATGAGTTCAATTATATGATTATGGACAACTTCACGGACATTAAAATTTTACTGTTGCAGCGTCTATCGATTCGCGCGGCTTGCTAAAAAAACGGTTATAAATAAATAACACTATCGATGCCCACGAAAAGACGAAATGATATTTCAAATGAGCGGTAGCAAATAAAAAAATACGAAACCCATCTAATTTGAGGAAAGTGAAATAAAGCCACTCTGGTCTGCGCTCAAAGATGTTTTTATAAATCGTGAACTAATGAATAATGGGAGACGCGTAACTATAACTGCATTTCAGTTGCCTCTATGATTGCAATGATCGTCCATTTACAATAACACTCTGCTTATTAGCTGTGCCTATCATTGTTGTCGTTATTGCTTTGTAAATCATTGTTCATTTTTATTACCTCTATCGGTTGCGGCAACTCGTGGCAAATGCCTAATTATGACGCGGACAGCAATCTTAAACAGCAGCGCGACAATTCAGCTCCCTGCTATTAATTATAAGGCAATTGTATGTGCATTTGTGACGTGCCTCTTAAAACCAGACATGCGTTGCGACACTGTGTTCGGAACAATTTTATGTCCTGCCTTTGTTGTATTACATGAGTACAACCGAAATGTCAACTCTGCTATTCAAATATTGTTTCGGTAAGGTTGATCAAATACCGGCTAACCCATCATATGTGTTCAGCAAACTCGATTCAATATATAACGCAACTTTATAGAGCTGTCAGTATGACAGCTAGACTCAACATTCTTTAAAATAACGTGCGTTCTTCCTATTTCGAGGGTCGGCCTTTAATGCATTATCATTTATCAGGCAATCGTATGATGACATCGTTGTTGTAAGTTAAGAGGGAGAAATGTTATGCATTATTGAAGGCTAGTACTCGACGCTTCGTCATTAGTTTGAGCCTCCATTGTCAGTGTGCTTGAGAACCGATTAAAACCTTATCAAATTGCTAATTCTTGCCTACATTCGATCGAATTTCTGGGATACTCTACTTAATGCCACAATGTTCGCCAACTGCTCTTCTCACTTTGATGTGATGTATTTTTATAGCGGTTTAATTTTATTGAATCTGTTGTAACAAAACCAAACTATTGACTTCCAGCACAGCTATACAAAGAGTGTGCCTACCTACTAGGAGGTATGTTCTATGCTAATGTCGTTTGCGGCGATACCGTAAACAAACACTCCGATGAAGTCATTCACTACCGTAATCCCAACACGGTTAATTTCACATCTGGACCGAATAAAGTTTAAGAACTCGATGCCATGATTTATATGAATATAGCAGATGTTGGTGTACTCTCCCCGATGCCTTTTTTGTTATGAAATATTGAAGACACAATCGGCATTGGACAAGAGTATTTATAGAAACGAAAGTACGCATTACAACTGCACGGTAGATTATGTAATTAAATGCAAATTAATATATCTTTAGCGGTGCGCCTGGTAGTTGGAAGAGTGAAAAACGAATATGTTTTTAAACATCGATATTGCAATGAAGGAATTTGGAAGGACCGATCTTATTGTGTTTATGCATTCATCTCAAAATAGCTATGGGCAGCTTACCTTCGCCGGATACTTTGTGATTTGTCATACATTTGGTGATATATGCTTGATAGTAATATGTGCTTGTATGAAGGTTAAGTAATTAAATAATCGGAGGTATAAAAAGAGGACGCTCAGCAAGTAAACGAGATTACCAAATAGGGTGCCATGTAATCTGGAATTAGTGCGAATATTGTGCAGGGTTGATACCGCCCTTGTTAGTACCCTGCTCTGATTTTAGCATATTACTTGCGCAATAACAGTAATAAATACATCGGTAGACAAAACGTCGAAGACGATTGTTGTGGTGGTGACGCTGGTATTTTTCTTGAAGATGGTAATGATCGTTGCAGGATCACAATTTCAGATTCTGTATATTAAGTTGATGTAAAAGCAGTATCAATCAATAAATTGCGGTGATGAAGCATAACGCACGCCTTTAAGTTAAGTACTTAGATAACATTCATTTGATGCTGCTATTTCACAATCACATACCCAGTGAACAACAGAGTTACCTGGTTATTCCTCAATATATTTGGTCATATCGAAAAACATATCGCACTTGCCTCGTACATGTACTCGTATATCGTATTGATGAAAGAAGTTTTGCCGCGTGAGACAAACGTGGTTTTGGACAAATGATGCTTATCTCAGAAAGTTGACGTTGACTTGGAAAAGCTGAATCAGCATGCCTTGCTTTACGAGTTTGCAAATGTAAATCTCAAGATATTTAATGACAAGATATATGATGACTGTCTGGAGCATTTGTTCGTTCTGGCTGTTCACCCGTATCCATATATA
This sequence comes from Urechis unicinctus, assembly GCA_034190875.2. NCBI lineage: Eukaryota > Metazoa > Annelida > Polychaeta > Xenopneusta > Urechidae > Urechis > Urechis unicinctus. The sequence goes on along the minus strand of CM067345.1, from coordinate 14,547,150 downwards.
AATAAATTATCTGATGCAGAGTAAACAAAAGTTGGTAAAATACACTATCAGCGGCGGGGAGCTGCAGCTAGTGGTCAACGTTCGTCGCCAAGTAATTTGGCAGTTCATGTTCTAATATTGCAACTGCATGCATATAGGTAGTGCAATTTTCATTATCACACGATAAATGACTGAGAACGATTCTGCACTACATATTCGAATAACGACTCATGAGTTACAGTACCTGCTTAAGAATCACACAATCCAGCTTCGATGGCATTAAAAGTTACTATTCAGTGAGTAATCGAAAGACAATTATTTGCAAACATTTTTCCTTTCCCGGGGTATTTGTAGTTATTGAGTTCATATTTTTGTGGCATGTTATTTTTCCAATCAGGTGCGTTTGGAATATTATCCAACCGTAATGTATTTATCTATTTCTATCTCAAAAAGTATCATTACAAAATGCCTTCAGTCACTTGAGTAGGTTTTTTTAGCGTTGAGTAGATGTTTAGGAAAGCATGAATTATATTATTACCTTACGTACAGCATTTCCATTTGCTTATTATATGTTAACTGTATCCATAACGTCCGTATATCGTTATTAACGGTGTAAAACACGTTATTAGTGGAATTGGTTGCTTCTTTATCCGAACAAACCTTTATTAACAATGTTTCACACTGTAATTAAGAACTCAGTTATATCCTTTGTTCATCTTAATTGCTTTCCCGTTCACGCATCGGCGACTCAAACTGCCATGTAACTGCATACCAGGTTTATGGCGGATATGTAATCAACTTTTGTCTTGTGCATAAATCCCAACAACAGGATAGCACTGTCGTATGCTTAACAGACAAGACACAGGGGCGCTCTAGTAGAGACTCTGGCATGGAGGGTGATATTTTATTAAGATGGAACATGCACGCATTTGCAAAAGCGTATCATGATAAGTAACACATTCGTTTGACACACCATCTGTTTCAAAATCTCCGTGGCAACTGTACTGAATGCTTAGTTGCTTATTCAAAACGGCTTTGGTGCGCGATTTCTGTAGATAGAAGTCCACTTGGCACTATTTAATCTAAAAGAAATGCTGCTAGCTGCTGCACTACATTGCTGATGCATACGCAAATAATATTGGATATGTACTCTCATTTTAGGGTACATATTGTTATCTTATGTCCGACAATGAAAAAGAGTCAGTTAATGGAGTTGCAGAGAATATTCTGTTAAGGGCAGCACTGGCGAGAGCAAGGTCTCTAAAGCAGCTGCATATGGTATCTGATAGTCGGCCTCTGAGGCAGGAAATGAAAGAAAAGAGCCAATTAAGGCGGCTACAAATAGTGTTAAAATATTCGTTAGTGAGGCTATACTTATGTATGAAGATTAGGTTTGATAATGGATAGTGAAGAGACAGATGACACATGTGAGACCGTGGATAACAATTATAGTTATGTTAATTGTTTTTCCGCAATAATGCATTTATGACATAAAGTGAATTACATATTCATTGACAGCTTAAGAAACCTCATTGCATTGTGAATCTGATGATTATAGTAATACGAATACAAAATCCGAGAAAGCTTGCTGGAAGTGAATTGCAGCCATGTTTGGTAAGCTCGGAGATGTATATATAAATAGTGCAATTATAACTTGGCGGTACATAACTTGCATATCTATTGGGTAGATTAATTAAATATTTTGTCGGTATTTGAAGATATTGCCTGGTTAATCATTTCTATGTGTGGATTATCTTCTTTAGTATCGGTAATTTGGGCGAACCCTATTTCCTACGTGGGCAAAAACATTTATGCATCGTATATGCCGGGCATAGGCGTCGTGTGATTTGTTCCACTGCTAGCCATGTCATGACTGCCAACATTCCCGTTGTACTGGCCTAAACTGGCTGTTTGATACGTAAAGAATTATATTGTGTAAAATAACTTGATATTACATCGAGAAATACTCAGCGTTAATGTAGCTCTTATAACTAGCAAACTGAGTTGCCCCCTTAATTTATAACATGCTGTCTTAAACTAAACACTGGTCAATTTAGCCACTTGAACCAATCGTTGCGAGTTGACGAAATGTTCAGCATTCCTACTGCTACCACGACTGTTGTAACTAGATTAACGTTAGCTGTGGTCGTTTGTTTTCTTTGTTCATATACGACACTGCACGCGCGGCAAACGCGCTTTAGGATTTATGAAATAAGGACAGCTGTGATAACCTTGTTGTGGTCCTGTCACGAAAGGGCTCTCCCGTGACTGTAGGTATTTAATTTGCAAACAACTGTTCCATCCCTACTAGATATTGTTCTGTTTCACTCATGTGATCTTTCTGTGCTTTTGTATGTCACCAAGGCTTAAAGGAAGAAAAATTATCCGATTTTAGCGCTAGCATGTGTAACACGTGTGACATTATTGACGAGCAGCAAAATGGAGCGTCCCATTACGGATATGTTATCCTTACAGATGACCTACAATACGCTTTGCTGTGACATTTGATATGTGAATGGCTATGTTCAGGTACTGTTATACCGCACCAAGAGGCTGGCATAAAGAGATAAAGAGGGGAGTCGGACTTCATATAAAGCTCATAAATTCCCCTCATTATTGATTGAACAGGACCAAAAGACATGAGGCAGCATTGCGTGATAGAAAATGTCACCCCACCTCTCCCTAACACTCACATCAGTTATCCCTGTTGACAATATGAGGTATATGAAATAGTACATCGCTGTCTTTAGTCATGTTCCATTCACAGGATGAGCTAGTATCCCGGACGTTAACGTAAGACAACGTAAATAAAGTCTCTTGAAAAAATAAGCTTGATAAGAGAACGAGGTCTTGTTATTTGCCGCTACTATAAGCTACTGTTAAGATTCGTTTATTTTTAGACAAAATGCACAGTCAGTTACAACCCAAGGTAAGAACATCAATGTCTCTTCTTAAGGGACTGCTACGAAATAAGTTTAATTAGTGGAGGTAACCTTAATCATGTAAGCGAAATATTATTATGGTAAAATGAAGTATCTACTGTAGACAGGACAGCAATATGCGCTTTGTAAGAACTGTGTCAACAACGCCAAGCCGTAATGTTGATCACTCTCACCCTCGCAAGAGGCCGATGAGCTTCTTTTCTTTCTATGCACAAATAAATTGTATCGCGGCGTTTTCGATATATATTTCCTGCCAACCCTTGAACTGCTTTTAAACGTCGATTTGCGAAAAAATACTGTATATATTGTCGCTAGGAAGTGCACTCGGTGCGACAGGATGAACCAACAGTGTGATTCAGGATGGGTACATACAAACACGAATAACTGATAATTGTGAGGTCTATCCTTGCATTTAATACACATTTGTAAGTGGCGGTATCCAAGTGAATTAGTGCTGATAGGAAGCTTGGGAATCGTACACCTGATCAACAGCCCAAATAATGCTGCCCGAAGTCCATAATCCATCTTACTTAGGAATCACTTGGCAATACAGACAACACACAGAAGTTGGATGCAGAGTTGCCAACAAAGAAAGTCGCAATTAAGTGTAGTTCAGGATAGATGGCCAAGTAGTTAGTTTGCTGCTGGATGGACGTAGGCAGCATAAATATGAGCTTCCTTTCCTAATCCCAGGCAAAAATTAGCAAACGTATATATATCGCACGCTGCAGTGTAGCACAGTTCATTATTTATCATCATCATTGTCATTGTCATCATCATCAGCATCATCTTCATCATCAATAACAACAACAATAACTACAGCAACATTATAATGATCATCATCGTCGTCATTATCTTCATCATCACTAATATCATCATCACCATCATCATCAAAGTCGTGGTCGTGGGTATCATCATCGTTATTATAATCACCAGTATATTTATGATCAACATCATGTTTAGCGTCATCATTGTCATCCTTGTCGCTTGGAACGTCCAATACTCTATACATTTCATTTTGGTAAATTTTGCCATCGTATTATTACCATCCGAGTTTTTATTGTGAATAATTAACATATTACGCTACCTGCTCATTTCCAGTGTTTTACCATGATACACAAGCATGTAAGGAACAAAATGTTTGCAGGTCCAACTATTGGTAAAATGCACATGAGGAATTTATGTGAGAGAGTGTAAAATCAAGTGACACTTAGGATCCATCGGTAATGTTCCAATAATCTATCAGTTTCACTGAAGTGCTTGTTAAACACAGGATGCGGGTACTCAATATGTAGCCAAATTGCCGTCAGTTGTGAGAGTCCGAACAACCCACTTCTAAACAGACAGCAGCAGAGCAACATGTCATAACGAATACTTTGTATCACACCGAGATTTACACAGTTGTCTCCTAGCACATTATATGCCATCATAATGTTTTAATCGATGAAACTGTCAATCATTCAAATTGACTGTATGTTATAGTTTTGCATGTGTACCCAAAAAGACTTCAAATTCAATTTTTAGAATAAAGGAATCGGTGTACGGATATCTTTTGTACATCTGATGGAGCTGATAAAAATCATATCCGTTTAGTAAGCATTTATTTGATACAAAACCCCGAATCGAACAGTCAATTGCTATTAAATGATAGCTTCAACACGAGAAGTAAATGGTTCATTCATGTACCACTTTTGTTGCTATAGCACAATAAAATAGTAAAAACCATTGCAACATGTATAGCAGCACTCATCCGCAATAGAGCCATCATGTCATCAACGATAACATGTATGCCGTGTAAATATTACACTCTGGAACATCGACAAAAGCAGTCATAATGCAGTACACAATACTAGGCAACTATCATATTTCATTAATGTTGGTATCCTGAAAATGCCACGCAACTATATACTCGTTTGAGATGTAACTGGGATTCAGGTGAAATAATTAATATATCGCGGATAAAAAAACAACTCACAGCTGGTGAGCGAGAAAACAAAGTGAGGTGCAAAACATCGAATAAGCAATCGATGCGAGACTTTCTACAGGGTTGATCCTGCCGTGTTAGGTCATTGGCTCCTGGTATGGTATATCACTGGCTTGACGGCATTTATAAAGAGAGCGAAGGGTGACACGATATCGATGGCTGGGACAGTGTCTAATGCATTTGGCGGCCTCAGCTAAGGAATACGTCTTAACCCATTTATCAAGAGGTACCCAGATGCAGCCACACGCGAGGTTCGCTGTGAGCGTTTACCAGTGGCTTAGTAATACATGCAAGGGGAAGGTTCGATGTCAGATATGGCAATAGAGATTTGAAAAGCGTCATCCAGATTTGAAGCGTGCATTAGTTTGCTAGAAAAACATCTGTGTTTGCCCAAGACGAACATGAAGGAGTTGTATAACCCCAAAGCTTATCAAATAGCCAACAGAGTTTTTGATAATGTGATATTAATATTCCAAATACACGTTAATTAACGCAGCTTTGTAAATAGACTTTTTAAGGATTAGAGGCGCCTAAGCATGTAATAGTGGATAAAACTGTAGTGATTGTGTCAAAAGGCGGTGATTAAGGTGGGGATTATGCTTGTGATACGCAAAGCTATTGTCGGGTGCATAATATGAGCTGCAGTCAATACTTTGTCATTCGCCATCTGAAAATAAAAAGATATTACCAAGCCTATACCGGAAAATGTAGTTTGGATTCGTATTCCCCCGAAATAAAGATTGGAGCTATGTTTAATAGTAACATAGGGAGAGCAAGTCCTGTAAATGAGCCCACGTAAGTCTTCTGACTGTTGCTCTTGAGTATTAATAGAACCATTAAACATAAGCAAAATGTGCTACTCAGTGATAAGATTGGTTATTGATCGGCAGTTTTATTGCCAAAAATTTGTAATTAACCAGTAGTTGATGGCTGGATTTTACTAGAAAATGATTTTCTGCTGTACGTTGTTGCATTTCACCTCCCCTTGCCCCCAGAGAAATTGAGCTATGACGTTCCGTTGTGCACTTCCGCAAAAACGAACAACTGCTAGTTCACGCATTGTTGCTTTTATTGCTGTACCAGGTTGTCCAATATTTGGCTTTTTTGTTAACATGAAGTGCCAAAAATATTGAATCGTACCACTTTTTGAGGTATCGCTTCCGTCTTATTATTAGTCGCATTTCTGAAAATTCATAAACCTAGTTACACACTAGCTTTGTCTGCTTCCCTCTCCATGTACTGTATTATACTGTTTTGTACAGTTTCTGAAAGTGGGCTACTTAAACCTAGACGAATACAGTACGCAGTCCCGAAAATCTTGCGTTTCAATCACCATATAATGCTATCACTTTAGAGGTGCGATTCAAAATCTTTGTTAATTTGATATAACAGACCGACGGGAGCCTTGATCAGTGGTATGATACAACGTAAATGCGATTATATATGCGCCACCACTGTTGACATGGTTATGAAATATATACAACAATCTGTTCTCGTACGCAGTGAAAGCAGAAGCAATTGTGTTTGTTCAGTGATCGACACGCTGTCGGCTTCAATTCTAGACAAGCCTAATCAGACTCTACTCAGTCGGCGATAATCTTATCACTCAGAAGCAGGCTATGGTTGCGAAAAATTATTGGCTGGGTAAAAGCGGAGCCTCTTATGCTTATTGTTTACCTACCCAGAAAACTATAATGAGCCTGAAAATGCATCTCGATAATATTGCAAACAACAGCGTAGTTATGAAGTTTGTGCCGCTGTGCAAACCTTAGCTGCTGCCTCAATATACGTCATTTATGTTTTCGATGATCGAGAGTGTTTAAAAAATTGCGCTTGAAACATTCGTGGCATGGGTCGGTTCTTGTATCGTACTGCATCAGCATCACATTCCCTGCAATGTATCACCAGGCAGTGCGAGATTATTTGGTTAATCTAGCATGATTATATGTTACGTTACCAGTCATCAGGAAGGAGGAAAATTCTTTGTTGCCGGGAATGGTATAACGCAGCTCCTATCTGCAACGGTTATGATTCGACGTGAAAGTTATCGTACATTGCAATTTGCAAAATCCCGCCGGATCTAATGCGTATATCATGAATGCAGCAATTAGATTAATATCGGGGTGACTTGATGTAAAGATTTTGAATTGTGCTCACTAATACTGTGTGTTACAGTTAATAGGTGTTTGACACTCGTCGATACAAGTAAATTCGAATAGCATTGAACAAAATAGTTAGTTTCAATGCATTGATTAACGTGAGTGAAATAGCGTTACAAAACATCAACCAGCTAATTTATGTTCTGCTGAGAACACAAGGCTGTCAGTAATGTGGACCATAATAATAATATTATGCCTGCTTTGAACTTTATAATTGTCTCACGGATAGCTGTACCTGACGCTTTCCGAACACATCTGCGAAAACGAAGATTGGGCCAAAACAACCTTCACTTACATGCACATCGCATCGCTCATGACAAAGCGGTTTTTTAATCGTAACGTTATAACAAATGTTTGCTTGCATGAGGGACATGTCTGATGTTAAACTGAGTATATATCGGATAGCTTAAGTACCTTTTAGAATTTCAATGGCTAATTCCTTAGTGCTTTACGTACCCTAACTATTTGGCATTGTCTGCAGCCAAACTTACTGACTCTAGAAGACTCGTTAGTCCTGTGTCGTCTCGGTAACTTCGACAATGCCGAATATATTGTCGACAAATGCGCTCCTGAATAAGCAGTTATTTGCGTCTGCTTCTGACTATTTAAGTGTGTGGTAAATCAATCCTATACGGTATTTACAAGTTACCACACGTTTATGATCAGTCGAGTTAAGGTCTAGTTTCCCAAGCACTATCGTTGTTCATCTAAGCTTTAAAAATATCATATTGCTAAGGTCATATCACAAGCATCAACGTCCATAGCCTGCATGATACACAATGTATCTAGGCTCGAGCGGTCCGCCAAAGAAGAACCAACCATTGGGGCCTTTTTTATATGTCTTTTTGGTATAGTCACATAAACCTGACCCCGCCACCTTAGATTAATATCACCTAAATTACAAACCATACGATAAGCCGTATAAAGGCCATAGGCGCGAGATAGTGAGATTAACGATGTCCTAGTAAAACCGCGCTATTGCTTCGCTTAAGCTGGCACAGTAGAATAACCCAAAATGAAGCACACTCAGAGCGTTATGCTGATATTAATGAACTATATGAAACTGTAGTGGCTGATATATGGCGCCAAGGCCACGCAAATGGTATTGTACACGGTAATTCATACGCTAGAAGTTGATATGCCGTTTATCACCGATAAGGCTAGGAAAGATATATTAACGATGCACAGGGTGTTGAATATGGTGTAGTCTAGGTAAGGTAATAGGCTTGGAAATGTGACACGATATAGTTCATCAGTTGAAGCAACGCTGTATCATGTATGTTAGTCTCTATCGATATCATCAGAGGACGTTTGTGGACCCTAAAATGGCTGATCTGGTTTCCATGAGAAAACGAGATGCCATATCAGTTAAGTAGGTAATAATGAAGTTGCAATACTAGGCAAGTATCATGTTTCATTAATATTGGCATCCTGTGAATGCCGTACAAATATTTACTCGTTTGAGATATAACTGGGATTCAGGTGAAATAATTTATTTATTGGAGGTAAAACAAATAACGACTCACAGTTGGCAAATGGTAAACATGGAAAATAATTTTCTACGGTGGTGGAATACATCGGACATGAACGATATCGATGGCGGGGATTGTGTTGTTGATAGTTAATAAGACAGATTAGGTGTCAATGACGGTGTTGCAAAGTTCCCGTATGAGCAGTATCAATTCATATATGGTTTTACACAAATTTACTGGCATCACGACAATAATAACTCTATTCGTCTCAGCATTTGTTGAGTTCGTGTACACCAGCAGAGGTATATGGTTACCTTCCTGAAATAGGATATATTTATTTGTTCTTATGCATCCATCATCCATAGTTATAACCACAAGTGCGTCACATCAACCAGATATAGTGCAGCGGCAACATTGAATAATGTATGGGTTGTGTGCTACAACGAAAAAACTCACGTTTTGGTGCGCAGCCGTATGCGAAAAATCGATTAGGCGCCTCAGTGTCCGAGCTGCCCAATACGGTATCGTGAACAGAACCCCATGCAGCAGAACAGCTTTGCCAGCGTGTGTTCATAACACTGGCATGCCATAATTTTTTTATCCAATAGCAAAGATCGCTTGTCAGCCGGCGCATGTATTTTAAAATTGTAGGCATCCTAATTACAAGCACTTATCCTTCATATTCCCTTAATGTAAAATAATGTAATCATTGTCTCAAAAATCTTTCGGTCTACAGAATGTAATGATTATGGAAATAAGCTCCTGATGAGTAATATTTTCAAAAAAAAATACCGGACATCATATAGCACAATGCCGCGAGAATGCACCCCTATCGTTTACAAGCATTCCTTACACAGTAAATACGGTAAATCAAATGTGGCACAAATTTTCTCCCCATCCGAAAGCATACAATACAGAATTGATGGTTATGCCGATAGTTGGATACTTTAACAGCTAAATCGGCCAAGAGTTGATGCCAAATTATCGATGTTAACTTTTAAGTTGACTTAATTTTCTGCGGTATCAATATCCTTGACAATGTGAGGTCGATTTTAGTTGACATAATCGCCTTATTGGTGTTCTTCCCAGATAGCTTAATGTAAGCAATCTCCCGCTCCATTGTATGCGAAGTTCAAGTGCAAATATTTTTCTTAATTAATCAGGGAAGATGTTTGGCCATATGTTTGTATTTATTGCAGCCGGATTTCATTTATCCAGTTTGCTATGTCACAAAGAACGGGAGTTCGTCCTGTATCATTAAGATTGCTTGTTTCATGTTTTGATGTTTGTGACTAGAAGGTGCTTTAATGAAATATCAAAATCCCAGTTCTCTGCTCGAATGAATGTAAAACTAAAGTAATTCGTAACTAAGAGAGAAATTGTATGCCAGTTAATTATTTGTCGTAATGTTGACGCTCAGAGAGAAAATGAAAAGATTCAATTGAACCTTAAGTCAGTTTTAATGATATTGCTTTTAAAATCACACAGCACAAAGTTCAACAATATTAGTTCGATTGAGGAGGTTTGGCATGTTCCAACATTCATTTGATTTAAGAGAGCTATTGTGCGTTTTTTCGAGTTAGTTATGATGGTCAGATATACATTGAAATTGCGCATGAGAAAGTAATGGGTTTTCACAGAAAATGCTTTACGTTGTAGTGGAATGTAAAAAACGGAGACTGCATATCCTTGCGAAATATGCATGGATGTTAATCTCACGATATATCGGCATGATATATGTCTTGTCAGTCTAGTGCATTGGGCTGCTTTAGCTAAGGAAAACGCCTTGACCCAGTTATCAAAAGGTTCCCCGATGATGCAGCACCCGGCTGTGAGCATTTATCAGTGGCCTAGTAATGCATCCGAGGGTGAAGGTCTGATGCCAGATAATCTGTCCGGCAATAGAGCGTCCTCTAGGTTTGAGGCGTGCCATATGGTAACAAGATTGTTGGAAAGAAAATATCACTATAAAGCTAAACGCTAATACGGCTCATGTAGGTACCGTTTATAAGACCCAAGATGAATAACCCGTTAGTCGATGATTATGCTAAGCTTTTGCTAAATCACGATCAGAGAATTAGTTCTTGCTAACTATTATGAGTACTTTAACAGGTGTCCCTGAAGGAACGCCAAAAGGAGATATTACAGCCCGAGTGACCACAAAAAGCTAACATTTTTTTTTGCATTAAGTTGCTTGTCTAATCCGTGCTTGTTTAAACAAGTCGCGTATGCAAAAAAGCTCATTCTTTGAACGATGAAAATTTAATGACTCCATTCATGAATTAATATGCTACAACAAGCATTAAGCCTTTTTCTGCCTTGAGTTGCAGATAAGGCACCAAAGGATTATATCATAGATCACAATTTAGCTGAAGGTCAGCGTTTGCAAAACATTTCCTTGTAACTGATATATGTAAGCCTTGAACATGACTTTAGTATATCATTATTAACTGTACCTTAAAGAGACTGCACGTTACCAGTAAAATTACATGGTTCTTTGTCCGGACGAGCACTGTATTAAGGCTGTTTATTACTGCAATGAGGTACTAACCTCTGCTCATTGTTCTTCGAAATTGCCTTGATGTTTACGAATAGACATCTCCTTAGGAGCCAACTCATTACCCTTTATGATTATTGAGAACTCAAAGGTGGAGAGTACTTCTAAAGCTGTAAGCCCGGTTGGCGGTTCCACTTCATTCCATAAGGTGGCTGAATGTAATTGCTGCTTGACGGCTGGACTAAACGGGACACGGTGTGTCCAGAACGCTCGTGAGTTATTGCATGATAAAATATGCTCCCCATACCAGAATACTGACTGTATCGCCCTCTGAATCAGCAACAGTTTACTCAATCGCTTTGGTGTGCATGTTGCTTTGAGTATCCGGGCGTTTTTTGGGCTACGCCATTAAATAATCAAATTTATTATTAATACTTGTATTGTTTGCCGACTTGTTATACACTGTTATTCGATTAGCGGTAATGTAGAACAGGACTTACAACTCTGAGAGCACCAAGAGTTACATCAATCATCATTCGTTAAATAGCACTGCCGAAAGGCACTTGCTTGGGGCCATGTTGTGTCAAGAAGCCATGGATCGACCATATTGCTTATTAGCAATGTGCTTATGCACTAATGGATGTGCCTGTTGCCCAAGAGATTTGTGCAAACTGCTCGCATGATCTGTTCATGATCTGTGTCCACGTAGATATCATCAAGTCCAGAGCAGTATGACTACACACATCCTGCATTAAATGCAAACAGGTATATTTTGTTTGGGTTCAACGGATGCAACGGACTTGATGCACTTCACTCGATGTACACGATGTCTTTTCCTCCCCAGTATGCTTTGCTCACACGCCGTCATTGGTTACTTATCTAGCAGCAATACTTGTTCCCTTTGTGCCGATTATTAATGCATAATGCTGTTATTCGGGCTTTGGGTTACTGTTGCAAGAGATGCTTGACTCTCGTAGAGCCGACGCCGTTGGTTCAAATGAATTAATGTGACAGATGACAGTCGCTTCCAGGAACTGAAGGTGCTGTACTGTTTGCATTTGTATGCGTCACATAGCTTCTGAAGAGCCAAATATGCACGAGGGGCAATGTTATTGATATTGAATAAGCTAAACGGCAGTTCATGGTAAATGGTTGTGTTTATCATCAAGATATTGCAATGCAGCTTTGAGAAAATGTTATACAGTGCAACAAAACGACGTACAGTACCTCTAGTAAACAATTGCATACTGCAAGAGGTGTCATGTGATTCAAGAAGCTTACAGTGACGGTAAAGCTATATAGTGATAATCACGTTCGTATGCATAAGTGACGCCATAAACGATTGGGAACATGGATGGCGTTCTCAGTCCATATCTATATTAAATGAAATGAATCTTACATTCGATGTAAGTGTGTACACGGTATTTAGTGCGAACTATAAAGTAGATGTCACACCGATCATAAACGCTCACAAAACGAAAACAATCAAATAGTTACAATAAATACTCGCCTTACACGCCTTTGATGCTACTAACGTACATGCCAACGCCCCTTAAGCTGTTCGTGTGTGAGCAACGGTATTATACACATGGTTAACAGGGTGTCTAATGTAGCGCATGCAAGGTAGAATAACGCATCAAAGCATAACGTGACATGCCGACGATTGGAAAAATTATCTGCAACTATGAACTTCCCAGAAAGAAAAACCCGAGGCATATATGTAAGTCATGTTTCGTTGATCTTGGTTGAACGGTGTAAGAGCCCATTGGAACAAATTCTGAGCCTATATATTGATGCACAATGAAACACTGACTTGCGGTTTTTATTGCGATATTTAATCCTCGACAAATTCTGCCATAGTATGCCCTCCGTGCTGACGCTGCAGACTTGATTGTAGCATACGCTCATGCATTCACATGACCGAGCAAGAAAATGGTTTTATAATAGCATATAGAGGCAACAGGATTAGGTAATTGACAATTTTAATAAGCTTGCTTTGGACACACGGCATATAATCTTCATTTAAAAGGTTATTTGGAGCCGAACTCTAGGTAACCCCTCTTGCTAGTTTTGATATAATTCGAAGATATAATCATTTTTCACGTTCTTTCGATCATTTCTTTCTGCTGGGGTATTTGCCAAGGTAGACCCTAAGCAGCATTGATGAACCAAATAGAGCTTATGCCTACATCCACAGCTCCTCACTGACCTGCCTTCATCACCCCATACCTCTTCATCTGACCTACATGACTCCAACCCCACACGCATACATTTATTAGCTCGCAGCATGAGCGAAGCGTGTAAAGAATAGATGCCAAACTATCGTATATCAATTTTAAATAATCAAATACTACGCATTGTTTTATGCGCTATGATCCTTTTGTCCGAAACTGTACATCTATGCGAAGTCTGCGAGGGAGCTCACCATTTATTGATAAAATCTGGTGGCCATAAACGATAATCTGTCGTGCGCTTCGAAAGCAGAGGTCACATGCTCGTTAATATCCCATTAGCCACTGTTATGCAACCTGTGATTGCTGCTATTTAAGAAATGATTTTATCGCTATACGAGTAATGGATGCCGAATTAATATACGCATCCATGTTTGAAACGAATCTTTCAAAATGCTTTTCGTTTAGTTCGATCCATCAGCACGGCATTCTATGCGATGCTTTCCCCTACAATATAAGATTGCTTTCTGTGGCTAGCATAAGAATACATTAGTCATCAATTACCATAATAATGGAAAGTGTCTGCAACAAACTGGGTAATGCTAAATGCAACTGCCACCTGCGACACTCAAGGGTCGGGTCTGTTGTGACCCATGCAAGCGTCGTGAATATATCATTATACTCAACTAATTGAATCTACACGTTCATAACATATCCTCTTTGAGATAAATCAAACAGCCAATGTAACCGTCCTGGTGATAGGTTACGCTCTTGTTGAGTGTCATTATTACATTATGCCACAACCTTGTCCATCGTCGTAACGTGCCCCTCTCAGTCATGCCCACGAGTGACCTTCGTGTAACCTCACCCCCTCTGCTCATACATACCCCATATTTAATAGCCAAGCCCATCTCACAGTCCTCCGACCAGGCTACGGCATGTCCAATGAGAATTGGGATAGCGTACCTGAGTCGTTGAGGGAATCGCTTTAAACTTTCAAATTCAGTTCTACCCTGGCCTCCGAGCTCGACACTTCTCTCTCCATCTTTTAGGCAAAGTTCCATATTAAATTCTTAAGTCATAGTTATCAATAAAGTTTAAGTTTCTTCGAAACCTTACGCCTGAAGTTCGTGTTCTTTCATCGACATCCTCAAGCGCGTGTCGCACATCTCACGCCACAGATTGCGATACGACACTATTTTAAACACATGCTCCCTAATGCGTATTCAGTTCAAACAATCAGGTGTTCACTTGTGACGCATCTTGCAAAACGCCTGCATTAGGAAGTAGTGATTGTTTGTTTATGCGACAGCCTTCATTATGTGGAGAAGATGTCTTACTAAATTAATTGGGTATTTTATAAAAGTTAATCTAGATACTGACATTTGATCGTAAATTTATAATGTTGATGGGGCGCTGTATTTAAACCGTGTATCACTTCAAATATCGACTGTTATAGAACGATGACAAACCAATAACCCCTCATTAGATGATTTTGCCCGTCACTTGACAGATCGTTTATGGTAGCCATTGAGCTGTTTGTATAATATCATTAAACGTTGTTTTGTTTGATAAATATGGTCAGCATATTTAGAATCAACACAGCTATATGCCGCCGTACTTGGCGGTATTTGCCGAACCACTCCCCGCAAAACGTAAGTACATCTGCAATACAACAAGTTCTTATTGTGATGGTCGTAGCTAAAGTCAATGGCATATGGTAGAATAGGTACTATTTCTGCACTCTGGTGGCGCTATGGGCAAGTTGCGGTTACACGTGACTAGTTGTGTTGGGTGAGGATTTTAAAAACTTTAAAACATGAATCAATGAATTAGTGCCGAGGATATCTCATGCATGGCTCGTTTTATGAACACATCAATACACGCTCACAAATAGTCGGTTTCTTCTTCACGTCGTATTTACATAACATGTAACCAAGTGATATATCAGTGCTGAGAACATCCCGGGTCTATACTCAGTAAGTGATAGAACGTCCCCATAATATGATGTTTTATGCACACATGTGAGCACTTGGATTAGGTCAATATCACACTGTGGTGCTGTCCGCAAATAACTCGGCAAGATATGGCGCATTCGAATCAGGAGGTAATGATCAGAGATAGTGTACCGTTCTAGTCACTCAAATATAATGCAGTGCCTGCATGACATGGTATTCTGTAGTTGTCATTTACACACACTGTATTGACTAATCATTTATAATTGAAGGTGTTACAACTGAGCTATTACATTGATGAAGAAAGTGTACCGGGGGGCACTTTGAAATCCTCCAGTGATTATAACCATCCAATGAAGAAACGGCATCAATCAGACCTTTATATCTGCTTCAGTCGCATATTGGAAATCTAAAAAGACAGGCTAAAACGTTTTCTCGAATAAGCAGGACCCAATGACCACCATGAGCTGGTGTGTACCGTATTTATATGTGGATAAGGTGGCAAACCAGTGACTGCATGTTTGCCTGCCTAGGTAGGTTATATATCGAATTATTGCAAATATGATATTCCGCCCCCCCCCCACCAAAAAAACCAGCCTTTATTCGGGCAGACAAAACGTAAGGGGCTTACGAACTATATATTGCCCCGTATCATTACCAGCACTGGATTCGTGATTTCTTACACCAGTTATCAAAACTACAGATGATTTGGCAATTCATGGTGTTCGAATTCCCAACGACTAATAAAAGTCCAATAAAATGGATTGGCAATTCGAAAGAGGCATCTTTCATTTGAAGATGCATGGCCCGCAGAGTGTGCAGAAATATGCTTGAGTACGCAGTTTCAGGCTATCCTGTTCATTATATATCGGGCTTACTTGCACCGCTTGTGTCTGTGCACATAAGCTAACGCGTATCATATTAACTTATGTCACTGCTATCATGTGTTACATGGTTCCAGTGGTAACAAGGCAAATGACAGATTCCAATGTTTATTGCTGTTAGGCAGCTGAAACAAACCCGACGTTGCCTTGTGCTGTCAGCTAATTCATATTTGCTTTCCGCATGTGATTTGACCAAATGTTATCAATAAACGCGTCTAAGTTAATTTGGCCCATGAGCTGCTTACGATTCAATAGTTTAAGTAACGTCGATAAAGCATTTAAATAAGTGATATAATACGGCCAGATATCACGCTAATAACCAATATTATTTTAGCCTAGTCAATGCTAAAGCAGCACTCAGCTATGATGATAGCTAAGACTTTGATCGACGTCAACGCCGGCGTCCCATGCACTTTTTACGTCAGTGTATGTGATTTAATGCCAATCTGTACTGTAGTAATGCTGATTGGCCGCACATTGCGCGTGATTTAGCTCAAGTGTTTGCCATATATCCGTTCACTCTTTACTAAATAGTAGTAAAAGCCTCAATTATATGCATTGTTTATAATACGAGAGCTTGCATATTACGACCAGCAAGAATCTCCGAATGAAGGAGGTCAAAGCACAGAGGACCTGCTTGAGTTTAAAATGAGTTTAGGTATAATGGAAACTACATAATCAAACATTGATATTATTGGTTTACGATGCCATTACGAATGATGTCGCTGTGTGTGACACATAAGCCGGTCCAATATCGCAGGTAAGGAGACATCCTTGACGGATCAAGAACGTGACTTATTTTCGGCATCCTTTAATAACTTGCTATCATTTTCACTTCAGGCATAAAAACTCTCTCGACCGAAAGAATTATGTAAGACTAGGACTTAAACACACCTTTAATTGCCAATTTGCGCTTATAAGGCCATATTCACAAGGTATGGGATTACGTATTGGTGCATAATTCTGCGGTACCAACGGTAATGGATAATAAATATTCTGATGCTTAAAGAACGTCTCTTAGGCTCCATTTCCAGCGTTAAACTGGTCCACATCTCCGCAACACGACTATATAATTACAATGCAACATTCTAATGGAAGTTTCGATTATATTGGATATAGTTAGTTAAAATGCACCCGGTAATGCCATGAAAACAGACTCACATTATCCTAGTAAAAAAAGTAAGAATGTGTGATTTATATAAATGTTGACTTATATTTCCATGGCCTACTGAAGTAATTGCATTGTCCACTGATTTCACCAACAAGCCGATATTCTTAAACAATAGAAAGTATGACTTCCATGACAGTACGTTGTAGAGTACGGCTATGTCATACCTATTCGACAACGTATCGTTCTTATCATGACAACAAGGTTTCACAATGCACGCATTTTCATCAATGATGCTGCCATTTCGCGACCTCTGGTATCAGGATGAACGACATTTAGACTAATAGTGACATGTCGACTCATTCATCAGTGATAAGAAAGAACGATATCGGTTTTTAAATAGCAATAATAGGGTAGCTATTTGACTGTTCTAAAGAGAAGGGTATGATTGGCGACGTTATGGATTGTAGAACCGCAACGCAAAGCGTGCCAAACTTCTCGCACAGATCTTTTTTCTTTACATAGTATATACGGTTATCGGCAGCCTTGGATGTTCTTGATGGTACATCGTATCCATTCAAACTGTTAAAAAGTCGAGCAACCTTCGGATAAACTGGCTTTAGTTATCAGCGATATTAGTATGATATGCCATGCGGACACATATCCCTTAGAATGTAGCATTCGAGTTTGCTTTGCTACCACATTGATCACAGGTATCCACAGTGTACAACTCGTACCTGGTGGTTACATTTTGTCTTACTGTTCTATTTCTCCCACTTACTGGTGAACGCGGTGTGGAATTGTGCTGGTTTTACGTCCAATAACACCTTTTGTCAACGGTAATGTGCCTTGCACATCAATTGCATTTCGTTTCAACTTTTGTATACTTAGCATTAAAATCCTCTTTTCACTACACCGAATTGTTGTTCTATAATTAATCTGATTATATTTTTAAACACTGCGGGCTCATAGCTTGTGACTGCATCGAGGTTAAGGGAAGCTGTTAGATGAACTACAGAATGGAAACACCATTAATGACATTAGCCTGGGGCGATTCTTCTGGATAGGTCGACAAACTGTATATTAATTTACGTATTAAATTATTGTTACTTGTACCAAAGAACCTAGCACATATTATCATCATATAACAAAAATATTCGCTTATTAGTATAGGTCATAACAGATCAGGTTTACCTGCTCAAGTAATTCAATCGCCCTTTATGGACATTGGCTTCCTTTTTCCAAACGAGCCAAATGGACATATGCAACGGCAGTTCAAAGTAATTATTCTTAGCAGCTCAAGACTCCTGTGCAAAGCGTCGAATCTAGCACAAAACAACTCGTCCGTTAAAGCGGTACGCTTTGAAGTACGTTCAATATGACTTTATATCAGATGAAAGTGGTAAATCCTGTGTGGGCTTCAACTACGTATTTATCGCGAAATATATATGGATAATATTCGTACCTTAAAAAACTGTGAAAGAAGCATCAATAAATAAATCTTGATGACAAAACACAACGCATTGCTCTTTGTTTTAGACCACGACTACATATTCTCCCTTTCATTCAACACATCTACACTCCCTTGCACAATTAAATTAACACCCACGAGGGTCTTACAAAGGCCGCTTATTTTCAAAACTAGACTAAAACCTACCTGCGAATATTGCAGTCGAGATTATTAAAGAGCAACACAATGGCCAACCATCGGAAATAATGTCAACAGACACATACTCTATCTATAACTGACCTCGGTAGAGATAATATTGGTTGAATATGTTGCAATAATGCCTTTCATCAAATACAATGCATTCAATATTTATTATGAAAGAAATCGGGAATTTGCGCTAATATCGCTTTTGTTTCAATCCAAGAAAATAATTGTACATTGTAATATTTTCTTGGTTAATATAGAGCATCGACTTTAAATGCGATGTAAATTAAACGCACAATCCATCATCTGATTCGTCTAGCGCAAACATACAAAGTGTCAAAGAAACATTTCCTTTAGACTGAGTACAGTATATCTTTAAATCGAAGTTAAATGTCATTTTGGTTTACTTCGTAACTTTGTGGTTTTGGTTGCCTCATTGTGAATGCAGCTTCATTAAGGCCCTCGGCAGCAATAATTTTCTAAGAAGAGTATAATTGGTTCAATGCATAAATTGTTTACATCTGATTAAGTGTCGACTGGTGAAGGTTTCCTACTATATGTAAAAATTATGTTTTTCTTCGGAGAACTCGGTCGATCCAGCCATCAATAAAATACTGAAAAGGTTTTTTCACAAATGGCATCGACGACTGCAGTTGTCATCTAGGGTGCTTTTATTATACTGACTCCCAACGTTGGATTACATGTGTTCAATATGGCAATTTGTTATTGAAATCGACGGTCGATCATTATCAGCGACTGATGGCTAAACAATCGTTCAATTTATACGAACGAATTCTGTTAAGACTTTATAGTGCATCAGAGAGTTGATGCCAACTACAAAGTACGACGAAACTCATCTTTCACTTGTTTTATGAGGCGAACTTCAACCAGGGAGACTGTAGTATAGTAAATGACAGTTCTGGGACAAGTTGCTCATCCGACATATCCAAGCTACATTTTAACTTTTTAGCATCTACAGGTATCAGGGACGGTTAGCTTTACTAAAAAAAAAGTGGGAAAAAGCGGGATCTGCCCGACCCCCAACGGGTCCGACTACGCCACGTTAGTTTGCTGATTATTGGGGCGTTCAAATGCATAGAACTACCACGGGTTAGGACAACTTTTTTTCCCATGTACATAGACAACGATAAAGAAAAGAACCACCAACAGCAGTCGCCGACTACATGGGATACATACTTGGTGTTTTACACATACAAATCGAAAAGCATGTCGGCTTTCTAGTCTATCTTGTTGCGGTGCGTGTCCTTAAGAAATTGGGTGTATTTGTTCCGCATATTTGCGTTGTAGGCGAAAACTTTGCATAGGGTGTATTGCAATTTCCAGAGAGCATGGTCCAGTAGATTCTATCCAGATAAGCCTGCGGTACGAGTGATATACTGCTGTTTTGAATAGGTCCCAACTCATAAATGCAGTTTTGTTTGGGGGTTTTCTAGCACTATTATTGAAGTTTGGTGGCCGCTATTGCCATGTCTATAGATTAGCAACTCTTGGGCAGTTTGCATTAGTCGACTACCTTGTATGTTTTTTTCTGTCGATATGTTGGCCAATACTTCCCTGCTGTTTTCTATAGGATATCCCTCTGGGAGCATATTTTGTGCTGCTAGGATTGGTAGTTCTTGTATTTCCCATGCTCGTATTTGTTGGAGCTCTGCCTATTTTGTACGAACGTCTTCCTGATCTATGCTGATTGCTTCTCTAGATAGTTCGTCATTTTCTGCATCGTATAGGACTGCCATTTGGTCTTGCCGGTCGCATGGGGAGCGGTGGATATCCGTCGATGGTAAACTACCTTGAGGACATCCTTCCTAGATTCGGATGGGTGGTTGCGTCCCAACAACTCGGCACACGTTCCCAGCATATGTGTTTCGTTTCTGGTAATAGTGTGGATAGGTTGGTAGCGTCTTTGTGGAGCTAGGTGGGTTTCTTGAAGGCGAATAGAATTGTGGACCCACATATTGCGTAGTAGCTGAGAGGGCAAATAGTACCGATTCTGGTTGTTTCTAGGATGTCTACTTGGCAGACTGGGCAGTTGCGAAAGCCGAACTATTCGGCAGCCCATTGTACAGTTTGTTCCCATTTTGTGTCGTCGGTGTTTTGTCTATGTTGTGCGTATTCCATCAATCTTTTGGGTTTATGTTTATCAGCAATAATTCTAATAAAAATCGATAATGGTTCGATGATTATTTTTTCACCTGTCAAATCTAGTGGAAATGAAATAACTCAAACCAGTATTAGATGAATTGCAGGACAGTTTTATCTTGGTTGCAACTTTACACTTGTGTTTACGTTACATGCGCCTCAATGGTCAATTTGCTTAGGATCTGTTAAAACCTTATTAACTGCTAATTCCTGCCTATATTCTCCTAGATTTCTCTGCCTAATGCTTATATGTTGGCCAATGGTTGTTCTCATATTGATGTGATGTATTTTCATAGCAGTTAATTTAGCTTGATTTAGTTGTCCTCGCAATATCTACTCACGTATGGATTATATGGTATATGTGTGATCAACGCCTAAAGTGCGCGGTGGTGACGTCAGAGATGACAGAAACAATTTGGTCGTCACTTGTCTAAAGCTAGCTAGCACAATGATGGGAGTACCTACATCACGTTATGTTGCTGTAAAGTATTTTTAAAGCAGAAAGCGCAAGAAGCGTATTTGGCCTGGTCAGTGGGTGATAGTGCTGGATATGATTTAAAGCAGCTATAGTGCGTGCCTACAAGCTTGCCTCCAAAGCTCACTATTGATAGTTCAAAGGGGCCAGCCGTACGAAGAATTGCCGCATGAGACAAACGAGGTTTTCGATCAATTGCGCTCACCTAAAACGTTGACGTTGAATTGGAACAGCAGACTCAGCAGGTTTTGGTTTACGAGTTTGCAAACGTTAATCTCACGATGTTAAACGACAAGATATATGGTGACTGCCCGAAGCATTAGTCCGTTCTGGCTGATGAGTACACCCTTATCCATATATAAATGAATTATCTGATGCAGCGTAAACAAACGACCGAAAACTTCAGCTAGACATTTGTCGCCAGATTTTGCATAACCATTATAGTGTTTGTTCATTCTTGCAATATCACACGATAAATGATTCCAGTAAGATTCGGTACTACACAACAAAGACGACCTCACAGGTTTCAGTAACTGCGATTGTCATTAAAGGGGTTTTTTTTAGTGAGTAATCGCTAGACCAATATTTACCTGTATTTTACTTTTCCCGGGTTATTTGTAGTTATCAAGTACAGGGTATTGTAGCATGTTATTCTTCCAATCACACCCAATTAAGATATTTTATATCTTAAGAAGTAACATTGAAAAATGCCTACCGTCATTTGTGTCGGTTATTTCAGCGTTGAGTAGCGGTTTTAGGTAAGCCTACGTACAACATTTCCATTTGTCTGTTGCATGTAAAACAATCATCACTTCAGTATATCATTGTTTTCGGTACCTAAGACGTTATTAGTGAAAATGCTTGCTTCTTTATCCAAGCAAAACTTTATTAATAACGCTTACCACTGCAATTATGAACTGGGTGATATTGATTTTTCTTCTGAATTACTTTCCTGTTTGCGCATTGGCGACTTGTTGTCCCGCATGCTTACTCAGGGCCCCACGCCAATATGCCTTGCCTGGTAATGGCGGAAATATACTGGCTTAAGTACGGAGTTAATCACCGGCTGTTTTTCAATTTGGCGGTTAAAATCTGCGGCGACTGATTTATGGTTCTTGCTTGCCAACTGAAAGGAACGGATTTGGGCGTGAAGGTTTGCACTTTAGTCAGGTGGAAGTACACACACATGGATTAGCGTATCATGAAAAATAAAACATTAATTTGTTAAAAAAAACATATGTTTCCTAATCTCCTTGACAACTGATCTGGATGCTTAGTTTTTGAACCAAGGAAAACAACATGCTTGGATGTGCGATATGTGTAGGTAGAAGTCCACCTGGCACTATTTAATCTCAAATATATGCCGCTAGCTGCTGTAATGAATTGCTGATGGATATGCATATTATATCCAATTTGTACTCTCCATTGAGGCTAGATACGCTTATTAAATGTCATTAAGAAATGATGCTTCAAACTGATTAAGTTCAGGTACTGGCGAGAGCCGATAAGTCAGTTAATATTAAAGGTCAGTTAAAGACAGTACTGACGAGAGCCGATAAGTCAGTTAATGAGGCTGCAAATAGCACGGTCCCTACGGCAACTGCAGATGGCATTATTAAGTCGGCTTCTGAGGCTCAAAATGAGAGAAAATAGGTAATCAAAAGAGGCTACAGATAGTACTAAAATATTTGTTAATGAGGTCATGCTTATGTGTGAAGATTTTGTTTAAATATGAGTAGTGAGGATGCAGATGTCACAGGAGAGTCCGCGGATAACGATTATATTCATATGCATTATTTTGCCGCAATAATGCATCGATGACGTCATGTCAATTACTGATTTGTGTGCAGCTACAGAAATCTCATGGGATGCTGCATCCGATGATGATATGACATTCAAGTTTAATTGTTGCTACGTCCTTGGACTTGAAAAAACGGCAGCTAGAGGGAATATGTGAGTATTTTAAAAATCGTGCACTTTGTGACAACTTTTTTAAACTTTGCACGGTGTTAGGTATGGATATGACCTTTTCAAAAACCACCGCACACAAGTTGGTGGAGGCCCCTGGTGGCCGTTATGCACAAAATCCAGGATGGCCGCCACTGGGAACTGAAAAGGCAATATCTCGGCTCATATTAAGAGCAGAACCTACTGTGATACCACTTTTCCATTCAAGTATGAAGATTGAAGACGCACAAGAATAGCCCTGCTTCGATTCATCATGAGTGACGAAGATGCTTTCGAAATTCCATGTAATACAAGACAAGACACAGACTGGGAATTGTGTTGCTTGTGTCAAGAAAAAGCTGGGAGGGACCTGCGACACCCTTATAAGAAAAAATGTTATCATGCTGCATATCAAACCCTTGAAGATGGACGCCAGTCTTCTTGAAAGATATGGCACGTCTTCCACAGATCCATCCGACCGTCCATGAGGCTTTCATGGAAGGGAAGTTCGTTGTGCAACGAGGTGACAAGAAGTTCTCCATGGTGGCGCTTGATCAGAGCAATGAGCACAGTATAAAGTTTCTGAAAGAGGACAGTGGAGCAAAGGGTCTTTACGGTCAGCAAGAGGAGACAGAAGTCATCGAACTCTCCAAACCAGAGGTGCTGAAGGTCATTAGTGAGTTTGAGAGTGTTTTCTATCCTAAGTCAAACACAAAGGACAGACTTGAACATCCAGAATCATCAGCTGCTGAGCAGAATAAGTTCCTCAAACACCTCAAAGCTATGTGCGACCTTGCCAGTGAAGGTAAAATCGTCAATCCATTTAGGGAGACAGGCCTGGAGCTTATTACCTTAGATACAGGAGAAGTCATGGACCCTGAAAAGCCTCAAAGAAGCAGCAAACATCGGCAAATCCAAGTTCACTGAGTTTGTGGTGAGCAGAATAGGCCACCAAGCCTTTGTCTGATGTCATCCAAAGATCCAACCTGTTCACCTTTACCAACAGACCACCTACAGATCTGAAGAAAGGCACCGACAAGTTGGGGTCTTCAAAAGCAAACACAGCCCTCATCACAAAAATGTTTATGTCGCTACAAGAACGTCCCAACGCAGATGTAGATGATTTTTTCAAATACGAAAATCAGCGCGAACCTCCATCACTGTCGGATCGAGGAAAGCTTCGGTCGGGAACCAAGTCGGATATCCTGGGTTGTCTTCCAGGGATGCCTGGTCCGGGACGAACTCCAGCAGCTAGAGAAGCTTCTGTAGTTGTGCTCGACATGGCTGCAGTAGTCCACATCATCAAGCCCCAACGGACCAGCGTGTTTGGCGAGTACACAGAAATGCAATTGCTTCCGTACTTAGAGAGCCATATGATGGACAGAACAACAAGAGTGGATGCCATCTGGGACACATATACAGAGACAAGTCTCAAGTCCCAAACTATGATCAAACGGGGTGGGACTGCATCACGCAGAACACGAGTCTCAGACAAGATACCTATACCCAAAGGAGCTCAATGGCAGTTGTTCCTCAAGGATAGTCAAAACAAAGATGAGCTTTTCCAGTTCATCAGTCTGGAACTGCAAAGGATCACAGTCAATTCACAGTACCATCTGTTGACAACAAAGGCTGATATCGTACTCACCAATAAGCCTACAGACTTATCAGATTTGTCTCCATGTCGACAAGAGGAAGCTGACACACGGATGATGCTCCACTTGCGCCATGCTGCTGATCAGGGTCATGCAAAGGCGTACCTCAGGGCGGTAGATAGTGATGTTGTAGTGTTGACCATCCACTTCTTCCACGACATAGGACTCTCAGAGCTCTGGATTGGATTCGGGTCAGGAAAAACGTACAAAGACATTCCAATCCACCATATCTCAGATATGTTGGGACTGCAGCGTTGTCAAGCTCTGCCCTTCTTTCATGCTTTCACAGGCTGTGATGCTGTGTCTTCCATGATGGGTATCGGCAAGAAGACTGCATGGAATGCATGGGTTAACTTTCCTGAGGTCACCACCACATTCACTGCCATCACTCAAGACCCAGCCAGTCTGACGCTTGATTCTCTCTATATGAGATGTCTGGAGCGCTTGACAGTACTTATGTACAGTAAGAACTGTGTTGCCCAATCTGTCAATGAAGCAAGGAAGCTATTGTTCACCCATGGTCTCAAGTCTCTCGACTCCATCCCACCGACCTTGAATGCTCTCTTCCAGCATGCCAAGCGGGCTCTTCTCACAGCAGGATTCGTCTGGAAGCAGGCCCTCTCGAGAATCCCGCAAATCCCAAATCCACGTGACTGGGGCTGGGAATGGAATGCCTGAACCAACCAGTGGGTGCCATATTGGACGGATTTGACAGACGTCAGTAAGGCTTGCTCGCTGCTCCTCCAATGCGGGTGTGTGGTTGCCTGTAAGGGTAACTGCAAGTGTCATCGAGCTGGACTCCATTGCAGCCCATTGTGCAAGTGCGAAGGGGGCTGCACTAACAATGAAGGTGAAATGTGATGTTCATGTAACTTGATAAAAATCATAAAAAACACGAACTCAGAACTCATCTTGGTATGTGGCCAATATATGGTCATTTATATGTAAATTGGTCATAAACATAGCATTTATACGTGAAAAGTAAATGGAAACTTTAAAATTACTTCAGAAACGTATTTCTCGACCTTATAAACCCTAGAAAAATGGTATAACAGTAGGTTCTGCTCTTAATACGAGCCGAGATATTGCCTTTTCAGTTCCCAGTGGCGGCCATCTTGGATTTTGTGCATAACGGCCACCAGGGGCCTCCACCAACTTGTGTGCGGTGGTTTTTGAAAAGGTCATATCCATACCTAACACCATGCAAAGTTTAAAAAAGTTGTCACAAAGTGCACGATTTTTTTGAATCCCCACCCCGCTAAGCAGTTATTGTCGATATTGCTTGGTTAAGCATTTACATATGTGGGTTGACATCTTTTAAAGGGGTAATGTGGGCAAACCCTTATTCCTGTGTGGGCAATAACATAGATGCATCATGAATGGCTGGCTTGTGCGTCGTGCGATTCGATTCACGGCTAACATTATTCCATCATGCCCATTGTTTGCATCATGAATGGCTGGCTTGTGCGTCGTGCGATTCGATTCACGGCTAACAATGGCATGACTTCCATCATGCCCATTGTACGGGCCTAATATGAAATAGGGAAACAAATTTGTGTGATTGTTATATCGACTCATTAATGGTGCGATGATCAGTCAATGGTTTCTTCATTAATGCCGAGAGGCCCGTCCGCGGCCCGTAATGAACTAAGTAATCTAGTAAAATCTAGTAAACAATATCACAAGCTGTGGTATAGTGCAAAAGATAATTTATCATCATCATCATCATCATCATCATCATCATCATCATCATCATAAACAGCATAATTATCATCATTATCATCATCATCATCGTTGTCATAAACTTTGTCATCACTATTATCATCCATATCATCATCGTCATCACCATCATCGTTGTGTCATAATAAATCACTGCTTGCTAAATCATCACCAGACTGCCGTCATTTGATAGTCATCCATATCAAACAGACAGCAGCCGAACTACATACCGTAACAAATAGTTTGTGTCACAATGAGAATTATACAGAGAATCATCATCAATCATATAGGTGTTTGTGTCAAGTAATACTGTTTCGTCATCCCTGAATTTTAACATTAAATGCTTCTTCGGTTCATTCATTATCTATCAGTTGTGATATCACATGAAGTGCTTGCTAACGACCCGCAACCGACCCATTGTGGATGCCTGCCGTGAAATATTACATTCTGAAACATTGCGGATAATGGGCATTACTAAGCCGTCATTCCTATACATTTACCCTATATATCTGCAACAGACAAAGGGCGCCAACATCAATATAATATAGAATAACAACGAGTTATAGCGCTAAGCGCGTGTAGAGAGGTTTGTCATATTGTTTGCCACATTACATTTCCGCATAACGCTAGCTTGATGCGCTAAGCGCGTAGAATTAGTATTCGCCAATACATTTAAGCGCCTCAGTGGCCGAGATGCCCAAAACTATGTTATTATCGTGCACAAATGGAATACAAGTGAAAGTAGATAATAGCTGGAAGTCACCGCCAACACGTCAGATATGGTCCCATGCAGCCACATATCGTGGCCAGCGTGATTGTCCAACACTGGCTATCAAAATGATCACCTGTCAGTTGGCGCATGTATTTTTGCATTGTCTCTGAGAAGAAATTGCCGGCCTATTTGCAATACATCATCCGTACAAGCACATATCCTATCTAGTAATGAGACAAAATGTTTACCATTGTCTCCAAAAACTCTCTGTCCGCAAAACAATGCGCTAATGGTAATGCATCCTTATCGTTTGAAAGCATTCCTGAAGACCGTAAACTCATGGATGGTTACGCCAAAATGTCGACAATGTAATCATTACGATGTGGGTTGACTGTTGCAATAGACGTGATTGGGAGTATACTTATAAATAATGGCTAAACATTAAGCATTATAATTGACCATCGGGACTGAATTGACGGACTGTTGTGTAAGCTTCAGTTGGCTTATACTGTCTGTAGTAAAATTATCGAAACAATGTGATGAAACGTTTAGTTGACTTATCAGCCCTACTGCTGTTCTTTTCTGAGAATTTACACTAATTAATCAACCCTTCCAATTTATGCGAAGTTAAACTTCCATTGTTGTTAATTAATCCAGAAATTGATTCGGCACATGTTTATATCTATTGCAGCCTGATTTTGCTCGTCCGGCTTTCTATGTGACAGAAAGCAGGAGTTCGTCCTGTATCAGATTGCTTGATGTTGATGAACCTTAAGTCATATTGAATGATATTGCTTTCAAAAGCACACTTCCGGAATCCAAGTTCGGCCTGTTGTAACAATCGTGGAGGCTTATACTGATAAGCAGAAAAGGTGGTTTTATATATTTAGTTGCATAGAGATAAGGGGCTTTGTTCCTGACTGAAGAGGTGCATTTGGTCTGGTTTTTGTGTGGTGGTGCCTCATTTGATTTTGAAAGAGCCATTATGCGTGACTACGAGCCTGTTGCCAAAGCTTACCGCTAAAAGGCAAAAGGGAGTATAAATACATGGAATTGAATTTGCGCAATTGAAAGAAATGGGTCTTAATAGTACATGTTTTACATTTGTGTGGAATGTTAAAAACGGAGATTGCATCTCTTGCATAAATTTTAACCTAACGACAATTGGGGATGATAAGTGTGTTCATAGTCCAAAGCATTAGGCTGTTTTTCATATCATGCTCGACGAGTGCGAAGGATGCATATATGTTCATTTCAAGACATATCGTGACGATATATGTGTTGCCAGTCTAAGGCATTTGTCTGTTTGTAGCTGATGAATACCCCTTAACCCATTTATCTAAAAGTTCCCCATTGCAGCGCCAAGTGGGGGTCACTGTGAGCCTTTATCAGTGGTCTAGTAATGCATCAAACGGTGAAGGTTCGATGCCGGATAATCATTCCTACATTAGAGATATGAAAAGCGTCCTGCAGATTTGATAGGTGCAATATTATAAAAAAAAAAATTATGTAACATGCAATTGCCGGAAAGGAAATATCAACTGCAAACCTAAGCATTATACGGCTCATTCAGGTCCCGTTCGTAGGCGTTAATGACACCCAATACAAATAACCCTTTAGTCGATGATGCTACTTGTCTTGAGCTAAAACTCGCTCAGAGAATCAGTACTTGCTAACTTTAATGGGTACTTCGTGAGTCTATGCACGAATCATCTTGATTCAATCGATATTGTTGTTTTATTAGAAGCACATTGAACGTATTGCAGACTTGAGTGTGAACACAATAAATGAACTAGGCTTCAGTCGTGAGGTTATCAAGCCCCATTCAGTTAATCGACAATACATTCCCGGATGACCCTGCAGGTTTGAGTGCGCGAGAGCATGTGTGTATGCTTCGTGCACGGCTAATTAGTTTGCTGAAAAAACACCTTTTGTTGCCCAAAACAACAATGAGAGAGCTGTTTAATTTAAGAGTATAGTTAATTATTGTAAGATCTGGAGAAAAGGTTTTGTCGTTGCTGCCAACACAATGTTGTCCGTTGCAGGTTAAATGCCAAATTGCCAACAAAGTTTTAGATTAATATTCCAAATACAGGCTTATCTACACAGCATTGTCAATAGACTATTATGATCACAGGGCGCTTGGTCATGTAATGATGGATACAGAGGCGGTGATCGAGTCCAAAGGGTATGATTAAGGTATAGATTACGCTTATAATATGCAAAGATATGGCCGGATGTATAGATTAAGCCGCTGTTCTTACATTTTCATTTGCCACATGAAAAGTGAAAAGATATTACCAGGCTTCTACTGCAATATGTATGTATGGTTTCTGATTCCCGCAAAAGAACAAAAGCAGCTATGTTTGATGGAAACATAGGGAAAGCAAGTCATTTGACCAGCCCACTTAAGTCTCCTGCCCGTTTTGTGAACAAACAATGTATGAATGGACAACTACCTGCCACGTAGCGGTTACACGAAATATGTTTCAGCCGATTGGATGGCTCCTGCCGTTGTAAAACCATTCACAAGTTATCTGTAAATGCAGTTAACGAATAAATCATATCAGAGCGCAAAATGTAACTGAAGGTCAGCGTTTGCAAAACATTTTCTTGTGACTGTTATATTTAAGCCTGAATCATGACTTAAGCACACCATTATTAACGGTACCTAACAGAGGCCGTACAATGCCAGTGAAATTGGTTGTTTTTTGTTTGACAGAACACCGTATTGTGACCGCTTTTTACCTCCAATGGTTTACTAACCTCTACTCTTTGTTCTTCAGAATTGCTTTGATGTTTACGAATAGGGGTCTCTCTAGGCGACAACTCATTTTCCTTCTTGATTACTGAGAACTCTAAGAAGGAGAGTACTTCTTAAGCTGTTAGCCTGGTTTGTGGTTCAAATTCTTTCTATATGGTGGCTGAACGAGATTGCTGCTTGACGGCGGGGCTAAATGGGATACAGCGTGTTTGTAAGGTTCGTGAGTTACGGTTAGATTTAATACAAACGAAGGTACCACCCAGTTTATCACGTCAATACAGAACACCTGCAAAGGTAAACCTAACATACGCATTATCATTTCAGTAATAAGTCAATGTGCTAATCACGGTTTCGTTTCACCCTTATCCTGGATAACAACATACACATCTTACGGTATAAAATGAAAAGTAATCATTGTACTTTTTAAGAACTCTCATTCAAATTACCCGAATGAAGAAGCTATATTGCATGGCTGTCTCCTTTAGTGACATTAAAATAATACATAGCATCTACTTATGCTGTATTATCCAGGCTATTTGTTTATTAGTCAGCGTAGACGATATTTTACCTTGAATTTCAGCATCATTTGTCACTTCATCAGAAGAAGTATCTAATCAATCTAAAGAGCCATAAATACATTATGGTTGTTACTGGAGATACCAAAAACCTCGTAAATAAACCAAGTTGCCTATGAAAGAGGAGCTCAGAAGTAGGTCTTCTCATTTCCGTTGTAACTGTACACAGCGTTAATTGTGATCATCATTATAGAGATGTAAGCTTGTGAATCAGCTTCTCGAACAAACGTTTGTTTATAATTCTCTCAGATTTTCAGTGAGCCACATTTGGATTTTTTGGCTGCCAAAAATCCTAGCTTTGCCATTGATATCAAATATATTTCCTTGATTCGATGCATTATTATACAGGGTTTAATCGAAACGTCCTGGAACAGTGTAATACCACCCCCTCTGGGAGCAAAACAGCAGCAAGGATGGATGTGGCAAGTGAAAAAGGGGTCCTGTGGCATGAAACTTCTGGTCTGACGATGATGACGCGTTCCAAAGACACAGTTGGTTACAGCTATTGAAATTTCATTTGCTACCCCAGTATCCAAACATTTCAATGATGAGCAAAGTAATCGTTTTGAACCGAATTAGAAGCAGCAAAAACGTCTACATGAAAAATGAATTTTGGTGTCGAACATTCGTTCCTTGGCCCACAAATATATTTGTTTATGCATAATCGCCACTCATTGCATGGCCTTAACCATGCCAACCACAGCTTTTTCGGCAACAACACGGCGGTAATATGCGCAAATAGAGGATTTGATAGAAAACAACTTGTTCTGTACTCGTAAACATGGATTATGGATAAGCGACACATGATAATAAGACATTTGACTTAACTTAACAGGAAACAGCAGATTGATTTACTGGCAATAGCATATTGCATTCATTTTTAGAGTAGAGGATTAATTGACCAAATGCTGAAAACATTGTAGACTTGAACTGCCATTAGCAATCACGCGTTGATTGTAAAACGCTTTTGTGATAGATATATACTACAGTTGATTTCACATCACTCGCATGCTCCTGGGAAACTACCCGAGCACATTAATGAAGCATATTGCAACCAATCAGTCAGATGCATCAATCTAATTTGTTGCAGGCGAGGGTATTGTATATTACACCACTAAGGCTCTGCACAGAAAATATTAAGTACGGCGAATCGCACGCGATTTAACTATCTAGTAATATGCATCATTCCACTGGGAGCAAGATGTAGTAGTCTTTGCATAATAATCGCCGAGTGCAATGCCTGCCAATTTGCTGTCGGTAAATAGTAACATTGATATATTTTTCTTATATCAAGAATAATCCGGTACACCCTGTTGATGGTACCATCTTATGATAAAACCGGAAAATAAAAGATTGATTTGTGTCTCATTTTGTCTTTTACAGCGCTGCGTAATGGCATACTTCGTCGTTAGCCTATTCCGTGTGAGTCTACGCTTATCCATGGTCGGACATACCCAGTACTACATTCCCATGTTTTTTTAAGATTCCATAATTTTACTGAATAATGAGACTGCACGTCCATTGAATATAGCGATAAACGCACCACTTGAGGTTATCATTGAAACATATTCACATACGCATATACAAACATTCATGGCGAACACAGAGTTTTAAAACAAAACTCGCTTTTTTCACTAATAGCACATGACTAATCCCGCAAGCGTCTGCCACTATCGACTCTTACTGCAAGCGCCAAAAAAATGAGGAAAGCCTTGAGGTGATCCCTTTATTATTTGGAAAGAGGTGATAATGTTAAGCTGTTAAGAAGAAAATCAACGAAATGAGGTCGTAAATAAAAGTTAGAGCGAGCCCTGAGGTGCTTGAATAATAGTTCGAAGCGGTGGCATTGTTTGGCTATTTGTAAAATCAGCGACATGTGCGCGGAGTTGTGAGGTTAAAGAATTCCATAATTGAAGTTACGTTACCATTTTATTAGAGTACGGCTCTTGGTACTTTTGATAACGCGGGGGTTCATGCATTTGGATATTTTGTGGGTTATCCGAATGAATGGATCATGCCTAACCTTGAGGTGCAGTGTATTTTGTTCGCCCGCTTAGGCACAGTGACAGGAATGACGGAGGAACAAACTGTTAGTGGATGATGTGCGTCCACCGCAAATGTGGTTTCGACATAAATCAGATCACCATAAAGCAGCTTCAAAAGTTTTAGATAATTTTCATTCGCAAGCAGCATCATTCATGTTATTCATATACAGGTAGTGAATTTAGAAAAAAACAGCTCTTTTCATACGGCACACGTTGTTTCCTCTGTTTTGATTGTTATATATCAACGTGCAAGAAGTCTTCTCCCATTCCTGGTTAGAACTTAAGCCCGAACAGATTATTTTCTTCAACGTCTGTAGAAACATTATATTCGATATAAACAGAATGGAGGCAAATCATTACCTACAACAAGTTTCATTTGCTTATGTTAACGGATATCAATTGGACCTTTAACAATTTTAAAGCAAATGCATCAGCGCTTGATAAATCGGCAGATAGCAGCTAAACGATCACCACTTGCACTTACTGCTACAGTCCAGTGTTGCCTTAAACGCAGTCATGAATATGAACATAAACCCATTCCCTTATATGGTGCAATATGCAGTCTTGAGAGCGCGATAAGAAAGCCGCTAGGCTTGTGTGGTGTGACATATCTTGACATCGTTCCTGGGGTTACAATCTTTGCCGAGTGTCACATTCCTGACCTCTTGCACAAATATTGCAGTATATTTCGAAGATTCATGCGTTTATGTAGAGCGGATGCCAGGGGGTATTGTTTTTCAAATCCCAGTCGCTGTACTCTCTCCTATATTGGAAATGGCGAGTGATATTCAGCTGCTATTATCTTAGGTCTATAATCGGTCGAATAGGTAAATTTGTTTACGGTGCAGTGTTGCGCCGTTGGTTGACTGATTCCTGGAAGTACGAAATAGAACAGACAATATCCTTTCGCGTTTTAAATCAAATACAATCAACGGCTTGCTTTATATGATAAACTAATCTATGATTGACATTTTCTAAGTAAACGACTTCTAAGTAAAAGATTACTAAACAAAACCCGGCATTTCAACCACATTCTGGTACGGCTGAGAACCCAGATTGTACCAAACTTTTTGAGACCGCTACTGTATGGCGGTGCAAATGCACTGCAGCTTGTGATAGTAACATCCCGTATATAAAGCACCAGAAAATAAAATGAGACGCGCCATGCTAAATGGTTTATATCTACATTGCTCTATTTTATGGATCTCGAACGTCTTCGTTCACCACACTTATGTCATCATTCCCTATTGAAAAAGTGGATCCAAATGTTGAAAAAAACCGCGGGCCCATATTAATAGAAGACATATTCGAAGGGAAATTTTTTTTATTACATTCGCTGGCATAATAGTTAAGCCAGCTGCTTTCACACTTTTCGGATATAAATCTGCTAATTTGTAATTTCCAAGAAGTTCATGCTTTTGTAATCGTTCATATGTATTTGCCTTTGTGATATGGGATAACACTTTGTAACACTACGTTGACTTGCAGGCTAACCCTCGCTGCTCATTATTAAACGTGACAAGGTCACAAATGTTTGCGAATAGTTGTCGAAGCTATGAACAGAAACACATTACCTATGTGCCCTCTGGTCGTATTAGAGAAAATCTCTGAGCGTCAAGCAACATGTTTGTGCTCATCAGAGAAATGAAGTGACTTGATCAAACCTCTGTCATCTACACCCATCATCCACTTTACGCTTAACTCGTTGATGATGATGGACAGCTCATCACATTACTTGTGTAAGGTTTTTGCGTACTAATAGGTAAATTGCTTACTAATTATATTCTTATACAGTTTTGTATTACAGCTATACTTCTGTCCCTTGACTTAAGCTTGTCCGGAACATGCAGCACAGATAAATGCGAGCGCCAATATAAGTGAAATGGAAAGTGCGTTTCTGCCTTGAATATTGGCGTACATTTTAACTCTCTGATAGCACACTTTGTTTACTCCATAACAGAATTCACTAGTTCTTCATAACAATTAATATATTCTACTGAGCACATTATTTGCATTTAGCGGATTAGCCCAAGTGCTTTGTCTACTATCAATTTACATGAAGTGGAAATTATCCAGGAAAAGAAGTTTTCTTCTGACATAATGTCAAGCGTCAGGTTGAATGCAGACATATATTATTGTAAAGCATAGTGAATGCGAAATGCTAGCGCCAGTTCTCTTTGTATTGCACTGTTAAGTATCAAGTGCACATGTTTACGCTGGGTAACATGTGAATCTTATGTCGTTCATAGTTACACCATGCTGCATTAAGTACTTCGCGGAATGAAAGTTAATGAGCCGCTCAGGTATTTTTTCGAGCCTCTGCATCTTGGCGTATCTGAGGTTATTGCTAAGATTGGAATTGTGAGCTCCCTGTATGCTTGGACGTGTCCAATCACAATATATTATTGACGCTCAAATCAATGAAAACGTGTATTGTTCCATATAGTTCCGACCAAACGACGGAAGGCTGTCGACTCTAAATTGCGAATGCCAAGACATGAGAAATGTGTGTTATCAAAGCGGTCACAACTACGATGATATTTATCATGACCTTAAAACCATTAATTTTTTTACACAATTCAGATTAGATACATCATTCTGCCATACCAAATGCTACATCACCATGTGATATGTTGAACGCCACAAAACGAAGACTAGGCACCCGCCAAGAAGCCCAAGGACGGAGTGCTGATCTTATTGCGTTCAAGAGCTTTTGAAAGGCACTTTTGAAGGCTTGTTGAAGATTTTATCACGGTGAAATATCTGGCCTAACTGAACTGATCGTCCAGTGCTTTTTTAGGTCCACACAGCACCCAGTGCTTAAGCGTATAACATTCTTTGAAACCGTGAAACAAGAAGGGCAAGCATGACAGGTTTACAAATACTACCGCGTTATTCAACCCAGATAAACAGTCGGTGTAAACATTGCTTGAATATGCGTTTAGTTCGAGTTATGCTTGGTAAAATGTCATTGATTAATTCCCCCTAGCCTGTTTTAGGATATGTTCAATAAAGATGTTGCCATTTCACGCCATGCCTAATAATATGTAGGACTATTTATGCATTTACAGCTGCCTGTCTTCTAGTGATATATAATGCAATTATTGTAAAGCTTAGTATTGGATCACTGTCATGTAGTAACCTACATTTAATTTGTTATCAGTATTTGCACTATTTAATTGGCGCACATTTGTACGCGTCACTGATCATTTGCATAGCAGAATAGTAGATATTGATTGAGGTTGTTCCACTGAAAATATTATTATTTAGCAATGATGAACTTACCCCAGTTA
>CM067345.1:14466000-14506000 GCA_034190875.2 Urechis unicinctus | reverse complement strand
TTTCATAATGTCTTTTATTCCTGCTACATATCGGCGATGTGATAAACACAAACGGAGTATTAACCACAGCAAAATATTTGCTCCAAACGCGTCCATATTGATGAATCTATTGTAAATTCGTTGGGTCATATTCCCCATTGCTTTTCAATTGTGTAACATTCATGGTGCCGTTGGGTATGCAGCACGTTTTATGCGTCGCCATACATGCTGCTGAGGGAGTATGACATGAGGCTCCATGGTGCTAAACAGTCATTAAGATTACAGATGCTACTGAAGGGTCATTTATTGGGGGCAGTGACGTCACCGAAGAGATAGTTATTGAGGCCACGCTCCCGATCGTACAGTCAGTTGTGCCGCAGACGATACCGAACATTAAGGCTACAAAGAAGCACTGACAAATATGCTTTTGATGTCACAAAAGGCATAAAGAGTCATATCATAAGGTTATAAAGGGCACGGACGAGTCATTAAAAGTGGGTTTAGGTGATACTGTTCAGTAAACAGATAATGGGAAATGAGGGTAACAACACAATTCTTGACTTACTTTACGAGCAATGATCACGTGTGAAGAGCATCTAAACATAGGTTCCATTGCAGTTTTTGAAATAGGTCTTAAGTTTCACACCAGACAGATCTGTCTTTTAAAGCAGTTAATATGTAATGATTCAAATACCGATAATCCAACCCGGTTGCCGTTCAGGTTTAACACTCTCTCGCAAGGCATGAAATTAATTTCTCCGTAAGAATATAACACGATGCCTATTTATGCCGTAAGAATAGCATGCAAGCCACGTTTTGTAAAGTCACAATACAATACGATTGTGCAAATGGATATTTCCATTATTAAATATTTACATTATATTGTTATGTGCCATGCAGTAAAAGCAGTCATGCTCTGAAATCGGACGTCCAGTCAGTGATGTGAAAAAGTGACCCTAGGCCTATTCAGTTGTGCGGTGTCTAAGTGGTGAGCTGGTCATGTAAATGGAAATTATTTGTGTAAAATCACTGTTCCGTCTAATGCCCATGTCAATGAGACCTACAGGTGCTTACGGGGCTGTGTCCCGTAGGAAGTCCGTACGAAATTACTCCTAGTACTATGTTGTGGTTACTTTCTGTCCGGGTGGGCTGCGGGAGTTCCTCGGGTTGCTTATATACTCTTTAAAAAATTTCTAGGATTTATTGAATTATTATGAATTCTGACAAGTGTAAACTTTTTTTTAAGCTTGCCATAGTTCAAATAATGTAATTCCTTAGTATTATCTAATAGCTTATATACGTATGTTGTGTACCTCATGTTTGTTTTTATCATTTAACGCATCCTCGGACGGCTTTTTTGTATATAATACTTATTTCATAGACCGAACAAGATAACACCGTAATTAAATAAATGGCTATTACATACAAGGGGAACCTACGTAATTATGAAACATACACACGTAATATGTGGTAAATAACAATGTACAAGCAAATAAAGTCCTTTTGACATTAGCGCTCTGTATTATTCTGTTTAATCAAAACGTTCAAAGCTCGAGCTCAACAGTCCCATATAGTTCCACATGATAACATGATAATGACACTTTGTACTAGGCTGGTACCCGGGAGCTCAAAATGATGGTAATATATCTACACCACGAGGACGCAACAAAGTCGTTCGTTAGGGCCCCGCATGAATTTCTACTGGCCTTCTATGGGCTTAATCCCTTAAGCCCGTGTCTGAAGGTATTTCATATGAAATCTATGGCTACGGGCTCTATTGGGCTCTTACGGGGCAAAGCTTCATTAAAAAATCGTACAAGCCCCGCACGGGGCAGCGCGATAATCTGTGCAGCCTCGCATGGGCTTGTAAGGGTTTTGCCCGTATGGAGTCCGTAGATAGCTCCATGCATAGACAGCCCGTAAGATCTATGTGAGCTAGGTATAATACATATCAGATAAAGGGATGGCGATATTTGCGGAATGGGGAAAGCTACAGACTTGTAACAAACATGAAACCTGCGTCAACGTTTTTCGGGAGCAAATAAAACGTTCAGGGAATGGTAGCAGGCTAATACCTGAGTCGAATATATTTCAGGTATACTGCAAGTCCATGTCAAACTGATTAGCCTTACAGCGAATAACAAACACACTTCCATCCTTTCAACTAATCTAGCTTTCTGTCTATTGTCTACTCGCAAGTTGCTGACTATCTAATAGTTTTCGTTACTATGCGCGGGAGGCAGATGATAAAAAACGCTAGCGATAGTAGTTGATGCGATGCACTCTGCCTTTACATTGCAAATGCTTCGCCAAACCCAACCACTAGATTGACATTTCATGGTTATGATCTAATTACAACTCAAGCACAGTTTGTAGCTTTGCTGCTGTTAACAATACCTACCCGATGCTATGCTTTTAAAGCTCATTAGTTTATCCAGGTCCTGGTCATAAAGCTAGATATGACGAAGATATTACTCTATCCAGACATTAACTGATCGCCACCATGGCATAACAATATAAGTGCTTACTAAGTAAAGGCTGATTATGTTGACGAATATATGAAGCAAACAGCGTGTCACGTGCTGAACAGAAATAATTGCTTCCTCTGAATAGAGAAGTAATTGCTAGTAACATACATCGTACCGCGTACAATACCATGTATTGTAGACAAAGAAAGTACCGTTGTGCATATCAACCGTTAGGTCATTGCTTTTGTGGAAAAACTGCCAGACACATACATGCAACCAATAGATTCCTCTGTAAATGCTCGTCCGGGAATGTTATATTGCTCGCATCAGTTATAGTAATTGCGGTGGCAAAAAGCTGTCAACGCAGCTATATATATATATATATATATATATATATATATATATATATATATATATATATATATATATATATAGATAGAGATAGAGAGAGATATATATATAATATATATATATATATATATATAGAGATATATATCTATATATATAGAGATATATATATATATATATATAGATATATATCTATCTATATATATCTATATATATATATAGATATATCTATATCTATCCTATATATCTTATCTTATCTTCTATCATATATATATATCTATCTATATATATATATATATATGAATACATATGTATATAATAAAATGAATATATATAAGAATATCTTTATATGTATAGCAGCATTTATATCGATACAAATATAAAATATATATATAGAGAGAGATACATATATATACATATATATCTGTATATATATAAATATATCTATATATCTCTATATTTATATATATATATAGATATATACATATATGATATATATATATATATGTATATATAGGTGTCTATATATATATAGATAAATATAGATATATATATATAAAGATATATAGATATACATATAAATATAGGGTATATATATAAATATATGAATATATATATATATCTGGTTATATATCTATGTATATATATATACATAGATATATCTACATATATATATCTAAACATATATATATATATATATTTCTATATATGTCTAAATATATATCTCTCTATATCTCTATCTAGATCTCTACTATATATATATATCTCTCTATATATATATATATATATATATATATATATATCTCTCTATATATATATATATATATATATATATATATATATCTCATATATATATATCTCTCTATATATATATGTGTGTATAATCGTAGTGTATACTTTTGGTCCTCTACAGATCATCCACAAATTGTCCATATGCTAACTTATAAATACAAATACAGCCTATCGCGCCCATTAATGTTTAGGTATGTTGCGAATTACCGATATATTGAAATCATTTTCATTAATCATGGATTAGATTGTTAATATTTCCTATTGATGTGATAATTATGAACCATTGGTAGCGTTTCGCGACATTTATTCAATGCCGAGGTTTCGATCAATACAATCTTTAAATCAGTCAAATGAACGCATTAAACAGTCATGTTTAAACATTATTTCGAACATTTGAATCAAAGTTTATATATTGTTGAGGTTTTTGTGTTATGTCTACGAATGGTTTGTAGCTAAGATTTGATATTGCTGTGATATTCCAAATCCACTGAAATCAATTGTGAAAGGTTATCTTTGCGCAAAACAAAAACCATATTAAAATGGTCAAAACAATTTTTTGCAAACTTTTGTAAAGAAAACGTGCACCGACAATGCGTTTATGATAGGATATGAATATGTATATATATTATATGCGTACATATATATATATAATATATATATATATATATATATAGATATATATATATAAATATATAATATAATGCATATATATATGTATAATATAATATAATATATATATATATATATATATAATATACATATATCAATATATATATGTATATATATTTAAACACATAAATATATATATATATATATATACACATATATATATATATATATATATATATATATATATATATATTGTATTATATATATACATATCCTATCATTAACGCGTGCATGCATATATATATGTATACATGCATTGACGTTCGCTCACGGTATTTTGCTTAGGATAAGAAATTTGCAAGGTTCAACAAGAAGTTGGAAACTTTTCAGCAAATAACGAAATCTAATCATCGGTTACTCAGCAATTGTCGTACAATATTGCACGCCTAAAACCTTAAAGATGCTTTTTAAGTCTATAATGCTATACTTATTATCGCGCAACACACATCGAACCTTAGATGCATCACTAGGCCAATAATAGTTGTCCATGGCGTCTCTAGCTTTGCGCTGCATCAGCAACCTTTTGAATGGTGTGTCAAGGCGTATACATCAGCTACATAGCAGTATGCTTCAGACTGTCAGCACATTTACCATTATGATATATCGTTAGAGTCAAATTTAAGCATGTTCGCACTTCTCAACAAAGACATATGGTTTTTTTTATTTCACACCAACGTAAAAACATCTCCATGTTGTTTTACTACTTTTGAATTGGTAAGCTTTTTGCAAACCACCTCTTAGGCACGCATAATGGCTGCTTCACATCCATTGAGGCACCATCAACCATATACCATGCCAAATGCGATTCGTCAGTTTTCCTTTTAAGAACAATCGTCAGCGACAATGACCCATTGTCTCTGCGCCGCATAATATTCAAAAACTACCTTTTCAAATGAAGTGTGTGCTTTTAAAAGCAACTCTTTAAAATGATTTCAGTTTCAATTTTAGTTTTTTCAAATTACTCAACATTTAGCCATTTAATTTGTGGCATTTAATTTTGTGGCATTCAATTTCTCGTCGCTTCAACTTTGAGTGAATTTATTCGGGCGGCGTTATTCTTATCCTCTGAAATATCACAACAACGGGGAATCTGATATTTTATTTCGGGTCACAGTTCGTCATGAACCAACATCCAACAAGCTATCTGTTGAAACAGGACGAGCTCCCGCTTTTGTCACTTAAAACGATGGGAAAAAATCCAACTGCAGCATATGTTAGTATATACCTAAACAATTTCCCTGATTAATAAAGATTAATAGAAGTAAAACTTCTCACAAATTGGAACGAGGGGTTATTTAGGTGAAAACCTCAGAGAAGAACAACAATAAGTCTGTCACGATATTTACACCACGGAAGCTCAACACAACAATACGGCTATTAAGTTTCGATGGTCAATTATGATGCTTTTTGTATATCCAAAGTGCATATAATACACTCCCATTCAAGTCTACTCCATCATTCTATAAAAAATTATATCCACCAAGAGATGCACGGCTGGCGTTGACAACAGCATTACCTTTTTATTTTGAGCAATACCCTTCTTTAATAGTCAATTTGTTGACGATTGGACAGTATAAGTATATATGTACATGTTTGCTGAAAGTGATCAACAATGACACACCAATCACATCAGTAACGAAAATATGGCTGCGAATCCGCAGCTATTTTAACATTAACACCCTAGCGTTTCGAAAATGCATTGGCCAGAATGAGGGGTAGGAGCCAAGTTGTTGCCTAACGATTCAGACCTACATGATAACAAACCTAAGAACACCAACCAGATTGCTCCTACGAACGCGTTGGATGGACAAAGGGCATCACTTGAATATATTATTAGCTAACTGCCATCTCATTCTTGGATTGTAATTGGTAGATTAAATTTTCAACAAAATGATTTTTAAGTCAACCAAATGTGGCTAAATTACATGTGTACGCTGCTGTTTATCTGGTGTATATATTTTATGCATAGGTGTGTGTTTGTTTAAAGTGTGAAATATCAAGTAACATGATGTATCCTATATAATAATTGATACTGCTCTAACAGCAACTTCGTAACAGCAGTCGCATCAATTCACACCAGCTCTGTCCTATCAACCATCAACAACCATCACCGCTATCGATGTAGTGCCATCTTTGCATTTTTTTTAACTGCCGTCATGCCAGCAATGTAATATGTCATAGCTAGAGCAGGGACTTACCGTTGCGCGATCAACCCTGTTGAACCTCTCTGAATCGATCGCAAGTTTGATGTTTTTAGCCCATGTTGTTATGCTGTTTACCGGCAGTGAAATATCTACATCACAGGGGCAACCCAAACGGATATATGCGTATTGCCTTTATAAGATGCCTTTATTTATACGATATGATAGTTTCATAGTTTTATGATTTAATCATTACCTACTTAATGGATAAGAGATGTCGTTTTCTCCCGAGGACGCCGGAACACCATGCACACATTGGACATAACATAAGATAGTTGTGTCAGAGATCGGATCGCCAATGTAGTTACTTGCAAACATTGTTCACGTTATTTGTCAAGTATGACAAAGTCTTCGGCCAAGTAACCCGGGGCCTGAATATTAATACTGGAGCATGAACTGAGTTGTGGGATGGATATTGTATTATAAGTCAGGTGAATGCATTGATAAAATCAGTTCAGTAATCTGCTTATATCGATTAAGATTGAACATACGTGCAACAACTCTAGGCATCGGTTTGTGCTACCATGACCATACTGTTCTACATGCACCACCCAGCGTACAGAAAATATTTTGTAGCGTTTAGTGAGATGAACTACCCAATAGTAGCGTCGTCTCAAATGAACCCGTAAGCGATCTTTGATATGAATAATCTTGTCCAGTCTTCTAAAAGCTGCGTTTGGAAATATACCATACAAGCAGCAGCACCGTTTCGCTATAAGAAAATGGTATGAATAATCTTGTCCAGTCTTCTAAAAGCTGCGTTTGAAATATACCATACAAGCAGCAGCACCGTTTCGCTAGCGGCCATTAATGATCATGTGATCTAATGTTAAACTCATGCTAATATCGTGGCGCCGTATATCAGCCACTACAGTTTTATATTGTTTATTAATATCAGCAAAACGTTTTGTATGTGCTTCTTCTCCTGTGAGGCTTTTGTGAGCCATTAGAGTAGTTTAGCAGGTCATCTCAGATCTAACAATCTTGCGTTTCTGAGTCGGATTTGCCCATCTCATATGGGTCATATTTTGATAGATATTAATTTCAAGCCAAAAAGTCCAGCTATTTTAACTACTACAAAAAGACATAACATACGAAAACGCCCTTTTATTTCTTCTGTAGCGGAACCCTCAAGCGTTGATAAATTGTGCTGCATGTAGACTATCACGAATGTTGATCAATTTGCCTAAGCAATATGATATTTTGTAGTTGTAGACGAAAAACTATACCAAATCAGTGTTGTAATTGTATATTACCAAGTTGAAAAACTAGATCTAAGCAAAATATGTGGTAGTTGTAAATGATAATGTTGTCAAATCAGAAACTAGATCTACCATGCACCGTTACGTGTGAATCCTGTAAATGATAATGTTGTCTTTATGGATAAACCATGCACCGGTTATTGTCTGAATCACACGCAAATGTCTGCTTATTCTTGCCTGGACAAAGCGGACCAAAATCGTATTATTGGGTGCTGGCGTTATAGCGTAATTTTATTGCTCCTATGAACATTTGATCACCATGAATATGACGTTCGATAGCTAACTAGGAACACATAATCACTCTGATACCGTCAAACCTCGAATGAATGAGCGAGCGTAGGCGTTAGTCTAGTCATTCATAGCCATCGACTGAGAATCGTAATGGCAATTCTTATCCTACATCCGCATTTTACTGTCTAGTGTGTTAA
The DNA here is from genome assembly GCA_034190875.2 of Urechis unicinctus. Classification (NCBI taxonomy): domain Eukaryota; kingdom Metazoa; phylum Annelida; class Polychaeta; order Xenopneusta; family Urechidae; genus Urechis; species Urechis unicinctus. The sequence goes on along the minus strand of CM067345.1, from coordinate 14,497,853 downwards.
ATATTCGGTGCACACCAGGCTATCTATACCCATGTTATCATACGTGGCTCAATACAAGGTCTCAGCGAATTTTCTGTTTGGAATCCAAAACATCAATTTTGCTTCACTCAGTAAATTATCGATTCCATGCATGTTCTGCATCTAGAAGAGCCATTCTTTCAGAGTACATTGAAGCTGCAAACGTTTCCGTTCCAGATTCCATGAATTACACTCTGGATATAATCGCTATGATCCTTAGCACCTTGGATTGAAATCAAATGCTAAATGATATATAGGAAACGCAAAAATTAAATAGTCACGTTAGTTTCAAGTCGAAATACGGCTCTGCATCATCAGCTTTCCATATATAAATGGTGGTGCATAAAATTGAAAATGTATTACATTGTGATACGTCCTTGAAAAACCTGGTTTTATTAACTGCAAAATGCCTGTTTTTTGTCAATTACTCGCAATGTTTCAGAATATAATATTTTTACAGCAGTCATCCAAACGTTATTGTTGATTACGCGGTGGCTCGGTTGCAGAGGAGTGTCGGCGAAATATGTAGCAATGATATTTACTCTAGTATTGTGATATGATAATATAAAACAAAACCGTACAAAAAACCCATTGAAACATTTACTCCGTGTGTAAGAGCCTCATGTCATTTACAAGCACATCAATAAAACCGATAGATAATGGGAACATTACCGGATGATCCGAAATGTGACTTGAATTAACACTCTCTCATGCATATTTGATAGGTCAATTGTACCCATGTTTGGACATCGAGGCGCTACGTTTCTTACATGGACGTTCGGTAAAATTCTAGATATTAGCAAGTCGAATATGATGCCAATTTATTTCACAATGGAAACTCAGATAGCAATAATACGATGGCATTATATACGGAGATGAAATGTATTGGACGATCAAAGCAATGATGCATACGATGCAGCTTCGCTTCACGAAGATAATGGCGACCTCAATGTACCAAGGGTGATGATTGTGACGTTTAGGAAAATGTTGATCATACATATAATGATGATGATAACAATAATCATGATGATGGTACCGACGACAACCACGACGTGATGATGATGGTGGTGGTGGTGGTGGTGGTGGTGGTGGTGGTGGTGGTGGTGAAGATGATGATGATGATGGTGATGATGGTAGTGATGATGATGATGACGATGATGACGATGATGAAGATGATATAATCGTTTGCACTCTATCGTTGCTAGTGATGTTGTTTACAATAACATTGGCTAATTTCAGCGGGGGTGGGGGAGGGGTTGGAAAGCAAGCCTGTATCAGTCTTGCATACGTCCAGCCAAAAGAAATATAGCTACTGGGTCATCTACCCTTTACTACTCCAAATTGACACATGTTCATAAATAATCCCAACTTTATTTGTGCTGTCTATATTGCTAAGTAATTCTTATGTAAGATGTAAGATTTACGAGTCGGTTAATGAATCACATAAATATGTTTTCCTATTTCGTGTTAGGCCAGTACAACTGGTATGTAAGTAGCATGACAATTGTAGCAGTGAACGAAATCGCACGTCGCATAAGCCGGCATATGTGATGCATGATATTGCCCACGTAGGAATTAGGGTTACTCTTATAAATGAATAATCCATCAAGCAATATAAACGAGAACGATGTGACAAACGTATATGTTATTTCCAACCGAATAAGGTGTCAACCTTTACGCCGGAATCGCTACTGACTCCGTACTGTATCGTGTTTGTTACACATATGGGTAGGTTAGGCATATATGGTTGAGCCCTCAGCCAGCATGAAGGATAATTTGTGGTCTCATCAAGAGTCGCTAACGAGTTACAAAGAAAGCAACTCAGAAGAACAAAGGATACAACTCATTACAGAAGGACGTGTTGTTGATAAAGGTCTGCACGGACACATGTCCTAACAATGTCACGAGTTGGGTACCGTAAATAACAATATACTCAAATTACGGAACATGCAAATGGAAATGTCTCTCAAGTTGTGTGTTGCGTAAGAAGTATAGTTCATGATTACCTACACCTCTACCCAAAGCTGTAGTAAACAACAAAAAGGAATTGCTTGATAAAACTGTAGTTGATTGTAAGTTTTTATTCTAGTTTGTTGTTCAGAAACGTTCTCGAATAGTATATTGTGTGAATGAATGAATTTACAACCTACATGCATTTGCAATATTATTATCCACCAATTACAAAGTCGGTTCTCAACTGCCCACATAATTACCTGGTAACCCACATTGACTACTTGATGCAGCTCTCGGCCATTGATAGTGTCTCTTACTAACTTTTGTTTGGCGCTGCATTTGAGAACCTATTGATATTTGGGTAAGGGCGTACTCGCCAGCCAGAACAGTCAAATTGTTCGGACAGTCATTATATATCTCGTCATTATATATTGTGAGTTATTTTTTTATTCTACTTTACTAGAGACCTGCCTATTCAGCTATTCAAATTCAACGTCAACTGTTGTCTCATACGCCATTTCCTCGTTCGGCTGACCCGTTTGATCTATCAATGGTAAGTCTCAGGGGCCAGCTCGTAGGCACGCATTATGGCTGCTTTAAATCATATTTAACAATATCACCCACTGGCCAGGCCGCTTGAGTGTTCTAGTAAAGAACAATATTAAGCAAATATAACCACCTATCTCTTCACGTTACTTCACATTAGGGAACATTGTTCGAAATGCTGTTTGTAAAAAACCTCAGCCCCACTGAAAGATGGAATACGCTGCACCTGCTTACCCCCAAAAAACATATTTAATTCTTTTTGAAGCAAGTTCCTTAAATCCAACTTCACGTTTACTTTCATTTGCCCTAAGTGCGTCAGTTACCTGTCATCAACATTCTGACAGCCAAATTTTGACATTCAATTAAATTGGCTGCACTTGCTGGCAATATCATTCTCATTGCTCAATCTATATCCATTAAATGATCAATACAGCAGAGAAATTGTTTGATAATTTGTAAGGTTTTATAAACCAGCATAATCGATCCCCTTGACTAGGGGCATGACACGCAAGAATGATGCTGCAATTGTCTAGAAATCCTCGAAAGTTTATCAGATCAATATTCATTCATCCTGAGTTAGTTTGATGCTACCGGCTGAAAACCCTTGTATTTGATCACATGTATGCCAATGTCCTTCTAAATAACGAATAATGTTATTCACAGAGCAGTACAAAAGCTGCCATCGATGGAATTATCTACAATCCAGCAGTTTACATGCTTAACCAGTTCGACTTGGTGTCACACGATGCCGATGGTTTACTGTCGTGACAAATCTAAGGCAAATAACTATTAACATTGTGCCGATTGTCATAACCACCACCTAAAGTCAACCCCTAGTTTTCATAGATTTTTTCACATTTACATTGTTTGCTTCACATTCCTTTTTTTAAAATACCAATAAATAATTTAGTATATACTAAGTAACAGTGAAAGTTAATGTTTGTAAAAGAATATAACATCATTTAAAATGATAGACAACAGTCACAATGGCATTTAACCTCACCGTTACCGATATGATGAACGTAGATTATAAAAATATTATAGTTACGCTCTGAAGTGCAACTGCAATTGTACCCACAACTGATCCAAGATGACTTTGCCTTCTGCTGTAGGGAAGGTATTGGGCATATAGAAGGACACTGTGATGCAATGTTATATCTGTTTTGAACTATGAACGAGTACAGTGGTAATGCAAGTATTTCGAACTTACCAATTATATAGCGAAATTACCAGTGAACCCTGTTGTTCTCTGCGTATTTATATGGCTTCATGTGAAATAAAAGCAGCAATGAAATATTATCTTATTATTAAACAAAGAGGCGGGCGTAGCGCTCAATCGTCACAATTTATTGATTGATGCTGCTGTAACATCAACTAAATCGATAGTATCGTACAGCGATATTGCTGCAACGATCACTATCATTTCAGACCATCCTCATGACAACTACCCTCATCACCGTCGATGTTTTGTAGCCCGTTGTTTTATATCTGCCATCAATCAATCCATGTACTACAAGCAGAGCAGGGTACTATATATAACAATATCTACCCTGCAAAACATTGGATTAATCGGCACCCCATTTGACAATCTACATTACTGGTTGAGCGTCTTTATTTTGTAATATTCGCGATGTATGAAAAACCGAATCTACACGCAAGCACATATAACTCGAACGGCTCTATAATTGTATAGCTTCGTTCGATTGTGGTTATCTATGCGAGAAAAGGGCTCGTTTTTTTAGCAATGCGACATTTAAGGATAAGACATGTCATTTTCTCTTTTGGACGCATTGATGAATTTAGCAAGCTTTGGGCATAGACATAGGGATGAGCTAAGAATACATGCTTCGTTTTTCTAATAAGCATTCGTCATCAAATTTGCGAAGCATTAAGAAGTATTCGGCGTTCAGGGAACCCTAGTCCTGATGCACAATACTGACACTTAACGCAGTTTTTTTCGACGGTATGTTTCCTATATCTTATTCAAGAAGGATGCATATATAAAGCCGGATCGGTCCAAAAACGTCAGTCTGTATTATATCGATTCAGACAAGATGTACTTTGCTTCAGATGAACACTTCCAAGCCGACCCATAAATAAATATTTTCTAGCATTTTATGTCATAAGCTTAAGTTCTAAGGTACATATTATTGTATATAAATAATCGTGTCCAATGCCGATTGCCTCATAAATATTTCACAATATATCATTGCATCGAGAAATATACCACACACATATATATTCATATGAATCCTAGCTTTGTGTGCCGAGTGCTTGCAAGTGAGATGGTCAGAAGAAAAAGATAACTGTATCGAGATTATTGTACAAAATGACTTAAATTCGTTAGCAACAATAACTAGCGGCACATCATAATGTTTGAAAATGGAACCACAGATAAGGATTTTTGACATATCCTCGGCATACTGTTTATTTGCATATTCGTATGGCTGTGAATGAACTCAATATTCGTTTTTGTTACTTAGAATGTGTCATAAATAATCATTATATAGCACACACGTTCGTTTTGTTTAAATAACAATGCCGCTACCTGTCACTAGCCTATATAAACTTTAATTTAATCTCCTAGCACGGGTTCGTCATTTCGTTATAATTTACAGACTAGACAAATAAAACATTTGAGTAAGACAGTTGTGATGTGCATTATACCAAGAGTCTAAAAACAAGCAATAGAGAGTGTAATGTCGATTGCGTATTCACTGGATCTTCTACAAATTATAATTAACCACTGTAATTATCATTAACTAGGAGGCAATTTCAAATAATGTCGCATAGATTTCTGGTAAACTTGAATTCGCCCATTGACGTCTGTAATGCTATGAGTGTTGATTATATGATCAAAAGTGCAGTTCGCCCATAATCATGCCGCAATTTTCCAACCACCACAACCTTTTTTGCGGTTCTAAATGTTCATTCATGGTGACAACACTAGCTGTAGTTTTTTCTCCTCCTCTCATTGTAAAATGCGATCTTTAAGGAGGCGACAACTCACTTGAACTGTTATCTCTGATTTCACACTATCGCCCTCTGGCCCATATCCCATAGTATCCGAGTGAATGGATATTGTGAAGACAATGTAACTTACCCTTAACAAACATACGTAACATCTTACCGCGCGAACATTTGGGGAGCATTTGGCATTACGCAGAGTAAACTCTCTCACTCTCTCATATGCCATTTATAGTTTTGTACCTTCAATAAGTCATAAATTAACAAATAACCAAAACATTCCCCGGCACAGACAAGTGTGGCTAACTTCCTTCAGATTGGGTTGGATTTTGTATTCATATTAGCAACAGCTAATTCGTGATATCAGGTAGACGCTCAAACAGTAAAAAACTCTACGCAGCCTCTTTAATAGGCTCTTCGCTACTTTCTAGAAACTCAGGAAGTTGGCTCTTCAGAACCCTCTGTGGCTGCTTTAGCTGCCATTTGATGCCCTATGCGACCTCATTAACTATGCAGCGCATACGACCCCGCCCTCTCTCATGTTTTAGCAACTGATGCTACTTTTCTATATGGATCCTCTTTGTGTCAACTGACAGTAGGTGACCATGAACAGCTTTTAAAGCTGACTTGGCGGTGCAGTATGTTGCTAAATTACTTTGTGTTTACATCAGAAGGATTCTTACGCTATCTGCTAATTCACATTAGATAATATCCGGTTCGTAATGATGTAACCTCTAGAAGGAGAACGGCACATATATATGCACATTAAATGAATTCAGCACAAAACATCCAGCAATATCAACATCATCTGCTAAACGGACCCAGACAACTTTAATGCACTGAGTGAAGTGACATCCATGTTTCTGGAATGATATTGTCTGATGCGCAATTATACCTATTGCAGTCGTCTATTCAAGTAACATTTTACCTCCGAGACAATAGGGATAATTATAAGATTGCATATAAAGTAGAATAATTTGACAATAATTTGCAATACTTAAATGTGTTAACGTGTTGGTAAAGTTGCTAAATACAAGGGCAAACAATTCCAGATATTACATGCCTTCCATGTTAATCGACCCACTTTCCCTTGTTAGAACATTTATGGAACTATTAAAAGATCCGGAGTGTTTATTTAGGTGTGGTATTAAGCAGCAATATTCGGTGTGTCCAACTGCAACTTGTTATTCAGCGTAAACAGCTTTCCGTTTATTCAATCACTATAATCGTGTTATATGGCCATTATTTTTCTGTGAAAGTTTTCCATCGCTACTTGTATGTCTCAAATTGCTATGAAATCACATTTACAATTTGTTATAGGTTACATTATGACATAACGGACATTTCAAACAGAATAATTCTACTTTTAAAAAAGCTGATCATCTATGACAGCCTATAGCATTTGTACTTTTATTGCTAACATAATTCTCAAAGGGGCCCTAAACCGCTATTTTCTGATAAGTTAATGCATCGAAGTCTGTAACGAACCAGATAACAAAGCGTCCCATTACAAGGTATATGCCCTATACGGCACAAAGGGAAGCTGGTCATAACAAGTGACAGCCCTGGCGCGTCACCGATTTCTGTGATTTATTATGTTTACCTATTAACTGGTACATCTTTCCCGTTCACCCACTTTGCCAGTAGGATGTTACCGCTCTAACAGCGACTGTAATCTTCACAATACTATGATCAATGCCATCATCGTAACTAACGATGTTGTGTCTTTCTGTGCGTTCCATTACTTGTGACCTGGCAGTATAATGTCGCATACAGATTAGGGGACGAACCATGGCGATGTGATCGCCGCATAACACTCAGAATCTATCGCAAGTTCAATATTATGGCACCTCATACTATCATTTTAGTTGGGTATTGTAGTTTTATTATTCAACCTACAATAAAGCCAACATAAGTCAAATGGACATTTGTATTGTATTTTATTTCGCCGGTTTTATTCCTTCGCAAATATCAATCAGAAATCATCGTATTTAATTGCAATAAGCCCCTTAAGATTAAATAAAAGTTTCTTCATTTCGGTATTCACAACTACATCATCAAATATATGCATTAGACATAGTGTTGAGCTATAGATGGCCATCTGAAATGCCAATAAACCCTCTTATGAGCGTCAGTGACCTTATTTATGGAGCATGGCGAGGTCGCGGGAAAGCAAACAAAAGCACATGGTAATGCTGGGCTGACGTCACGGGGATCGATGAGAGTGGGAAAAATGTCAAATTTTAAGTAGAAGGGTGGCCGATGAATGACCAAGGCATCATTCAGTTTGTAGCTTTTGGGTACGGGGTAACATGAATAAAATACAATGTCTGTACTTCATAGCATAGTTAAAACGCTCACTTTAAAATATACAGGGAACTGCTTGCGTTCAAACTGTGTGGTGTTTAGAATCATTCAATTGTACTCGTCTGCATATAAATATAGTACTAGCTGAAAGATGAAAACCAATAGAGTGACGTATGTTAATGAAGCTGTCTCACTTAGATAACGCCGATAAAACCCCGATATACATCGTGTGTCATCCAAATGTGGTTCACAGACAACAATGAAATGTAGTTGTCTTAACCATTCAAATTATATCATTCATCGAGTACAAACATCTGTAATTACATTCTTGCACATCTAGGTTTTGACGATACACAGACGAAAATATGAATGTTGCATTATGAATTATGGATGCTCCTATTTTCGATTGCGGAGAACTACTGAAAGATATTTATTGGCACAACAAGAGTTTATGTTTATCAATATTCATTGACAACAGGTCATAAATTTTGTTTGATTTCTTCGGTATCGTTATCATGCATGTGCCGCTATGCGGAATGTTGGGGAAATTATTAAGAGTCACCAACGCAACAAATAAACTCTGCGACAGCAAGTATCATCGTAGAGAAAGACAACTACCGATTTGTAAGAGCAGTGCATTTAGAAGCGACAGCAATAAATGAATATTAACATAAACCAGGTGTAAGCTGATTAAAGTACATTTAAAAGACTCCTTAACGTTATTAGGTTAGTCTCCGGTCTTTGGCCTTTTAACAAATGCAGTGTCTTCGTTTTGTAGAATTAAACATAACATATGGTAAGTCGACAGCGTACTGCCATATGTTATAAACTCTGTGGAACAATCCATGTTGTTGTTGCTTTGAGCTTCCAATATATATTGTGATTATATATTTGGCAGCCACGGTTCAGATGGGCGACAATATATCTAAGCGACTAGTTAGCGTGCATTCTGCAAGAAAATGAGTGCCGTATATTGCAATTATATCTCATTTTCACCATCACACCAGAATGATATTTAATAATTATGCTGCTTATAAAAGTTGGAAGTAAAAAAAGGATTAGGGCTAGTGCTCTAAATGCAAATAGTATAATATAATAAATATTATAACGAATTAGTGGATTTTTTTGCGCTTTTAAAAGTATTCTATCAAGGATGAGTAAAGATGTATGCAAATATTAACATAGCAGAAACGCATTTTTCATTTCACTTATATCAGTACTAGCGCTCATTTGTGTTGCATGGTCATGATAAGCACGCAATAAGGGTGTAATGTGAATTAATTGTAGTCAGAAGTCGTATAATAATCGGTTCACCTGTTTGCACTAGATAACCACACGTTAGCAGTATGACGAGCTGTCCATCATCATCAAATATTATTTGGTAAGGGGACAACCGAGGTATTTGAAAGACATTTAAGAGCAACTTAATTTCTCTTATGAGTTAAACGACTTGCAGGGTGTTCAGGGATTTTCGCTTATACGACCAGAATGTACACTAGTAGTGTTATTTTGTTCATTGCTTCGACAGCTAGTCGCACGTTTGTGTATCCTAATATCGTTTAATAATGAGCAACGACGAAATTTGGTACAATATATAAAAATATATATATATATATATATATATATATATATATATATATATATATATATATATATATATATATATATATATATATATATATATATATATATATATATATATATATATATATATATATATATATATATATATATATATATATATATATATATATATATATATATATATATATATATATATACATAGATATATATATACATCGCTGATTGCACCATGTAGATATACCACTTGCCAAAAAAAAGAAGAGATATACGCATTGAGTATCCCGATACGTTTTTTTGGTTACCTGCAGTAATTAACCTGGAGTGCTTAGGCGTTATATTGAAGAAATTAGAGGCTGACTAAATGTTGCATGCTAATTTCGAGTCTTCTGTCGAAGCAAAAAGCATTGTCTGGTCCTTGTGTTGCATTGTCTACTGGAAATGTGCCCTTTTAGTTTACATCACAGCAGTGCAGTTATCGTAAGAGGGTCGGTGTGTACGTGGTTTAATCACGCATCAAATGCCGTTAAGAACTGCTGGTAATAATATATGGTTATATCCGACCAAATTACGCGTGAATGTTCTCACGTAACTATATTCTTTGAGCGACTAAGAACGATTCCGTTGCGCCATGTTGCTTGTTGGGATTTCATTCGATCGGCGCGTTGGGATTTGTTGAATGAATAACAACACCGTCTATAACGCGAGATTTGCAATTAGTTGGTACACTTAATGCGTTCACTAATTTCCTGTTTGTAAAAGACCTATTGTTGATGGTACATTAACTAATAAAAAGTGATGATATGTATCCTTTGCAGAATTGCACCCACACAAATGAATGTATAGCTATGTTAAATGTCAATATAATATGAGCGCGATTAAATGCGTACATAATGCTTAATCTGACTTCTATAGTTCTGAAGGGTATACTGTCTTGTATTTAGCGTCTTCATAAACATAAGGTAGCCTATGGTATAATGCAAACAGAACTCAGGTTACCATCCACGATCCACGGGAGAAGAGTTCATTTCGTTGGGTAACCCGATTTATACTTGACTCTAATTTGTATGAACTAATGGAAATACCGTTCTCGGCTATCGAACTTGTTCGAAGTATCTCGTACATGTACATGTTTTGATGTAACTATACATAGGTAATGAGCAAATTTCTAATTCATTTCACCAAACGATAAATGATCTATCGCTGATCGTATATAAGTGTTCGATACATTTCTCACATCACCAACGATACAGCGCAATAACCTCAAATGCAATGATCAGTTCCATTGGCATTCAGCGACGCAAGTATGAACATCAAAGGCGTAGATATAGATTTTGACTGAGCTGTTTTCTACAGCATGGCTTGTGTTTCATGCGAATTTCCAAAACGTTAAAATGCCTCATATCAGCTACTGTCGGAATAAAGTGATAATGTAATGTTTGCTCCTGACACGTTTCTGTATATGCTCCGCTGTTTATGACGGGCAAGTCCTATTTCGTGTCGGACGAAATGCAGGTTGTTTATGATTATATATCCACGATTCCGGCGATAAGTAACAACTGCACACCTAACACATCTATTGATAAATTAATGACATAACAGTAAAAAATCCTATAGCACAATTACGGATATTCAGTTTTGAGGCTGTGACAATAACGGTTAAATCAGTTTTGTTCATAATAGACCATCTAGGTTAATTATGGTTTGCATGGAGCCATCATCATATGCAGGGTCCATGTGTGAAGTGGGGAGAGTAGGAAATGCACTATGTACTATTTGTTGCAATAACGCAAGTGCCGAAAGTCATGAAGGGTTGCATGTTATATTACTGGTTGCCGTCAACAACAGTGGGGTCCATGATTCTTTTTTTAAATAGCACAGAGATTTAATGCAGGTTTTTCTCAGAGGTCGAAGGTAGAAAAGACTGACTGATTAGATGTCTAGTTACCATCAACATCAGAGGGGTCCAATTATAGCTAGCGTTTATAAGCAAGCATGCCATCAAAAGATATTCTCTGTTGGATTAATTTGGAGAGATTTACACGTTTTTCTCAAATAGCACATGGGTCAAAAGTCATGGTAGGCTTTTTGTTTAGATGACAGGGTATCAACTTCGTGGGGGTTCATACGTTATTTGGGACAGCTGGATTGCTTAATAAAGATACATCCCTTCAAAATTAAAATGCAAAGTTCTCCATTTGTGGAGCATCCATATTTATTTTGCAGCTTTATTCGAATAACCTAGGAGACAAAGGCAGTAATGAGCTAGTTTTATTATGACAAGGAACCATTAACGTCAAAGGGGTCCATGCGTAACTTTTGAAAGTTAGCTTGCTTTATGAAAAAGGTTCTATCAAAAGTTATTCTCCGTTGGGTTAAAAGGACAAGAGGTTTTATCCTATTTGCTCAGGCGTAAAAGGTCATATGGATCATATATTTCATCGTAGGGAACGATCAACATCAGAAGAGTCCATGAAAACTTTTGGGATGGTAGCTTGTCTAATAGGAAATGGGCTTTTAGTAGCAGTGCAGAACATTTCAATTGACTGGAGCTGTTGTAACCATAATTCAATGTGTTTCAGTAGTCTAGAAACATAATGCAATAACCTAATACCATGTACCCATGCACTAGAACGCACCACAAGACAATGTAGCAGTCATACACTGGATTTGTCATACACTTCATTTCAATAGACTGGAGTTGCATAAACAACATCTAAAAGGACTTTAGTAGTTTTACACTACTTTTGGATGGAGTAGAGATGCAGTATATATATTTCAATGGATTAAAATGAGCATTCACTATATTTGATGAGCATTATTTCAGTGTCAGGTTCGATGTTTAAAAATTGCTTCTGTTCTGGTCCACATTGAACAATGTTTAGAACAATAGAGAACTGAGTGATGACTTAGTCAAGTGACTACTGGTACACAACACCATTACCTGTACAATTCCACAGTCTTATCACCCTAACTCCACAGCATTCAGCTTCTATCTAGGAAGCACCTACCAGGCTCTGTATTTGGGTTATTATTCTCATTTTTCAAAAATAAGATATTGCAACCGACAACAACCCAAGAAATAGCAGGGGTCAAAGGTTAGATTATTGTGATGGATATTGTTTCAAATAATTTAGAATTTCACAACATAATCAGCATGATTTCAGTTCAGATTCATAATTTTACGTCAATATCTCCCCGGAGTGGAGATGAAAAGAAACAAACAATATTTCCATCCACCGATGAACAGCTATCCAGCTGCTGGCAGTGCTGTTGCCAACAAATAACCAAACCATTCATGTGATTCACATTTAGGATCTTACTTTACCTTTGATGATTTAATAGAGATTCAGTCATCGGCAAGTAATTCTGACAACTTCACAGGATTGCGGCTACCGTACCATTGCAACTGAATTTCGCCTTTACGTGTCACTCGCGTCCCTGGCCAGGGCCCCGAGGCTGGGTATTTTCCAACGGCTGTTTCAAACATATGAAACATGATAAAAGCATGGTACTTTTAGGTAATGATTTCGATATCGAGTAAGAAATATAAGTGGCTGGAATTTAAAACTGGAATGTAAAATCTTGTAAAATTTCTTTTGAGGATTCGATCGCGCCGTAAAACTAACACTAAAATTACCAACAGAACTACGTAGATTTGGGTGCTTGAACAATTGAACATACCGAATTATAAATATTAATCGTATACTAAGGCGGAAAAAAAATGATAACATTAATGGTCTCCCTTGCTGCATTTTGGAGCTATGTAAATTTATTTGAGCCGTTGCTGCAATCGATTTGCCAACGCGAGTTAATGATTCCCATTAAATAATATCTTAATATAAACCATATAGACAATAGGCATGCGCGTTAACCTGAGAAAACATCAAGTGCGTATCAATAGTCACATGTATAATACACTGCATGTATGCAGTTGTAGAAATTGCCACCCCGATTTAGCCGTTTGTGCATGATAACAATCATTGACATGTACATGTTACTTGTGCGGCTCATCATGACCATGCAAAATAACCACAATATTCTACAGCAGTCAGATAGCAGGGTCATTATCAAACCCGCGACTATGAACATTCAGAACGACGCTTAGCACATGTGCGTTGTGAACGAGTTTTTGTCGATTTGGCTGGCCATAGCATATGGATGCTCCAAAATGTGTTGTTTTTCCGCCACTTTATGGATTGGACCCATACAAATTCATAGGGCCTCTCATTTACTCGACATAACGACGACCTAATAGCTTGAATAATGCTAAGCAAAATAATGACGACGCTTGCTGAGAACCGTTTCTAGTTATGACCAGCGGGTAATATTTTTGCAGTGTTGAATAGCCTGGAGCGAGTTGCTGACAAACAATCACTCACTACAAGTATTCAACTCAATAAATAATTACATACTTACTATGATGATATACAATTCTCTGACAACGTGCCGGACGTTGACGAGTGTCATTTTGAAAATTGAAGCAATGTAAGCCAGGGATTGATCCCATATCGGTCTTTTAAAATATAAAAAACAGACTTAAATGGTAATCATATGGCAAATTTTGTTAATTCCATACGTACAGTGTTTCTTATGCCTGCGAAGATTTTTTCAAATTACAATTTTTGACATATCCAGGACTATAACTGAGTTGTGCATACTTTCCTTCACTTGGCCTTTGTCGGAAGTCCTGTTTTTGAAGTTCTCGTTTTGTGGTCATTTTACAGGAGCCATTCGTACATTAGGATTAACCACAACAAGGTAATTAAAGTCACAAGAAGGCCCCCGGAATCATTGTACATGTTGAGTAATTAAGCAGACGATTAATTTCTCCTTGACGTAGTATGTTATGTTACACGCGCCCAAGTAGCATAGCCTCGCCAAAAGCTACATCATACTTTGATAGATTATAAGTCGGTTCCTGTCATTGCATGTCATGTTCTCGTTAATGCAGCAAGTAAACGCCACAACAGGCCACACAGGCGCAATGACAGCACTATCTAGCAAATTCCTTTTCGCAATAGCAGCGTCCAATATCACTCACTAGTATCTACCGCAATAGTAGACTTACTAATCAACTGCTAATGCAACTTGTTTTGTATCGTCAAGAGCAAAATATCATGGACAGCTACATTTATTTGATTGTGGTACTGACGAAATAATTTCAAGCCATACTTCTCTTATGCTTTGATGATCCACTCCTTGAATAGACATTGAATGTTTGTCATGAAATGATAAATCACGTACATATACAGCTTGTACCCCGCCTTTGTCGACTGTGCGAACGCACAACATATAATCCTTATCCCAATTGTTGAGGTATCAAGCACTGAGCAAGGTATGATAGCGTCATCAATCTTTTTGGCAACCTCACTTATTGAAACCTTAGTCTGCTCCTTCATATCAATGCAGTTGCTAACAGCGGCAATGCTGATGAGGAATGCAGATTAATTGAAGCTGCCAGTGTGTCAGTCTGTTATATGCTCCCCTCGTCAGTCATTTTGATAGTGTAGATGGCAGTCACCATATAACATTTATCAATTGACGTATGCGTGGCGGCAAAACAGAAACTGACCGATACATGGCAATGTTTTTGTAGTATTATGTCGCGTTTGGCTCCTATCTCTGCAGCAGGGTCGTGTGATGCAAAGCGGGTGGTGCTATATAACGACTGCCATATAAGCTCGAGATTATTCTTAATCGTCGCGACACGGCCTGTAATATTACAAAGAAAACTCACCGATAATCCGTTTCCATTGATTAACTGAGTGAACTTCTCAAGTAACAAAAACTAAGAACCTAAGCTTAGATAATTCACCAGTAGCGACCGCAAATCAAAATCCAAGATTACCCGTTCTTTTGCAGATCTAGTGTTACCGCACAAGGGCAATGTGTTGGAACACGCATAGAGCTGGAGCAAACACAACGTGATATTACATAGGTAATTCCTCTTCGATACATTGATTGACCTATTGTTGCTTCATTGTGCCCTATTTTCATCATACATTATTGCCTAAATAACCCCCAGACCATTGTTCAGTGAACATTGGTTTGGAACTTAGGGCAAAACTTTAGCCATATGCATGGATTAAATATGACTTAAGTATATGTCGCCATGCTAGCGTACAGCGTTGTATAAGTGTTAAAAATGCACAGAGTAAATGCTCCCTGGACCAGCTGCATATACCACAATAATTTTACGTGCATTTTAATGAAACGAAGCTATCCATCTAGGAAAAATGCCGCTGATTCATATGTATCAACACAGGCATGTTTCGTTATCAGTACCCCAGAAGTAGGGATTGTATATGATGCTTTGAACGATATGTGTATCGCTATCTGGAAGAACATCGACTCCGCATATATTTGTATGAAGTTTATGAATTGGGTTATTTCCGGTGCTTTAGAATACCTTTTGAATTGAATACTGAACTGAACATAGAAAACGATATCATACTATTATATTATTCCACGTGTACTATTTGATAAGGTAGATATGATATGAAAGATTCAGTTGCTCAGGCTCGGTCAATTGTATTGCGCGGTCATAAAAGAGAATAATTGCTTCATCACAATTGGATACATCCTGTTCAAAGCGATTATAGGATGAAAGCTTACATTTGCAACCCACGGCAAATTGATTTTACCTTCCCACAGGACCACCAACCACCAAATACCCATGTTTAAGTTGAATATATCTCTTAGCATGCATACCAGTAGCTTGAATAAAATCATGTATGTTGTTGGCAAGGCTCGCGCAATTAAACCAACAAGATAGTGATCATAAGGCCACATCGATTGCTCAGTCTAACCATAACATATTCGGAATAACCGCTGTCATGTGGTAATACGGTAATAACTGAGCAATAGCAAGCCTTAAATAGTATGGGTACCGTCATGAACAAGCACAAGCTGTTTTGATAAAAACATAGGCGCCACATGTTGCCAAAAGGATCGAGATATTGGCGTTATGCTCGACACTTGTATACAGTATGAGGCGGGTGTTTAAATCCATAGCAAAATTCAGTGCAAAACTCGGATAGTCCCTGCATCGGTGTTAGATGAGGACATTATACTGGACAAAGGGGGTGGCCATCAAGCTAAATGCTTGACTTTAAGGGTTCTACAACACCTGAGTACACGTGTGGTGGAGGCGCTACATTCGGACGCGGAACCACGAGATCGCCCGCAGTGAAGAGTTATCTATATTAAAAGCCAAAATAAGATGCATGTAAATGCAGCATTAGCAGCTGCAGCAGTTAATGAGTCGCCCTTAGATATCGGAACGTCTAATTAGCCCTATTAGATTACTGATGAATATTTTCAGCATCTCAATTAATTGTTTGCTTCTCGTTTTCTCTCAGATAATATTGTGCTGCTCAGACACATAGCGCAATGGTATTGCGTTTTAGGTATGAAGATAATTTTATAATTTGTCCTCACGCCATTAATCTAGGTTTTTCAATAATGGTCAAGAAAAGAGTTCGACATAGAAATTTGGTGCAAAACTGAAACCATCAACAAAATTGAGCATTGATGCACTTATCACATGTAGACTTTTTGAATTAATCCATGATATACACAAGGCGAACACAGGTGATGCAAACTTATAAGAAGTTAATATTTCCTAGGCAACATAGGCTATTCATTGAGCTTGTTGGTAAAACGCACGTTGATAAAACCTATATGGAATATGATGTTTGAATACACGCTATTTACGCAAAAAAACAGTCATAGTAATAAACAATGAATGAGTTTGTCAAAAAACGAACATCCGGTGCGAGGCACTTATTCAAATATACATATAGTTCCATAAATGTGTTTATGTCAAGGGCAAACACGCATTGAAAATGTATATTTAATTATTTAATTTAATCCGCGGCTTACAGACATTAACATAAGTCCTTAATGCTCCAATTTCAAGCTACATTTATCGAGGAAAACTTTTCCCACGTTATGTGCATCACAATCGTCCTCATTTGTGACCATAAGATGAATAAAACCGCCGTTGGTTTCTTTGTTAAATAAGATACGCCCTGAAAAGCTAAGTTTGAGATCAGAATAAAACATCAGTCAACTTTGATGTAAAGTCTACAGAACTAACATTAGATAATTATCATAGTGTTTTGCAACACATACAGATGGTGAGTTGACATCAGTCAACTAATACACCAACTGCACAGGTTTGCATATCATATAAGCCTGAAGCTTTGTGAGAAAATATATAGTAAATGAGAGCACTAGTTAACAAAATGTATAGTATACACATGATAAGGTTGCATGTTTAAGGAATGTATTGACATAATTGTAACGGTACAAAGCATGATATATGTGAATGTGAGACAGAGTGGCCAAATGCATCAGCAGTAAGAACATATGGTACCCTAAGTAATGGATAGCCATCGCAGAAAGAGTTTAGCTGATTATAGGAGAGCTATACGTGATGGGAATGTCATAAAACAGTTATATTGCAGAGCTCTAGAAGCTGAACGGAGGCCAGATTTGCATTCATTTGATGCTGATGCTGAAATAGCATTAGGTAACATCTTCATAAGGTTGTTCGTTTCATAAGCCTGGGTAGGATAACGATATTCTGGGTATTTCGGTAGGGTCGGATACGTTGAATATATCATCAAGCCCTTGCATAAATCTCGGCACTACTTTGGCCATTATGAACTCAATACACATTGCCATCTACACAATTGCCTCGAGAACAACTTGTGTTTTCAAGCAATCGCAAGACCGCCCTGGAGTATAAGGCGGAATACACGCAAAACACAGCGTACAGAAGTAATTTTGCGCCCAAATGTTACTCACTAGTTGGTCACTTATCACAAAACACATGGATAATGTTTTCTAAGTGACTGCAATCATTACTTATACTTACGTAGTTGGCATCAGGTCTCGCCAATACCGGGTATTGCAGGGGCGTAGGCCGAATTATTAGGAGGTCTGAGGGCATGCTCCTCCCAAATATTTTGACCCTAGAATGTGAGAGGTGCGTTTTGGCGTATATTTGGTACATACAAGAATGTTTCACAGACCATATATATCATGACATTTTACATAGATTTAAGTCTCATGACTGGTACAAATCTTAAAGCTACTGAACACTGATTTTCATATTGTTAATTATTACACTATTTGCTGGCTATTTTCCAATTGAGGTTTGTTCTCTGCGTTAACATAATTGTATTGTTGAATTAAATATATGTATGCCGTTATGTTAAACAATATGCTTTAACCCTCGAGTATTATGTATACCTTATTTATGTTTTTGAAATTCATAAAATATCAGTGATTATTGCAAATTGAAGACATCAACTTTCAACATCTAAATGCGTTTCAAGTCAATGTCAAATTAACATTAATCTAACGTCAATTTAGAAAAAGTCTAGTTTTCTGCACTTCTCTGATGCAAACACGTTAATTACTTGGTCCACATTGATGTTCATGTCCTTGTGTACATCAATCAGGGCTAGCGACGACAGCCTGTCGGACGTCATTGCTGGTCGCAAATAATTTGTATGCGTTTCATTCCACTAAATGACCTTTCACATGTGGCCGACGTTGGTGGCATGGTCAAAAGAACCCCGATGATTGTACAGATGCAAGGATACAAGTCCTTGCACGTCTGCTGAAGGGTGTCTTGGAGTCTTGAAGCCTTAATGTCTGTCATACTCCATCTTACTCTCCATCTAGTCTTGAATGTCTCGTATGTTTGAGGAAGGTCGGAGGCAACGGCTGCATATTTGTCAGCAGCATATTATCTCGCAGGTCAGCCAGGAAGGCAATAAGTGTTGCGCCCAGTACCGATCTTCATTACCCAGGATGCGAGTTTCTATTTCCTGAACTAAATGGTCCAGGAAAACATTATACAGAGTCACCCTGTAGTAATCGGACCCCATTTGGACATCAGGGTTAGCCCTGTTCTGTTGTCGACCAACTCTTCTCGGCATTGATGGTTGAATGTCAAAATCGGCGCTTACATCTGCGGCCTTGTCGTAAAGAGCATCCCAAACATACTGGTCAGCCCTTTCATCGTTGCACAGTTTAATTATTACGCGTGTTTCGCTCACAGCGTGCAATAAGTCGTCTTGCTTTTGTAGGAGATTTGTCAGGGGAACGGTGCTACTCAGAATGAATGTGTTCCACAACAAGCAGCGCGATTATAAATTCGAATCGCAATATGACGGCCAGATATTACCCTGCGTTTTCGTCGCCTCTGTCTGCAAGTCCCCAATGCGTAAGCCACTACTGGGAACGCATTCTTGCAAGTTTCAAGAGCGTCTGCCCGACTGGACCAACGTGTTCACACAGGGTACAGAGCTTAGTGCGCTGGTTCATTTCCTCTTGGGTAGTAACATTGCGTGAATGCTCGTCCTGGAATGCGAACAACCGAATAATCAAACAGGAAGCTTATGTCACGAACAGTCGACATCATGGTTCTGACGCAAGGAATGTTGGAACTATGGACCAAAGACAGATTCAAACAATGCGATTTGCAATGCACGTAATTTGCATGTGGTGAACGTTCACGGATAAGAGCTTCAAGTCCCCAAAATTTCCAAAACATGTTTGACGCCCCGTCATAGCACTGAGCTCTGATCTTAAGTATATCGAGATTTGCTTCTTGCAAGATCTTCACAATGTTTGCGCAAAGTGCGACTCCCTTGATCGATTCACACTCGACGAATCCAAGAAATTCTTCTCGGACTACGCAACTCCAATTGACGAAACGCACGCAAAAAGACAGTTGTTCTTTTGTCGATTTGTCTGTTGCTTCATCAACCATGATGGCGTAATAGGGGCACGACCGACAGTCTTCTAAAAGTTGTTTCTTTACCTGACTTGCGCAAATGCCAATTAATTCATTTTGGATTTCTGGTGAAGTGCTTTACTGTTATAATGTGCGTTGTCTAGATGATTTGCTAGGATTTGGTCATTTTGTGCGATGGTCCTCAGTTTAGCCATGAGATTGCTGTTATTTTCGGTGTGTCCACGTAATTGTATATTCTGCTTTGCACGAGGCACAATTACTTCAATAATTCTGGATAATCTGTATCAATGTTTGTTTACCGATTATTTCGCTCTTGTGGATACGGTTTTGTTTATCGGTTCACATTTTCCGGACAAGATATCCATATAGCCTTCGGCACGAAAAGACGCATCAAAATTGAAAATGTTACAAGACCCGAAATGACGGATATTTCCATCTGATACAAATATCTCATGGTAGAAATTTTGCATACTGTCTTGCACTTTAAAATAGTTATTTAAATACAAACATTTTGATATAAGAGTTATTCAGATGCTGTGTTTGGGGAAGTGACGTCACATTGTTTATAATGTTACGTCACCAGTAATTCACGCGAGTCGTCCTACATGGGGGTGGGGGTGTAAGATCAGATTTTCCAGCATTGGTAAAAACTGCAGATATCCCCATCTGGTATGCAAAAAAAATAAAGACAGGGCAAATCCACTTTTAAAATATACCTATGAGTTGTTGAGCTAAGCACACAATTTAATACAACTTATTAAAGGTTTTAAACTAAGAAAAGACTGACTGTGTTGGAAATGAGAATTGAAGGCATAATGGCCCGGTTCCATGTAACGACATTTATTTGGTGTCTTCGTCTACAGGAGGTAAAGTAATACATCCGATATCCGGATACTTGGGAATGTTTTCGGTCATGATGACCTCTGTCAGGCTCTTGGTCTGTTTACATTTCAAAGAAAAAGCGCCATGCATCCTTTGAAATGTTTAAAAGACAGAACTTTACAATACGCGGCCGCCCGAACTTTACATTATGCGGCCTCCGGTCGTTCGCACTCTTGCTTAGGGTATAAAGACTATAAATCATTCCATATGTGTAGATTCCGACAAATCAATCACTGTCTGTACTTGGCAAATCATGTTTCTGGTGTTCCATTACCCTTACCCCCCTCCCCCTCCGATTTGTATTGCATTTTTGACATTTTTATTTTTTCGACTTTCTGGGGAAATGTGTAGACCGCGGCCTAAGAAAAAGCGCCAAGCATCCTTTGAAATGTTTAAAAGACGGAACTTAACAATACGCGGCCGCCCGAACTTCACAATATGCGGGCTCCAGTCGTTCGCACTCTTGCTTAGGGTATAAAGACTATAAATCATTCCATATGTGTAGATTCTGACAAATCAATCACTGTATGTACTTGGCAAATCATGTTTCTAGTGTTCCATTACCCTTACCCCCCTCCCCCTCCGATTTGTATTGCATTTTTGACATTGGTATTTTTTCGACTTTCAGGGGAAATGTGTAGACCGCGGCCTACACGGCCTATAGGAAGCTACGCCCCTGTATTGTAAAGCTTTATTATCCGTCCATTAATCAGCTGAGCATAATATATAAACTATATCATATGTCTCAATGTTTGTTATCTTAACTGCTAGACATAATGCAATTTTCGCTAACAGAGGCGTGTGCGTAATGATTTCAACGGGTTTGTATGGGTATTGTAACAATATCATTTCAGTTGTCGTAACAGCAATAATAGTTACAATACAAATGCAAAACACACGCCGGTCATGTTGTAGAACATGTATGACATCTCTGGGGTAAGTTGATAGAGGACGGCGCATCAAGTACACTCCTAACACAAGAGCATGGGTGTTACTCATTACTGCACGACGACCAGTAAGATGAACAGTTCGATCACAGTCTTATTTCAGACCTTACTATCCCCATAAATCAAGAGCAAATAGTTGTAGTTTCACGTGTCAATGCGCCTCGTCTTGGTGGTTCTTGTGAATATGTTGCCTGGGCCCCCACAGCCGAAACACAGGCAGTGGTGGTTTTTAGATGCACTATCTTTGCATAAATATACCAAAATACATTGCAATTGTCTGCTCTTTGGCGTCTTGCCAATAAATCATAATTTTATATAACCATATTCCGTCTGGGCTTGTTGGATTTGCGCGCCCACAGTTACTCATCTGAACCATGTTTTTACCAAGTGGTATTAGGCGACTGGGGATCGTCAACTCATATTACATAGTGCTGATCGACATTAAACTGTGCACAGGTGGCATGTATGCGTGCGTTGGGTGCCTAGTGATAACAGTCTAGTTGCATCAAATCGTACAACTAATCCAAATGCCATGTCAGATGTGCCAGGTATTATTGCATAAGCTCTGAGTCCGCACGTTATGTTCATCGAATAAACTGAGGATACCAAACTATTTTTGCGACGACCTTACATAAACACGCGTTGTTTTGTGCATATTACTGAATTCGATTAATGAATGCCCGTGAATACAGCGTATATACCGATTGTTTCTCCTTGTTTACTCTGTTCTATATCCTTACTTTTCATGGTCTCTCCCCTCTCATATTCTCACACACCGGATATCAAGTTAACTGTAAATAGGAACTATGGAGCATGGAATCGCAATATTACCAGGGTGCCATAAATCAGCATACCGCAAAGCCGTGGACCACACTTTGTTTGGGGAAAGAACGTATTTGAACACCCATAGTCTTGAAAGTTTGCACGTCAACTTTGTTCAAGCTGTCAAAAACCTTACAATGGACAGTTTCCGAATTATCTTGAGTCCTCAGCGCGTATGTTCATTTGTAAGGTGTTTGCTGTCAGTATCATTATGTATATAAGTGCGTAATGTCGCATGGTACGATATTTCTGTATTAAACGTTACTCTTGTTATTGTGTGGGAAACTAACTCAGTTGCGATGAAAATTGATAGACCACGTGAACAGGGATCTTTCTAAAACGGTTATATTAATTATTACTGCAATCATTATAAAAAAACACCCACAGACTTGTGTAGTATCAGTTATATGTCACTAAATCTCTCACTGAGCTGAGTGTAGTGTTGATTTTAAATCTATCGCTTTGATCCTAATCCTAGACAAATTTTATTGCACGCCTCTACGAACAAGATATGTATGATCGCCTTAAATCGCCTTATTCTGGATATCCAAACATATGATGAAGCTATCCGAGTTCAAATATCGTTCTAGATCAAACGTATCATGCAATGCAAACATTCCGGTAGTTTAATTGTGTGCTTTGGCAAAAATCTTATCGCTGATAAATGCATTTACAGCTATATATTCTATACAGAAGCATATTGTGCACTCTACTAATTCCATCAACGGCCTAAATTCTCTACTATCAGAGCCGACCAAGATCGATTCGGCATGTTTCGCATGAGTTCAGTAGCATGTTTTGCAGTGATGTACAGTATTAGAATTCACGTAGTGCACTACAACCTAACTTTATTATCGCGATGAACACACGATCATCATCACACAATCAGCGCAGAGTGGGTGATACAGGGGCAGTTGACAGAGGTTCGTTAGTCTTACGAGGCAATGCGCTTATGCGGGTGTAGGGTGAGGGCGGGGGTAGGGGGGAGGGGGTTGCTGTTTTAGAGAATAAGCCTTATGTAGTCTGAGAGCACTTGAAAAGCGTGCCTCACATCCATGCTTCCGGAACCTTTAACAGTTATTCGCACACCGTAATAAAATTTTATCGTTTAATAATGCTCATCCAAAGTTGTTGTTATGTCATCTTTGAAAGGCGAACAAATGGTAACCACTACAAAGATCTTTAAGACGTGATAATTAAAAACATAACAGTACAATGGATCTGTTCGATAACGCGTACACTTATTAGCCATAGAGTGTTATATGGGCAAGCGTCACAATGCAATAGCAGATTTCTTTGCCTACATATTAAGAATATTGCTGCATATGATAGACTCTGTCTTGTTGTTACTGCTATTGCCAATTATGTTATCTGTAAGCCCCACTATTTATATGTATATATGCAAATGCATATGCGTATATATACATATATATATATATATATATATATATATATATAGATATATATATATATATATATATATATATATATATATATATATATATATATATATATATATATATATATATATATATATATATATATATATATATATATACGTGACTTACCTGAACAATATAAAATAACTAATATAATGTATTTATATTCACGAGTTTTATGACTTGTGATGAACCGGATGTGAGATATAAACGAAACACCGTTCACGAACCATGAAACAATCACATGAATAGTTTAATGCATTTGGCGAGCGGATGGAGCGGATTCTAATGAACAAAGAACACCATCCCAATAAGTGATAAACAAAGTTGATACTGTTTCATTCAAGTCATAAACATTTTTTACAAATAAACGTTTGTATCAAGATGCCAATAAAATCGCGTATAATGTGGCAGACATTAATTATCATGATCCGCGATTATCTATCTAAGGCTGCATTACTCGCAGCGCAATACTGCTGAAATGCTTATGCACACCTTTATAATTTATTGATGTTGCTGGCTCATACATGCAGTAGTCACCCACTAGTTAAGCTACACAGCAGTTTGCTTTTAAGTTCGATCGCACTTGATGGGATCTTCGTGTAAACTTAAAGAAGAAGGACATGCTGCTGAATGCAATTTACCTTCAAACATCAAGTAAAGCTCTATTTGATCAATAATGGAGGCAAGCCTTAATGCACTCAGAATTAGCGGACCATTTCTCTTTTCGACGAATTAGATCGCATGAAAAGTTGAAAACATCAGCAGGAAGGTTTGTTTAGCCTTGATGCATTCATAATCAGCGGACCATTGCGAATTTGGCAAGCTGCTGGTTTCCTGCAAGAACAGCATTTTGGCAGAGCATATCCCTTCATTACTCCGTCCATGATGTATTGAATGTAATGCTTCAATCTTACAATATTCGCCAACAAGATAGTTTGTACTGTGAAACGATCATTATTATCACATTTGCATAGCTGGCTCATGGCGTAATATCTCTTCAGCTAGGAAATGCCGGATTCGGAGGCTGACGATAGTAATCTAAATCAGTTAACACGGACAAAGTAACCCTAGTGATATATTTTAGAGGAATTTTCCGAGGTAACTCATCAGATTATTTGACCAACCAGGGATATATGCAGCCAATCAATTTTCTACATTCCTAAAGTAAGACGTGGTGATGTGTAAAATGGTTTCAATTTCCACATCCCTGGTTAGTAATTCCTTGTGAATTACGTACCATCTCTCTTATGCATTATGTATTATGTAATTATGTTAAAATCAAAGTCCAAGATTACCCGCTCTTTTGCAGATCTATTGTTGCCACACAAGAGCAATGTGTTGCAACGCGCATAGTTCTGAAACAAACACAACGTGATATTACATAGGAAATTTCACTTCGACACATTGATTGACCTCATTGTTGCTTCATTGTGCCCTATTTACATCATATATTATTGCCTTAATAACCCCCACACCATTGTTCAATGAACATTGGTTTTGAAGTTAAGGCACAACTTTAACTATATGCATGGATTACATATGGGTTAAGTTTATGTCGAAATGCCCTGCTACATAATATTATTCAGATACCCAGATGAGATTTTTTCAACTTCAGAGCATATGAGGCTCTTATGTTGATATCCTACTTTGCCAAGGTATTTTTTCAAATAGTCATTAAATCACTTTGATGATGATTGAATACTCGAGGGCATTTGCCAAGTGAGCCATTTGTGGGCAAATAAGCGCTCCGTAAGGTCTTGATGCGCATAAGCCTAATAGGAAATGTGCTAAGTACGACATCAATACGCAACAAAGGACATAGAATTGGCTCACGGCTGACAATGCCGTTACTACAACAGCGCTGAACGTTTCTACCATGCCTGTTGAACTAGCCGAATATTACACTGTCCAACATGATTAGGTAGTTTTTCATTTTACGACTACTATATCACCAACCACACTGACGTTAATATACCCTTTTTATCATGCAAATAGTGCTGCGGAGGCAAATGGGAATGTGATGTTTGTCAAATAGGTGTGCACCCTATATTCTCAGTGAGCTCGTCTTTTGTCCCTTACCGGTTTGCAAGCAGTCTGATATCGACGGCTGGCCAGGTTACATCGGGGAATATATGAATCAAATATACTGTGAGCTAACTGGCGATGGAACATGTTGAGATACAACTAATCCATTGGAATCTCCTTAGGTGACACAGCACATGGGCTCTTTATAGTTTGGGACGTTGCTGCATATTAAGACTTCCGCATTCACCGTGGC
Source organism: Urechis unicinctus (assembly GCA_034190875.2). Lineage (NCBI taxonomy): Eukaryota > Metazoa > Annelida > Polychaeta > Xenopneusta > Urechidae > Urechis > Urechis unicinctus. The sequence goes on along the minus strand of CM067345.1, from coordinate 14,471,330 downwards.
TTTGCCGGACTCAGTAGCTACACCAGTCTCCTAAAAATAGCATTATAACGCATGTGTGACGTCAGGTCGTTTATATCACATACATTGTCACACAGGTGATCAAATATGGACAGCAACGTATGTAATACGCCAATAAGACATATGTACTTTGTCTTGACAATGCAAGTAGCCTAATGCCGATCTAACCCTATTCCTAATGTGTCGCATGTTTGTCAGGCAAATAATTTGGGACACTAACCTAGATTCTTAATGTAACTAAATTATTGTCCGTGTACATATAGGTATATTACCGCGCAAGGGTCTATTGGATCAATGACAGTCATGCATACGCCAATAGCTTGAACAATATAACACAGGTTATCAGAGGATGTGATCATCATGAATGCCTCGCACTTTTCTGCATTTCGTTTATTTTCATAGCAAGAAATAATTTCTACAGCTTGGTCCAGTGATTCAACATTACATCGGCAAATGAGGTAGCTATCCAGAGAGCACTTGAGCATGTTTACTGCGACAAATTCTCATCCGTTAACAGGCTGACCAGGATGCCGGTACAAACTACAGAGGAAGCATGATCCATTTACGACGTTCCCATCCTTATCTTTGCCAGTCCATGTATCGTATTTGTGTCACATGGGGAAAGCTGGCAATGTTACTGCGCAAAATCGATCGGGTGATCGATGATTTTATAAACATAACACGTCAAGTTTGCAACGGCCAAGACATTGATTTCACGTGGATTTCACGCCTATTCCAGTATTTCTCGTTGCGCGAACAAGTCTCCAAAAGCCGTGAGATCGCTTAACATAAATCGTTAAAAATGACGTTTATTCTGATTGAACGCTGTTCATTCCGTTATTATTGCATTATTATCAACTGAAATAGTATAATAATTGAATCTACCTCTCTCACTAATTAGCAACCGTATAATTATTTCAATGGCGAAGCGATGGCAACGTTTGCTAGAAGGTTCCATATTGCTGCACTAGGCGCTGTCTAATATACGGAGACGTTTCCACTTTTGATGTACCACATGTAGTCCCATAACACTCCATAGGATGACTGTCAATGATATAAACAAATGCACCGGTCTTCATTTTGTCGAACAAGGTGTTCTTGAAATGGTACGAAATTTCTAAAAACAGAATAAACGTCACGCGCAATGATACATATTGGAGGTTTTCTGGTGATAATGTATTGTAGTTCGGTCCTTATTCACCCACTCAGTTACGTTAGAACGCGGTGAATAACCGCACTGTTTTTACGTCCACGTACACCTTCCTGAAAGGTATGGAGCCATGTGCATCGACTGGAAGTGGTACCACCTTTTGCATAAGAAACTGACACTGTATTTTCTTTACAGCGAATGGTTGTTCGATAGCTAATCTGATTATTTTTTGTAAACTGCAATACATTTCGGTTTTCTGGATTTGTTCCACTCCTAGAAATGTCATGACTACCATCATGCCCATTGTCCTTGCAAACATTAAATATGAATGTGATTGTTATATCTGCTCATTAATAGTGAGATGACTAGTCGATGGCTTCTTCATCAGTGCCGATAGAGCCGTCGGCTAGTAAATTGATATAAGACATGAAGCAATCTGCTTATCCTAATGATATCAACAAGAACAACTATAAACCGGCTGGTATAACTCATCTTCCGGACACTTTAAAAATTTAGTTTCATTTCAAGAATTACCAGCAGCGGCATCCGTACCTACACAACAAGACAAAGCGAAGCATCTACAGATATTGAATGCTGCAACATAAAAAAAACTGTAATGGAATTGAATTCATTTGGCTTGAGACGATGAAGGGAGGGGGGATCATTGAAAATGGTCTGCATCTCCTGTCCTCCATGACGATCAAACCCCGACGCGCTAGCTTTCTGTTTCACCACGCCCTATTCTTTGAGCTAGCTCTTTAATGAACAACCTGACTATGATGGCGATAGCAGAGTTATATGGAGTGAAATAATTTGACATAACATCGAAACATACTCAGCCTTAATGTAGATCTTATAACTAGCAAACTGAGCGGATCAACGTGTGCCCTTAATTAATAACATGTTGTCTTTAACTAACCACTGGTCGATTATGTAATTAAATCACGTGAAAAAATCGTTTCGAACCTGACGAAATGTTCAGCATTCTTACTCTTACCACAACTGTGTTACTAAATCATCGTTAGCTGTGAGCGCTTTCTTTGGTCATGTACGAAACTGCTCGCGCGACAAAGGAGCTTTAAGCTTCATGAGTTAAGGACAGCTGTGACGACCTTAATGTGGTCTGGTCCATTTAGGGTTATCCCATGACTGTAGGTAACTGATTTTCAAACGACTGTTCCATTCGTACAAATTTTTGTTCTGTTTCACTCAGGTTATCTTTCCAAGTTCTTGTATGTCATGATAGATAAAAGGAAGAAAAATCACCCGATTTTAGCCCAAAACTGTTAAACACGGGTGACATAACTGAAGAAAATCATAATGGATCGTCCCATCACGGATATGTTATCATTACAGATCTTACCATTCGCTTCGCTTAGACATTTGAAATGTGAATGGCTATGTTCAGGTATTGTCATACGGTACCAAGAAGATGGCATATGGTTTAGTGATCGACGGGATTAAGGTGAGCGTCGGGCTTCCCTTGAAGATATGAAGCTCATAAATTGCAATTAATATTGATTGAAAAGGACAAAAAGAAATATCAGGCAGCCGTGCATCACAGACAATTTTACCCTTCTTCTCCCTGACACTCACATCCCTGGTGACTATATGAGGTATATGAAATCATACAGTGCTGATTTCATTTATGATCTTTCATAGAATGAGCACATTGGCTTGTACATTAGATAACAGAGCTCTAGTGTCCTGGACCTTAACACAAGACAATTACAATATATTTACATTGCATAACACTCGACGGGTATTGCGTTGCCGCAGATAAGGTATATATTGTCAGCAGGAAGCGCACGCGTAGAGAACGAACAAACCATGTGATTACGGATGGAAACATAGACACAGAAGTTATTGATAACTGTGTGATCCAGAGTTGCATTAGATACACATTTGTTACTGGTGTAATTGTGCTGAGAGGGGGCTTGTTTATGATAAATGGGACCGCATACACCCTAACAACAGCCTAAATGATGCTGTCTGAGGCCCATAATCCATCTTACTAACGAATTACTTAGCAATGTAGACAGCGCAAACGAAGTTGAATGCGGAGTTCTCAAAAGAAAGTCGCAATAAAGGGTAGTTTAGGATATATGGCCAAGTAGTTAAATTGATGTAGGCTTTCTCCAAACTCCACTGAAGTAATCTTATGTCGTTTAAATCATCATCATCATCATCATTATCATTATTGTCATCGTGGTCGTCGTTAACGCCATCTTCATCATCGTTATCTTCATAATCATCATCACCATCATCAATATCCTCATAGTCGTAATCAACATCATTCTGCGTATCATCGTCCCCCTTGACGTCTTGTCTTCGTCATAATCTTCTATCTACATTGTAAGAATCGTCGCTTAGAACGTCCAATACATTGCATCTTCGAACATTATGCCCTCGTATCATTTCAATACGAGTTTTCATTGTGACATGAATTTTCATGGTATGCCACTTACTCATTTCCAGCACTTAAGCATGCTTCATAAGCATGTAAGTAACAAAAAAATCTTACCAGTCCAACTATTGGTAAAAGTTACAATGGAATATTTGTGACAGAGCGTAAAGTCAAGTCACATCCGGTAATATCCGCATTAACTATCAATTTCACCAAGGTGCTTGTTAATCACACAATCAGAAACTGGCAATAGTGCAAAACTGCCGTCAGTTTTGATAGTCCTAACCACCCACTTCTTAATTAACATCAGCAGAACTACATTGTATCGCACTGTGTTGTCTCCTAGCACATAATTTGCCAACATAATGATTTTGTTGGTGAAACTGTCTATCGTCCAAATTGATAGAATGTCTTTAATACGCACGTGTACCCTATAACGTTTTTGATTTTCATTTAATTACAATGAGGGAATCGGTGTGCTTTCGCTGCACTGTATCGCATTCTAATTATATCCGCCATTAAGGGGAGGAATTTTCTGCACAGATTGAACATACATCCTTGTTTCACGCATTTATATCATGTGTATGTATGGTATGTTGCAGCCGATTAGTTCACCCGGAACCGATCGGACCAATATGCAATCACAAGGGGTACCTAATGGTTGAATAGTTTTGGACAGCACGTGGCCATGCCATATTTTATTGCGCTCTATGACAACTCAGGGTTGTTACTTATGATGGTACACCACTTACTTATGCATTTGAAACACATAAATTAACCGTGTCCGTTGCGCGTCGAAATATTAATAACAGTTATTAAAACGCCAAGTGTTCTGATACATAGAGGCTTTTTGTCGAGAATGCCAGTCATAGTATATTACATATAATACCAGTCAAATTAAAGCTCACCGGAACATGCTCCGAAGCCTAGTAGTCGAATTTGATGCCGTATGCAAATTACTCGTATGCAAATAACTCTTACACTTTCTTAGTGCGACATTGTTTGGAGACCGATCTGTTACTCAGGTACCTGTTCATAGACGTGGCCATGTATGAAAACATGAGGTGGATAGTCTGAAGTGCACCCGAGAGATACCGTATTACACTCTACAATGTTGATCTAGGATAGAAATTGCTTTTACGATTCTCCACATGGCGCCATGATTTTCTCCGGAAATTAAAACTTAATCATACGAGCAATACTCTCAACATAACAGTAAGTGACGATCTAACTCAAAAGAAAGCAATCACAGTTTTTTTATATCAATTTAGGGTTATTTTACAACTAACCGAGATCGAAAACTGCACATTCGGTAATGGACGCGATTATTTATAGCGAAAATGGCATACGCGGATGGTGTTTTATAGATCAGTGTGATCTGGGTAGCATGAAAAGCGGTTTTGAAATGACGTGAACAATGAATGAAGAAAACTGTGATGTCAATCTAATCTCTCATACGTTGCCTATCGCTATATTTATGTTCAATACGTGTACAATGTTTTCGTGTGTCCCAAAGAGAAAAAGACATATCTTATCTATTAAGTTGGTATTAATTAAATATTTACACTAGCAAACTATCATGAAGCATCAATATGGGCACCCTATAAATGCCATACAAATATAAATTCGTTTTGGTTGTAACTCGAATTCAGGTGAAATAATTTATACATCGGAGGTAAAAAATCTCAAAGCTGGAAAAAAAGATAACAACAAGGGGTTGACTGCTGTTATGAAGTTGCCGTCAGAAGAGCACCA
>CM067345.1:14348500-14461000 GCA_034190875.2 Urechis unicinctus | reverse complement strand
CAATAGGTTACAAATATATATATATATATATATATATATATATATATATATATATATATATATATATATATATATATATATATATATATATATATATATATATATATATATATATATATATATATATATATATATATATATATATATATATATTATTCCATCGAATTAAATACAGCTGAAGCATATTCGTACATATGCATACCCCTTATGATGTGATCGAACTATATAGGTGTAGATCCGTACAGTTTGCAAGTTATGGGCTTATTACGAGAAAACTATAACAGAGTCATAATATGTTGTGAATGCAATAGTTAACTGCTTTCCTGTAAAATAAATTCGTAACCTGAAACATATCGAGGACTAGCTGCGAGTATTTGCTCCCTAAACAGTGGACCGCTGACCACCGCGGTTTGAGCTGTTGCAATGTTGTTTGGAAAAAAAAATCTAACGCTCAGGGATTGGGAGCAGGCTAATACAGTCTATTATTATCACCCATCCGATAGTTTCCTATTTAATGTGCGGATAACAAAAACACGAACGATTTTGGTAGTTGATCTTTTGCAATCTGTCATCGCATTTCAGATGCTCTGTCGCTGGATGGACATTTCATGGATGTTATCTAATGATAACTCACGCAACAAATGAAATCATCTGCGGCTTGCAATACCTACCCGATACCTGCTATGCTTCCTTAGCTCTTTATAGTTCTCTTATGTGCTGGTCAATAAGCAGTAGATAAGAAAGAGATCATTTATCCAGACTTTAACTAATAGTTTCATCAGAATTTTCCAAGCCCATGTCGCCTGGACGAATGTCCCGCACAATTTCATTATGCCTCTGACTTAGATAAGTTTCCTTTCAGGGGCAAGCCTTTCATTTGTCGGAGTCATTCCGGCACCAAATTAGTCAGAAGGTGACGCAAACATCCACAACTCACCGCAAAGAGGCTTTTACTGCTATAGTGTTAATGTATAATTCATAGATTAAAGCCTTGATATTGACAGTACGCACCTAATTACGCTCATTAACTATCTCTGGGTACTTTGAAGTATATACCATGAAAGGACTTTATAGCACCTAAGTACTAAGATAAAAGACTGGTTATGGTCGTTGATAGTAGATTTGGACAAAAAGAGTGATTTTTCAAGTTCACTTGCTGTTTATAGGTTTGCCTTTCAATATCATTATATTTACGCTGTTGTCGTTCTAAAGTGGCCCGTATGATCATAAAGTATAAGTTATGATGTTCTGATGCGTTATGAGTCGAGCAAGCAGTATGTACGCGCCAGCGTGTGCTACCATGTGAGAACGGTTAAGTTCTTGCTGCGATTGCCGGAATAATCATTCGCTGTTTTTGTGCGTTTGGCAGAATATTCATCTACCTTGTTTCTCGCAATTAATCTTTTTAAAAACAAATAAGCTTGGTTTTCGCTGTATATCTGATGTTTCGGTCATATGAAAGGCTTCTGCGGACAACGCATATAAGAATGAGACTAATTCGGGTGTCTTGTATTTTACGGGCATTTGATACATTTTCCCTATATCTGCTCGTTTATCTCAGCAGATGTCGTGCGAGGTTTCGGTGAAATGTATTAACTGGCCAATATTTCAAAATACTCACTAGGAAGTGAGTTGTTATTTGCTGCAGACCATGTTAGCTGTTTCAATGTTGTTTGGGAAAAAAATCTAACGCTCAGGGATTGGGAGCAGGCTAATACAGTCTATTATTATCATCCCTGCGATAGTTTCCTTTTTTATGTGCGGGTGGTGGATAACAAAAACGCGAATGGACTGGATGGACATTTCATGGATGTTATCTAATGACAACTCACGCAACAAATGAAATTCGCTGCGGCTTGCATTACCTACTCGATACCTGCTATGCTTTCTTATAGCTCGTTATAGTTCTCGTTATAGTTCTCTTATGTGCTGGTCAATAAACAGTAGATAAGAAAGACATCAGTTTATCCAGACTTTACCTAATAGCAAACATGGTCTGCTACTGTATAACAATGTTAGTGCTAACTAAGGAAAGGCAGATATTGTTGCACAAACGTAGTATGCTATATTACACGCGCGCAAGCAGCATATCGTCAATAGCTACATAATACTTTAATAGATTATATGTCGGTTCCTGTCATAGCATGTCATGTTCTCGTTTATGCAGTAAATGCATCGAGAGGCCACACAGGCGCAACGACTGCACTATCCAGCAAATTCATTGACACAATAGCAACGTACCGTTAAAAATCATTCCTCAGTTTGCTAATTTAGCAATAGACACAACAGGTCGTCAAGAGCGAAATACCATAGAAAGCTACATTTATTTGATTGTAATGCTGAAGACACAATATCAAGCATAACTATTCTAATGATTTGATAATCCATACCCTGAATAGACATTTGATCGTTATCATGGACCGATAAATCATGTACATATCCCACCTTTGTCGACAAAAGCATATAATCCTTATTCCAATTGTTGAGGCATCACGCACTAAAGAGGGTTTAATAGCGTCATCACTCTATTTGACAACCTGACTAATTGCTACCACAGTCTGCTTCTGTATATCAATGCAGATGCTAACTATGGAAGGGATGATAAAGAATGCAGATTAATTGAAGCTGCCAGTTTGCCTGCCGGCAACAGTACAAGAATAATGGCTTTTACGCACTAATCCATTTGATAATTTAGATTGCAGTCGATATATAACATCAATCAATTGACTTGTTTGTGGCTGCAAAACATAACCATCCTACATATTAACAATCAGAAGTGTTTTTGTAAGGAATTACATGGCTCTTCTAAATTGCGTTGGGCTCCTATCTCAACAGTAGTGTATCTTATGATGCAAAGCGGGTGGTGACTACCATATAAGCATCACCATTATAGTAATCGTCACGAAACGGCCTTTAATATTTTAAATAAAACTCATCGATAATCCATTTCATTTGGTTTACCTAGTGTTCGTCTCGAATAACCACAATTAAGAACCTAAACTGATATAATTCATCAAGATTGACAGCAAATCAACAGCCAACTTCAGGATTACGCGATATTTTTTTCTCACCCTTCACAACGCAGGAGTCTCCTTATCTTATTGTGACCCGATTACACTTGCTCAAGTTTGGGACAAAGGTGTTATCATCCCTAGATATGTTTTGTCTGCAGCCTACAGTTTATATCGCGGTACCTAGAGTATCTGGCTGCAGTTGCAAACATACTACTAGTTATTTGAGCGAGTCATATCTTGCCCATACGGCTCAATGCAATTATATATATATATATATATATATATATATATATATATATATATATATATATAGATATATATATATAGATATATCTATATATATATATATTATATATATATATATATATATATAGGAGAGATATATCTTTTATATATATATATATATATATATATATATAGATATTATATATATATATCATAATATCTATATATCTATATATATATATATATATATATATATATATATATATATATATATATATATATATATATATATATATATCTCTTACCACGCTGTAAAAATTAATTATCAAATTGTTGGAACGTTACATTTATCGGACCAGTTTACCTATTAGGATAATATAACGCAGAGGTCGAAACCACGCTGCCCTCTCTACTGCCACCCGTTTAATCATAGTTAGGGCTTTCTATTATATATTATCCGCAGACTCGATGAAGAGGACGCTAAAATAGCCGTGTTGCGTGCATTATGGTGATGTGCAGGCATTTTTGAACTGCAGGCATGAACAAAAATTATTGTATCATCTCATATGAATGCGTCCTCTTCATAGCGATTCTTGCGTAAATGGTTGTCTATTTTTGTGTTGCATTAAGTTTCTTGCTGTTGACACAAAAGTACATTTTCAACTTACGGCGAATGGGTTTTACTTTCTACTGGACATCAGGTCCCCCCCCTCCCAAACCATGGTCAAATTGAATATATCCGCTAGCATACATGCCCAGTAGCTTGATTAAATTGTTTATGTTGTGTTAAAAAATTCTCTCGCAATCAAGCAAACACAATAGCGACCATAACAGCACATCGATTTCTTTGCCTGACCATAACTCAATCTGAATGACCACTGTCATGTCGAAATACGGTTATAAATGAACATTAGAAATTCGTCTTGTTCCATCTTTATGATAACAAGATACCGCTATGCAGTATCCACAAGCCTTGCAGAGTATGTGCTTTTTTCTGGCACGGCAATGAACAACCCCATGCTTTCCGGATAAAAAATATGCTGCCTAACAGATCGAAGCGTTGGGTTTCTGTTCGAAACTTGCATATCGTATGAGGCTGGTGTTAAGATCAACAGCAGTCATCTGTAGTTGGTTGAGGAGATAATATTTGGCAAAAGAGTGGTCAGCAGGCTTAATATTTGGTACTAAGTACACGTGTGGTTGAGGTGTTACCCTTGGGCATGAAGCAACAGGGATGCAATAGCAATCTGCCATAACACTCATTTAGTCAACAATGAATAGGTGTCTTTTAAGCCTTAGTACGTTGAGTGCAAATGTAGCATTTACAGGTACAGCTGTTGATGCAAAGCCCACATAGAGCCTTTACTGCATCGCAATTATGGTATTTTGCCACCTAGAATGACATGTGTTTGATGCTTATATAACATATGCAATCTCCCTTTCTCATGGATAAAATTGTGCTACCCAGACGCTTAGTGCAATGGTGATGCGTGTGTGATATAAGGGATAATTTTGTAAAGGGTTCTGCAAATAAAATCAGGGTAGTACTGAAACCATCAACAAAATTGAGCAGAACTTAACTTATCATTCGTAAACGTTCGAATTATCCATGATTCACATAAGGTGGACAAAGATGATGAAAATTTTATAAGAAGATACCGTGTCGGCCATCTATTAGGCGCGACGTTAAAATGATTTTGTTGTTAGAATAAATTACTTGAACATACATGCTTTACGGAGTCACAATATGTTATGCAATTATTCAAAAACGAGATTCATATGTATTTGATGCTAAGCATCGACCATTCGTTGAAAAGTGTTTCAAATAAATAGATTTATCAAAGGTATTACTCTGAACAGCTTTATCAGTAATTGTGAGCAAAAAACGAGGCCCTAATTTAAGAACACATATTGTTACTCTGTCATATACTTCAAGCAGTTCGACTGTGGTCAGTTTTGCATTATTTTAATACAGAAATATCATAAGGTATCATCTTTATTTGGTGCAAAACAATTGTTGTCCGTTCTATAAGCCCGGGTAGGACAAAGGATAACTTTCAGGATACCATCACACCATTGCTTAAACATCAACCCTACTTGCTCTGACCATTATGACCTAAAATACACATTGCCATTGAACGGTTCTATCACAGGCTTAATTTAAACTTTACTAGTCCTAAAGATCATGAGCAAATCAATGCACAACCTGGCAATGCATCCTCGTCTTGGTGGTACTTTTGAATCAGTTGCCATGGCTGCGGGTAGAGCCTTGGCCCCCCACAGACTTGACGCTGATGCCTGATACTTGTACTCGCATACAGTTCACTACATATGACAGTGAATTATACTGTATTTTACATATCAAATGCATTCCCTAAAGCAGCGGGCAAGGTCATCTTTCATCAGTTATGTGTGCAATTGCAGTTGCATCTCAGAGAGTAACTATCATATGTTAAAGACATCTGCTGATAATAACGGCTGTCGAGCATGGTCCTGTCAACTTTGAATACATGATAAATGGAAGACACAAACGACGTTGTAGGGCCGAAAGAGGAGAAATATACTTTATTCTTCTAATGACAGGATAACAAATTTATTTATTTAAGGATGATATTTAATTATGGTTGATGAAATTGCTCTCTCGTGAGCATGTGTTCACTCCCGTATATCCCGTTAATTTTGGAGGCTGCCCCCATTAGTGAATGTTATGGGCTGAGAGGCTTCTAGCTGGTTTACCAATAAGGTCGCCACTGAATGAGGTAGTTAAGTTGGGGTTAAGGAATAACTGACGAGTAACTTGCGGGCCAGAAGCTTTAAGATAGATAAAAAGAGTTTTTTATCACTTTAAATGATGCTCTTTTCTATACACTAGCTATCTAAAAAATACATTGGTATTATTAAGCGTGAATTATAGATTGCAAACCAGACCATGGAAACGTGAAGACATCCATTGAAACTTGGAGTGGACTTATTGGGGATCTTATGGCATTCCGCACGATATTGATAGTTATTTTGGAGCGTCGTAGATTTGTCAGGGCAGAAATCAATCATCATGGTGGGACACAAAGCCGGACTAGTGTAGTATGTAAGTGTCAGTGAACTGCTGACTTGTAGTCTTCGAACTCAAGTGATAGTAAATTCGTTGTTATTGCCTTGTGAATACCATTATTCGTTATTTAGGGCGAATATTGGTATACTTGCCATTCCAGTTAGTAGCATCAAAATAATTTAGGATGGTTGATGTTTAGATTTGTCAAAATTTCTAGACACTTAAAATGCCTTTTTTGCATATCATGTTCTGGTACGGTAAATAAAGGCATACTTATTTGTTATTGACTGTCTTGGCTTTGTATTTATGTGTGTTTAAATGATTTTGTAGTGTGCTAATTTTATATTTTAATGGTGGAATTTAAAAAGCTGTTATGTTTATTTTGTCTAATTCTAGGCGTTTTTGGTTAAGTGATGGCGCTATTTGGTTACCACCAATAGTGGACTGAAGAAATGTGTGTGGACTTTTTAACTCCTCAACAAGCATTTGACGCTTGATGGACAATATGCGGAAATGTGACACTTTTAAAATTGCAAATGTCTGGAGAAGTTCTGGTTTATAAAACATAAATATTGGTGTTGTGGACCATAATAACAGATGCGCCGGATAGTTGTTTCCTTGTGTGGGAATAATTCTAGTCACAGAATGAACAATTAGAATTGTGTTGACTGTTGGACTGGAATATGGAATATTTCCAGTATTTGAAATACGTATTGGAGTTGACCGATGCAATTCGATAGCCATACTGGTGTCTTAACCATCGATTCAGTATGTACGTCGTATTGATGCATTCTTAATTAGCAAATTATTGTAGCGTGCATTCTCGCTTTGCAGTTGTTCTTATGTAAGATCGTTATATTAAAACTTACCAGCTTCAATGTAATGTAGGCTAGAACCCTACCGTAATCTGACTTTTTTGGCATAGAGTTGTTTACTTCGCCGCTGATCGAAAAATAGTGCTTTGAATCTGTTTTGTCATTTGTGTCGGTTAGTTCGGCATTGGGTAGCTGTTTAGGTAATAACATTTTGTACCGTACGTACAACATTTCCATTGGCTTGACATGTAAACCGTGACCATACCTTGAGTATATCGTAATTTACGGTACCTTACACGTTATCCGTGAAATTGTCTGCTTCTTTATCCGAGCAAACCTTTATAAACAACGCTTTCCACTGCAATTAAAAACCGAGTTATGTTCTTTGTTCTTCTGAAATGCGTTACTGTTTACGCATTGCATACTCATTATCCTGCATGCTAACTGAAGGCTCCACGCAAATATGACTTGCCTGCTAACGGAGGAAAGATAGTGGCTGAGTTAATTCTCGGCTGTTTTCCCGGTCGGCGGTTAAAAAAACTCATGGCGTCTGATGCATGGTTGCTTCTAGCCAATCTCGCTTCATGGCAAGCAAAGTGTGTAGAAGCTTAGCGAGATTACAGGTACAGACCGTCGTGTAGTGGAGCAGCAGGTGCTGATTGCCATACAGCGAGATTAAAGGTGCTGACTCTAATGTGGCGATTGACTAGGGTACTAACTACCAGGATGAATATTGCTGTGTGACATATAGTAACCTTACCTCATTTAGAAAAGATGCACAGTGACAAAGAGTCAGTTAATTGAGTTGCAGAGAATGTTCAGTTAAGGCAGTACTGGCGAGAGCCGAACCGTAAGTATATGAGGCTACAAATAACACGGTATCTTAAGGCCTCTACAAATAGCAATAACACATTCGTTAATGAGGCTGTATGTATGTGTAACGATTGTGTTTGAGGAAGGATAGTGAGCAGGCAGAAGACACAGGAGAGTCTGTGTATAACAGTTATATTCATATGCAATGCTGGGCCGCCATTGTGCATCGATGGCATTAAGTCAACTTCATATTCATGGGCAGCTTAAGGATCCTTAAGGAATGTTGAATCTGGTGATAATAAGACATTCAAGTGTTATTGTTCCAGCGTCAGCAGATCCACATATCTTGCTACAAAACGGTATGAAAATAAAAATCCGACCTTGTTCGCTTGGTAAGCTGGGGGGTGTATCTATAGGTTATGCAATTATAAATAATCGGTGGTACATAACTGGCATATCTATTTGGTCGTATATTTAAATTATTGCATTTTCTTGTGCGGTGCAGAACTTTTAACACGACCGGTGATCGATAATGGCAACGGTTTTCGTCAATATTGCTTGGTTAAAGATAATGTTCAGCTCCATATCTGTATCGAGGTTCCCTAGCATGCTACTTGGCAACCGCACCTTGGAAACCAAAAGTTTAAAGTTTTCAGACTTTCAGTCGCTACTCGGTGCTGCGGTCTCTGAAAATAGATCCCGACTTCGACCGTCGCTGTTTGTGTTGTCAGAAATTACCCTTTCTGCTCATCTGTCTCATATTTGCGCAATGATGTCCGCGACATTAATTAAAGATTTGAATACATCGCCACTTTGTAACTCAAGCCGAAGTTTAGCGAGGTATTTATAGAGCTCGTAATGATTTACAGCTATTACTCGTGCGGTTTGGGTTCTATGGAGGCACCATTATCTATGTAACGAAACAACAAAATAAACAGATTTCTATTCAACATCACGCGTTTCAAGTCAAATACTAGTGAAAAGTTATCAGCAAGATTTTATTTCCAGTAAACCTAGAGGCAAAAGTTAGAAGATGGCATCATCTATGTCTGCGTTAAACGTAACACAATGATCCCTGGGTGCCCGGTATGGGGCTAAAACGCCTCTTTGATTATTTATATATGCGGGTAACTTCTTCAGAAGCGGTTATCTTAATTCCTACGTGGGCAATAACATGAACGCGCCATAAATGCCGGTCTTATGCATCGAGCGATTTGTTCCACTGCTAGCACGTCATGATTACCATCATGCCCGTTGTATTGGCCTGACACAAAATAGGAAAATATATTTGTGTGATTGATATATCGACTCATCAATGGTGAGATGACCAGTCGATGGTTTCTTTATTAAGCCAGAGAGACCCATCGGCGGCTCTTCGTGAGCATTTTTGAAACGATATATCATGATCATGGGCGACCTGAAACAAAATCTTCGTTATTGATATGATGACGGTTTCTCGAAGCAAAGTGCAAGGTCATTGTTGGCCACTTTCAGCAAAAATATAAAGATATTTCAAATAGACGTTAAGATCAACTTACAATATCGATGTCTCAGCATGTGTTAAGTGGGTGTACACAAGCAGTGGTATGTGGTTATCTGCCGGGAATAGGTTATATTAATTGCTTCTTATGCATCCTCCATCAATAGTTATAACCAAATAAGTGCCATAGCATTCAGATATAGGGTAGTGGCAACATTGAATCATGTAGAGGTTGTAAGCGTGGGTGCGGAGAGGGAGGCGGGGTCGACTCTCATTGCTCGGGACTTCATTGGCATTACCCAAGGCCGTATTCCTTTAAACACTCACGTGCGGGTGTGCCAAATCAAGCTTAATGCGCTAAGTGCGTAGAATTAGTATTCGCTAATACATTTAAGAGCCTCAGTGGTCGAGCTGCACAATACGATGTTATAGTCGCAAAAAATTCCCGTCGCAAGCTTGTTTGCCAAACACTGGCTTGCCATTATATTTGATCCAATATCAATGTGTCTGAATAGAAATTGCAGGCATATCTATAACACATTATCAGTAAAAGCACATATCCTATCTACCAACTTAATCCCTGAAGTTAAAATAAAGAAACAAAAAATGCTTATCAGTGTCTGTAAAAACTCTCTGTAGGCACCATGTTATGGTGATGATGATGATATGTTACACCATGCCGAGAGAATTCATCCTTATCGTTCGTTAGCAGTCCTGGGAACCTAACACCCTAACGGTCAATGGTAAGTGGTATTACATTGTCAATGTTCAGGTTCCCCATCTGAAGGTAAACATACACCTGATGGATAGCTGTGCCAATATTCGGATATCTTCCAAATAATGGTCACGGTGATGTGCGTTTTCCGTTGAAATCGACTTGATTGGGAGAATAAACTATAAATATTGGATAAATAATAAGCATTATAATTAACCGTCAAAACTCAATCACTTGAGTGTTGCGTTTAATTTTAATTGACTTATGTTGTATGTGGTTATTAAAATCGAGGCAATGTGCTGTAGAGTGTAGTTGAATAAATAGCGTTACTGTTGTTATTCCCTGAGATCTAAGTAATCACCCGATCCAACTTGTGCAGAGTTTAACTTCCATTATCATTAATTAATCAGGAACAATGTTTCGGCAAACGTTTGGCTATATGTTTGTATTTATTGTAGCCGGATGTTGTTTGTCTAGTTTGTTATGCTACAAAAAACGAGATTTCGTCCTGTATCAATCAGATTGCTTGCTTGATGTTGTTGTTGACCATTTGTGACTGGATACTGCTCTAATAAAATATCGAATTAACGTATCTCAGTTCGAGTATTTTGAAGTTAAGGGAGAAATTTAATGGCAGTAAATGAACTGGAAGAATGTGGACGCTCAGTGAGCATATTAAATCGTAAATACTACAATTAAACCTAATGTCAGCCTGAATGATACTGCTTTCAAAAGCAAACTTCAGTAATCAAAATTCAACATTAGTGATTTGATTAAGTAGGTTCGACTTGTTTCAACCTCCTGTGAGACTTAAATAGATTAGCACAAATGGTGGTTTTGAACATTATGTGGCGTAGAGATAAGGAGTGTTTGTTGCTAACTGAGACATATTTGGTCTGGTCATTTGGGTGGTGGTGCCTCATATACTTTATAACAGCCATTGTGCGTGGCCACGAACTTGTTCCCAGTGCTTACTGCTAAACGTCTAACGGAGTATAACAGCATGATGGACAGACGTGAATTGAATTTGCGCGTGAGAAAATATTGGCTTTCGTGGTAAATGCTACGCGTTGGCGTGGAAGCGGATGCTGCATCTCTTGCGAATTATGCTTAAATGTGAAACTCACGACAATTTGCTATGATTAATGTGTCGACAATCTAAAGCATTAGGCTTCCTGCACATCTTGGTTGACGAGTGCGAAAGATGCATTAATCACGTCAAATAGCGATGATAAATGTGATAACAGTCAAACACATTTGGCTGTTATTAGCTGATGAATACGCCTCAACCCATTTATCAAAAGGTTCCCCGATGCAGCGAAAGTCACGGTGAATATCTTCTAGTTGCCTAGTAATGCATACAAGGGTGCAGATTATATGCTAGATAGTCACGGCGGCAATGGATATCTGAAAAGCGTCCTGCAGGTTTTAGGCGTGCAATAGTGTAAGAAAAGTGATCACATAGCGTGAAAATTTTGGAAAGAAAATATCAACTGAAAACTTCAGCATGTATACGGCTCGTGTAGGTGCCGTTCGTTGGCGGTGATAACACCAACGATGAATAAACCTTAAGTCGATGATTGTGCTAGCCTTTTGCTAAAACACACTCAGAGGATCAGTACTTGCTAATTATTATGGGTGCTTCAACAGGCTTCCCTTAAGCATTGCCAATGAGATATATTGAACCCCTTGTGATCACAAAAAATTTAATTTCTTTGCTACAAGTTGATCGTCTAATTAAATGCAAAGTAATTAGAGCTTTTTAGCAAGTCAAATGTTGATTTGATGCTAATTGGTAGAGATCAAGCCTCAAGCACGACTAGTTGCAAAGTGCAACAGGCTGTTTTCGTACTACCTTTAGAAACAATGCTTCGGACGCATTCTTTCGAGGCCGACTGATATGAAGATGGAGGCGCAAACCTCGTAATGATTGCTCTCCGTGAGTCTGTGGTCGAATCATCGTGATTCAGATTATATAGTAGTTTTATCAAGGCCCTTTGAACTCATTGCAGTGTGAATTCAATAAATACGAACTAGTCTTAAGTCGTGTGCGCTGCGGGCTGATCCTGCCGGTTTGAGTGTGCGAGTTGATGTGTATACGCTTCGCGCTCTACTCAACAGTTCTCATTGCTTCAATATTTGATAAATGCATATCAATCAGAACAACTGTGGAACAACCAAATATTGATGGCTTGAGTTTACTAGAAAATATTTTGCTTTCCGTTATTGCATTTCACTTAACCCTTGGAGAAACGCGGAAAGCAATATGAGCCAGAAAAGCAATAAATGCATCTGCTTGATATTGTAAACAGTAGTGTTTTGCCACAATGCTAACCTCGGCTGCTGCTTCAATATACGTCATCCATGTTATCGATGATCGAGAGTATTTATAAAATTGCGCTTGGAACGTTCGTGACAGAGGTGGATTCTTGTATCTAACTGCATCAGCATCTCATTCCCCGCAATGCATCACCAGGCAGTTTGTTTGCTAACGCTAGCATGGTTATAGGTTACGTTACCAGTCATAAAGAAGAAGGTTAATCTTTTGTTGCGGTGAATGGTGCTTCCAGCTGCGGCGGTTCAGAGTCGATGCGAACATTATGTTACATTACAATTAGCACATTAGGTTCCGTGATTAGCAATAACCCTTCTGAAATAAAAACTGAGAAGGCTATCCAATCGTACCAGCGACAGCTGCGATTTTATCTCCTTTGTAAAGCGATACATTTGTTCCTGAATAACAGCTTTATTTCATTACAAACAAGGTTGTGTTATCAGAATATATTATTTATCCATGTGTCTTATGACACAGCCAGAGAGCCGGCACCTTAAGATACAGTTCTTATCTTTTACGGTTGGTACACGCTCTGTTGCAATGGTTTTCATACAGATAATCGCTTAACCCATGATGTTACAGCATCCAACTTAACTAGCCTTACATTTTGTTAGTAATGTGATTGCCATATATCCTCTTTGAGTCCACAAGGCAGGCGTCGAGATAGTATTGATCGCAAAGTGTCGGTTTTTGTTTGATGAATGTTCTATTGAGAAAAGAAGGCTTCCAGTAATGTGGAACAAAATAATATTTTTAAGTTTGTTTGAAACTTGGCAATTGTCTCACGAATAGCTGCACCTGAAAAATCACGACAACACAAGCCTTAATCTGAAAACTTGACTACATCTACGAAACCAAACATTAGACAAACAACAACTTCCACTTACATACACATCGCTTCGTTCATGACATAACCAAGTGTGTTCTCGCATGTCAGTAACGTTCGTTTATTTTGGGGTAATAATGCAAGAAATACTGTCTATCACAATGTCCGGACGTCCAATTTATAGATGTTAAGGCGTTCAAATCATGGCGTACGACAGCATCAAGATTGCACACAGAAAGCAGTTGTCGAAATGGTATTGCAGATAATACGATGATAAACAAGCATCTATAAGCACAATCGTATTGCATTTTGACTTTGCAAAACTTTCATGCTGATGTCTCTAACTTGAATATTGTGAACATGGAATGGTCGATACAATAATACGGCATAAATAGGCATCGTGTTATATTTCTTATAAAGTAACCAATTTTACACCTTGCGACGTGTGTAAGCATGGTTTTCTTTTATATAGGTTGGATAGCGGTATTTGAATCATTTTATTATAACAACTGTTTGCTTACAAGAAGGATCCATTCGATATAATACTGAGTACCTATTTGATGACCTTCGCTAACCTTGATGTTAAGATAATCTTCACACGTTCTCCTTGCTCTTAAAGTAGGTCAAGCAAATAACTAATCTATGTTGTTGTCCACATTTTGGGATACCTCTTCAGTGCCACATTGACTAACTATTATGCGCTCTCTCTAGTCATATTATCTGACTCTTAAGCACTGTTTATAATCTCAATAGATAATTCTTCAGTGTTTTCCGTGGTCTAACAATTTGGTGTTCTCTGCCGCGCAACTTATTAACTCTGGAAGACTATGTGTTGCCTCTATAACTAACACTTAGGGGATATCGCTGCTCCCATTAAATGACCCTTCAGAGCCATACGTGATCTCAATGCCTCTTCAGCACCATATGTAGCCTCATTAAATGACCCTTCATCAGCATGTTGGGCGACGCATAAAACGTGCTTCATACAAATGAGTACGCGTTTTCGCGAATCGTATGTACTGCTTAATAAGGCGATTGTGTTTATTATATTATATATAGGTCAAAAAGAGCAATTTAACATGACCCAAACAAATAATCGATCTTCGTCGAATTAAGAAAGTATTGGTCAGGCAATGAATGTTTAAGTTGTAAGGTGTTAGATAATTGTAGAATTCAGCCCCACAATATTGCTTAGGCGACTTTTATAATATTACCAAACATCGGAGCTTAGCTCCTAAAGCTTGGGACTTATATTGTTGTATATTGATGTGCTTGGTGCACTGTTGTTTCTATGTTGCGTCATCTGTATTCATCAGTATTTCGGTCATCATGGCGATTTAAGGGTATTACAATGTGCACATTATAGGGTGAAATGTGTTTGTATAGAGCTGGATTTGAAGAGCTCTGGTGCGGCAGATAAGAAATATGACGTGCCGGAGATTTTAAATGTATCGATCGAATGGATTGCATACGCAGTACGATGCCACTTAAACTTGCCTTCAACGCACGATCCCCGTTTGAGAATTACGGTTTTGCAATTTTCAGGATTATAAATTATCATCCCCTCTGTAAAAACGACGGAAAATTGCATGATGAAGTATGCTAAAAGTAGTTATTGTGTTACATGCAATTTATGACTCTCAAGCAAATATCAATAATGCCTTCGCATGGTATAGTCCGGGGGCATAGATGGTTGACCCTGCATTGTTGTATTAAGTTTTTTTACTGTTGATTTTGGTAGCCAAGGGTCTCTATTTTCAGAAACTGCTTGATGACATGTTGTCACCTTTGAGCAATTTGAGAAATTCAAGATGGCGTCCAAGATGGCCGCCATTACATATAAATGACCATAACTCCCTACCTGTTCATCATAGGAAGGTGATTTTTGTCTCTATACCTAGGTTTTAGGGGTCAAGCTATCCATTAGAACTAAGTATTATGTTAATATCGTATTACATAATAGTAATTTCCAAGATGGCTGCCAAGATGGCCGCCGTAACACTAAAACTGGCATATATACTATTTACTCCAAATTAGTCGTGAAGGTGTCTATCCCTGAGTATTTTGGAGACACATCTATCTGTATCAGATCAAAGTTCATATACTGATGATGTCATCTACAAATCCAAGATGGCTGCCAGTTTACAAGCACTGGTATATCTTCTATACTATTCAATCTTGGTGGAAAATATGAAAAGGTAAACGACCACAGGTGTTATATTATAACAAATGTTCTTTAATTGTAAATCTGAATTCTCACAGACTACCAAAAGCATATTATACAATTCATAATTAAGGATGGCTACCACTTTACCAAATAATCTACACTGTTGTGCATTGTGTTGCCCATGTGCATCACAAAGACATGCAATCAGCTATGATGTCAGGTTACAGCAACCCTGATTATAGCAGGCGCAAAATATTGTGCATTTCATGTTTGCAGAGTTCACTGAACTTCTAGAGCGACCCTGTACAGCTGCAGATCGCAAGTAAAAACTACGAACTGTTGCCCGATATTGCGTGTGTAGTCCTGTGCACAGGCCATTGATGTCATCATGGTATCTGGGTGTGACGGGATCATATCTATTAAGGGAAGGTAAACAGCCTTCGTCTTTGGTTGTGCTGAATGACCCTGTCGACGTGTATCCCCAGTATTGTACCCATTGTACTCAGGACAATCTAGTGTGCTGTTCATGTCTTGAAGGAACGCAAAGTCCATCTCACTGGCTCTTCCCTTTGAAATTACTTGTTGTGTCAGCATACGCAAGGGCTGAACTGATCGTTTGGGGGGGTGTTCTGTGGCATCGGAGGCTTCTTGGGACCATTATATCTCTTTATCTCGACGTCATACTCGAGTGGCTCAACCATGTCTTCCTTTTTCACACGTCTAATGGTGTCTTCTTGGACTGTTTCACTACTGTTACTATCTGGTTGTGTGAGCAGCATGGCAAGGGAATGGGTGGATGACTTTCCGTTTGGAGACGATATGTCAGTATCAAAATTGTCAACAATAACTTGAACCAAGCTTGAACTTGAAGTTGATAGGCCTGGTAGTGAACGTTCCATGGTTGTGGCTTTGGCAGCTGAATGTTTAAAACGCCGTACTTCATCGTAGGTACATGTAACACCATACTTTTGTAACACGTTGATAAGTTTTTTGGATCTACTCATCTTGATGCCAAGAGTAATTTGCAAACTAGTGGGATGGTTTTTCATTACCCCAGTTACCATTGAACCAATGAGAAGTGCAGGTAGTGCCCTATCTAGGCTAGGAGACAGCTTCCCTAACAGTTGGATCAAAGTGTCACTCACTGTCTCTCTACATTTTTGTCGGTTAACACTAGTATCATAACAATCTTTATCTAATGTTATTTGTTTCACCTCATGCCTGATGACTTTGCACAGTTTGTTGATTGTTACATCAATGTAATCGTCCTCGTCTTGAACCAATCGCATACATTTTGCAGCTATAGATCGCAAGCTAACTATGTCTGCTAACCCTGGAGACTTTAAAACCACCAACTCATCTCCGAAGCGTTCGCATAGGTTTGTGACAATTAAACGACGTGTCAGCCTATCACCTCCGAATTCTTTGTATGCTTCATGCAACTCAACTGAATTCAGGAAGCCGGACGAGTTTTTGATCATTACAACAAGTGATTCAAAGGCATGATCAATGTTAACTTGGCTATCAGACTTTGTTGCAGCTGAAGCCACATTTTTTTTTCTGTCAAGAAGCTATTTCGGCAATCCACATGATACCTTGCATCAGCTGCGTGAAGGTCACTTACAGTGCTATCTACCCTTTGCCGCACAACGTCTGATAACTCATCTTGACGCCGTTCGCTGGCTTCAAGTATAGTTTGCTTGAGTGACTTCTTGCCACCTGTGCTGCCTATTTTCCGACATGAATATGCTGGTCGCCAACGTTTTGGGTTTTTCGGATCTTTTTCAACCACACAAGTTTCACCACAAAACAAACAATGTACTTTGAAGATAAACCCTGGTAGTGATGACCGTCTCCTGGTCTTAGGTGGAATGTAAGACGAGTTACTTTCTGGATTCTTCCTTTTGTGCCTTTCAACCTGGAGGCTTCAAGTGTATGCTGAAGCACAGTTTCTGTGACATTTAACTGTGCATTCAGGATTTTCACTAACTTTTTTCTTCAAGAAGTTCATGATACCTGTCCCCGTAGATTTTGCTATGCTTGATAAAGTTTTGATCCTGACAGGACCAGTGTCTTTCAACGGTTCAGTCTATTCTCACATCCAAATTTGGACACGAAAAAGCACTGTTCTTCATTCATGTTTTACTATTAGTGATCGTCATACGGGCAGCACCTGAAAAGACAATAGTGAATTATTAGTGCCCGTCTATAACAATATGATATTAACATAATACTTAGTTCTAATGGATAGCTTGACCCCTAAAACCTAGGTATAGAGACAAAAATCACCTTCCTATGATGAACAGGTAGGGAGTTATGGTCATTTATATGTAATGGCGGCCATCTTGGACGCCATCTTGAATTTCTCAAATTGCTCAAAGGTGACAACATGTCATCAAGCAGTTTCTGAAAATAGAGACCCTTGGCTACCAAAATCAACAGTAAAAAAAACTTAATACAACAATGCAAGGTTAAGGGGAAAAATGGCAGTTGGCTCCCAGACTAGTACAACATACGACCAAAATACCGAATACTACTATGTTCATCATGTTTTGGACAAACCCTTTCCAAAACACATCATCTGGGAAGTCCTATCTTGCGAGATGTTTGATAATATACATAGATGTAGGAACGGGAAATAATAACAAACCGTCTACCACAAACCGCCTGTTTTCCCTAATTCCTTTTCTGTGTCTTACAGAAACCTGACCGACGAGATCATCTCAACTAGGAACCCCCATGACACATGTTGAGAATAGTACAATAGATTTCCGTATATTGCAAAATAAAAGCAAATTATATGACAATTTGGGACCTATTGATGGACTTGTGTACATGGCGAGCATGTTTTCTGCAAAGCAATTGAAGCTGCGTGATATTATTTACGTTGGTACAAATGTTATCATTATGCAAGCATTATGCTTAATGAATACAATACAAATATCCATCAGACAATGATGACACGGTTCAATATTCTTTATATTCAATCATCGTTCAAAATTAACGATTCACACAATAAAGTGGCTGTTCATTTGGCAGACCCTTAGGTTATCTTTAAATGAATGTGTAGCAATGAAAGAATTGGACGATTTCAAGGATCGATTTAGTTTAACGGATTTTAAGCGACTAGGCAACATATGCTTGAGCTATACCTTCGGTGACCCCACTCAAAAACTGCCATAACTACATGCTCATTCCAGCTCAACTTGATTTTTATCTCCGCCGTTGTATCTGTGCCTCAAAAGCCATCCATGTTGGGTCATAAAGAACGTCCCGACCAGCAACCTTGACGACTCTTCCGTTACCATGCGCATCATGTGCATTTAGCTCCCCAAGGCATTCGTCGGTAGCTGTTGCCTTCTAGCGCCAGTCGGTGGTTCGTGGTACACCAGTCTCACTACAGAGTATCTCATATACCCTGGGATCGTATGGATTGTTATGGGGGTCATGGGCATGATCCTGAGGCAGAGGCGCTTGTAGTTCTGTCAGTGGACGCTGCATTGTGTTATAAGCATTAAAGGTGTAGAGAGCTTGAACGAGGGGATCCTCAGCCTCAAGGTGGTCGTGGGATGACACGCCGCAGCCGCATGTTGCACACCAGACTGTAAAGTGTATCTAGTTCGGCTAGAACTGCTTGACTTTGACTCCCATGCTTGCATTATCTTATCCGCAGTTACCGTCGGCATAATGTAGCTACAGGAACACCCGTGTGTGAACGACTTGAATGCTTGCTTTTGTTAAACCCCCTGCCTTCGCACTGGTCGGATATACCCCACCTGCTTTATATGTGGCTTTTCGATTGAATCTAAAGGCTTGTGTATTCATGTTTACCACTCTGTATCGTTTCCTGTCTTATGTTCAACGCGGTGTCCCTGCAAAACCCTATTGAAAACACTGCAGGCAATTTTTTTGTTGGCTTAAGGTCAATCACGTATTCTGAGGGTTGGTATAACTTTGAATCAAATAAGACCATTACATGACCGTCCCCAAACTTCGGGAAAAGGAGGAGAAATTTTTTTTTACCCTGGACTCTAGAATTTCAAACTTGTGCAAGAGTCAATTACAGCAATAAGTCTTTCTTTAGAAGTTAATGCTGTAGATGGTCTTATTACCCGCCAAGTTCCTGATGGGATCGCACGATTTGATGATGGAGTGTTAACGATGTTGGGTCTTGATGACACTCTGGTGATACTATGACTGGAGATCTTGAAAGGAGAGATTTTAAGACACATGAACGAAGACTTAATATCGCCAAAGGATGCTTATAATAAAAAGCATGTTGATAACAAAAATAGACAGCAGCACAGGAACCGGAGACAATACGTTGCTGAAAGGGCGAAACCCGTCATTAATATTTGGGCAGAAGCAAGTGGTGCCCTTCGCAGAGGATGTGAGACTCAAGCTGTTGTAATACTATGACATCAAGCGGTAAGGTCATTCGTATGGGGCTGTCGTCTGGTATGGGCGCTGATACTGATATTATGACTGTTGTTCCTGTTATTAATAGAACAAACCAAGCGGTAGGGATAAGTAAGCCTGCTGACCAGCGGGCGGTTGTCATATATTTTGACCAACCATTACAGCTGGAACAAGGCAACGTTATTAATTTTTATGCAACCACTCCAAGTAGAACGGCGACTTGTTATGAAGTATCACTTCTAATTGACCCTGACACTTTGACTTGTAGATTAAGTATGAAACAAAGACTACCGACGGCACCATTATATCCTGAGCTGTCCGATGAGAATCCAGGGCACTCTTATCGGTTGAATGAGATCAGTCTTAAGAAGCAATACATTGGGAAAGAGATTGAAAATGATTGTGCTATGTACAAGAAATATAAGCGTGCAGTTAAATCAGTGGATGCAGTAGACACTACTTTAGTTACTGTTTGTATGTGTCATGGCGTTCAATCGATGATAAAAACGCGCTGATTGAACGTGAGAAGGTATCGTGGTGAAAACGAGGGCACAAGGTATAGAAATGAACACCAAAGAGTGTATTGCTGAACTTGAAGGTTGTGTAAAAGAGTTAGATATAGATTATCTGAGAGATGACAAAAAATAGATCTGATGGGCGACCTGACAGATGTTGTCAGCGATTTTGAGACTAAAAACGATGACCTATCTGGAGTCGTAGAACGATGATCTTATCGAGTGAGTGGAACGCCAAGCGGAGCTTGTCAGCAAGTGTGAGATGCACACGAGCTTGTGAAATTCTGATTCCACGTCAACAAGGTGTCACTCTCACAGTGTGACTTAAAGAGGTGGATAGCCGCGAACGGCGTACATACCTTGGCCTATGGTCACTTTAGTTTACCAGCAAACTAACAGTGCGTAGTCGGGCCCGATCCGCCGCCCTGCTTGTGAGCCGCGCTGCCTTCCTTGTTTGGGTCATAATCTCTAGCAAATTACCTAATGAGCTTCACATAATTTGGTTCGACCAATTGCCTATATGCTCGTGTATGAAGGTCATTGAGCTATTTGAAAACTTAAAGGCAGTATATGTGAGCTATTAACAACGTTTAATTGATATCAGTGTAAATAATTTGCAGATCATGTTATGTACTCTATTTGCTAGCACATTGCATTTAAATGAATGCAACTACGATGTAATCAAAGTGTATTTTCATTCATCAAATATAGCCACACGGAAAGGTACTCGATGTTGTTGCCGAAAGAGCGTTGGTATATAATGTGTGTAATGTAGCCTGGCGTCTTGCATTAAACGTAGAACGCTCTACGTTATTGATCGACTGCAAAGCCAACATAAATTGTACCAATTTGTTTTAATATCCACCAGGAATAACTAGATAGTTGTGGTAATCTGAGGGCGAAATATGTAACACATAGTCAAGTCGCCTAGCTCTCCTTTTAACGGTTTTGCTGCACATACTGCCTGTAAGTAAATGTAGTAGAAGTCCTTATAACATGGTCGTTACACGAGCGATACGCAGCGGATTCATCATCTATACGTAATTGTTTTATAAACTAAATTAGAGACCAGATTATATACAAGACAATTTAGCAAACACTTCGTCGACTCTTCCGTTAAACATGATGTATATTGTTAAGTCGAAAGAGACAACCGTTTTTAAAGCTGCACCTGATATAGTCAGACATATACATTGGCATGTAGACCACCGGTTGAAACGGCATTGGTTTGCAATTTACTTAAGCTATTGTGTCGGCTGATGGCAAAGGCGCTTTAAAGCCCACGCTGTTATTGCCGTGCATCAGCGGTTTTAGTCAATCCATATTATAGCGCAATAACCGTCTGCTGACACTCCTAAGGTCGATCATTGTATCAGATGATCTGCTGCCTTTGGTCTACTTTGGGCTTATTTTGATGGTCTGTCCGACATTCGACAAGTGTTGCAACGCAAAGACAACATTCAAACTGTTGATATGATATTTGAAATCATCATGGTCACTTTAAAAATGGCAGAAAACAAACAATCGTTATTCCATGTGTCTCAAAATAGAACTTTCATATTTGATGACACATTCGATGTACACTGTCATGAACATAATTGCAATCATTTGTGACTGGTATAACTCGTATAATTATTCTCTATTTTTACTTTAAACTAAAGAGATTCATTTTGAATGCGTAAATTAGATAGACGGTTGATATAATAATCGAGTGGATGCAGCAAAGAATCACTGGGAATGCATGCAGCCAATTGTAAAACGTTATTGCAATCCAGTCTGTCGGAAAAGATTTATATGTACAAATCTTATTGAGGTGCTTTGTAAAGACCGAGTCAGTAGCACATCAAAGAACATGAATTAAATTAGTTTAATATACCAAAGTGCCGAGACTGCGCGTTTTATACCTCTTTTAACAAAGATTCCCAATTTATTTTCATGCGACGATGGCGAATGGTACGTTGCTAGACACCCATCTGTCTACATATGCTCTAAGCAATCCAGAAGTAGGATAACAATGGAGTGACGCGGTGACTGAGGTGACGCGCCTCCTTAAGAGCGACGTGTAGGATTTGGTTGGAGCTTGGCATAACATACTTGCGTAAATGCGTTTCATATTCCAACGATTCCGTTTGGTTGATATTAGCATTCATTGACATAATAATATATTTGAAAATTTGAGTTTTTATTCAATTTTGCACTCTTTCTGATGAGCATATTTTCTCCAAACGGCTTGTCGCTAGCGCTTGCTGGGAAGGCCGTTAACCCTTATACATAATGCCTTAGTCACATTTGCCGCGGCGGCCTGAGGTCTAAATTATAGCAATTATAGGGCCGCCGCAGCATTCCCACGGTCACATACTGTAGCAGTCACATATGTTAGGGTAGCCGCATGGCGTATTTTGAATTCATTGAGACTGAAAACCTGCGGCTGCCGTTCGCACGGTCGCCTGAGGGCGTCCCTGCGGCGGCCGTAGGTTTTTGACAAATACCAAGGCAGACACAAGGTGGCCACAGGAGGACCGTACGGTGACCGTGTGGCCCGAAAAAAAACACCCCTACACACCTAGGGTATATAAGGAGGGGTTTACGAGGTGCCGTACAGATTGCGCGTGGGGGCGTACGGGAGCTGTACGTGTGCCACATACCGCAAGGTCACCATTATGGCACTGTAGGTCCGCCTTGGAGTTGACGCTGGGGGCCCGTGGAATTACTGCAGCCGCCGCAATTTTCGTGGGTTTCGCAAAAGTCAATTGTAATTCATAAGACACAAGGGCAGCTGCACTGCAAACGCAAGTCTACCGTAATCCCGACGTATAGTCGCAGTGGAACCGCTCTACGGCATGACTATGACGTGTCTAATTGCTACGGCAAACCTAGAAATGAACAACATTATTGCTACGCCTTATACTCTAACGGCGACCCCTACTGCCTGTAAAAGATAGGGATACGCCTTAGGGCGACCCTGACGACACCACAGACCCTCAGCCACTGTCGTAGGTAACTCTCGCTTTCGTGGGGCTGCGACCGCCGTTTCATAGTCGTAGAGCAATTGTGACTGATGACATCATTGTGACATCATGGGGACTGACTCAGAATGGAACTCTAAATGTTTCATGAGCTCCTAAAATGTGCAGGCTCGTACAAAAAAGAGTAAGTAATTTCGCGCCTGGCCCATATACGGATTGTGTACGATGCCTGCCGGACATCGGCAAGGCATCGGCTGATTAATTGGCGATCAGTTTGCGATGCGAAGGTTAAAAGTATTGCAATGCCCACCCGATTACCAAAAATGACCCGGGAGCCGCATCCATGGGGTCCCTGCCGAAAATGCTTCGCAAACGCGCAAAGTACTTGCAAACACATTGCAAGCTGCTCATGAGTGAGGTTAAAGTTTCTGCGTATATTTGAGATATTCACTTCCTATTAACGTTACCGATACAACCACGCTAATGTCCCGTACAACACTCGAGCGACCGAGGCAAACATCATACATTCTAGCGATGAGCTTTACCTAACACTGACAGCGAGCCACTTTATGCCGTACCACGAATGTCTATTTCACGTATTCGATTTGAATCATTTCCCAGCCTCGTTGCGTTTTCTATTACTGCACGCTGTTTTCCCAGGCCCTCCTTCTATAATATGTATGATAATCATTGCTTTTGGAATGCGTCAGCCAGTTTGTGCCATATCCTGCACACGTTTACAGACTGATTGAATCCACAACATTCAACGCAATACAAAAAAGTATCGCCAAATACTTTATGCTACCATGCTCGAATGGGAGCAATCACCATGGATGCTAATCACGGAAACACTGTTACACTTTGTATAGTAATTGTCAGATTTAAGCAAACAACCAGTTAGTACGGTTCCCTTCACGACATTTGCAAATTTGATCGCATTCATCATGTCACGATGGCAACAGCCTCAAATGAAGAAGTGGAGATAATGTCATTACTGTAGCAGCGCATACATTAAAGAGCGGTTATTTTAACTACTTTACTGAATATTGCTTGCATTGTGCTTATAACCCGACGGAATTCTATAATTAGATATTTCGAATTATCAACGTATCGACAGTACATTGCATCGGAACATCAGATGCATCTTTGAAACAGAAGTTTGAGAAAAAGTGTACTGCAAGGTTCCTTCGTTATAACCTTCGCAGTTCTAAAGTCACAGAATCCTCACAAATTGGTCACATTTGTTATTTAAAGAACGTCATTAACTTGGACAATTCCGAATCTAGAAACTATCACTCTTCGTATGCCACGCTGCAGGAATCGAAAATTGTGCCTACGATGCGAAGAGTCGATAACAGTTAACAATGACAGAGTAAATATTCAAAAGGCAATCTATTCACCGTGTGATTGAACATCGTGCTTGATAAACAAGTCATTTGTCATCAACTGCAACTTGACGGATTAGTATGTGTAAACCTGCTCTTTACATAATAGATTAGTGCATCAGTTACAATTATTCGATCAGATTATTAGTAAAACCCTTTTCTAGTATCTCTATAAAATAATTGACTGCCATACCGATTCCATATATAAGCAAATTGTCATTTGAAGAAAATTGTACGAGTTGTCACAAGATTCAAGAGGCGTAAAGTAACGCCGATGCTGTAGAGTTAAAATCACGTTCATAGGCATCTTAAGTGACGATTCTAAACATGGATGGCATTCTCAGTCCATAGACATTCGATGTAAGTGGGTACGCGGTATTTAGTGCGAACAATCAAGTTGATGTCATCCCGATCATAATGTCATGAACGCGGATAAAACGAAAACAACGCGATTATCGCCTTAAATGCATTTGTTGCTACCAACGTATATGCCAACGTCGCCAAAGCTTTTCGTATGTGACTAATGGTATTATACACATAGTCAAAAGGGTGTCTTATGTGGTACTTGCAATGGCGAATAACGTGCTTGACACACAACGCGCAGGTATGTAACCCAATGCTTATGTGCTGATTTATAATTAAGTTTAGCCCATAAACCAGAAAGTGTTCAATTCAAGGTAACATAATGCAAACCTCTGGTAAAAAAGAACAGTTATATGATGCCTCTCGCGATGTCGCTGTTGCAATCACCCATGAGTACACATGACCGACCAAGCAAATGACTTAATAATAGCATAAAGAAGCAACAAGGTGAGGTCATTTACATTGTTACAACACTTGCATGAGGTGCATATAACCTTCATATGAATGGTCATTTAAAATCGGACTCTAGGTAACCTCTCTTGTTGGTTTTGATATGATTTGAAGATACATTCATTTTGTGGGTTCTCTCTTATACGTCATAGTGTCTGCAGTGGTATTTGAATAATTTCTGTACTACCAGTCGTGGAAATTAAGTAGCATTGATCAACGAGAATAAGATAATGCCTACATCTACACCCACTCACTGACTTGTCTCGATCTTCACAAACCACTTCATCTGACCCACCCGACCCCCACCGTCTGGGCACCCAGTTATTAACACACAACATTAGCGAAGCGTGCATATTATGCGCTATAGAATAGATGCCAACGACCATATAGCTATTTTAAATTATCAAGATGTTTTATGGGCTATGTTCTCATGAAATGTTTGTTTTTGCAATGTTTGTCGAGGGTCAACATTAACTAACAACCTGGTGGCGATAAACGATAATCTGTCACACGATCGCGTCGAAAGCAGAGGACACATCCACGTTAATATCCCAGTAGCCGATGTTATGAAACCTGTGATTGCAGCCATTTTGTCATCGTTAGGTGAATAATGGCTGCCACATGAATATACGCATCTACGTTTGTAACGAATCTGCTAAAAGGCGGCTTTTCGTGTAGTTTAATCCATCAACACGACATTATATGCAATCCTTCCCCGTGCAATACCAGATTACTTTCTGTGGCTACGACAGAAAACATATGTCATCAATTACCATAAAAAAGGGAAATGTCCGCAACAAAATGGAAAATGCAAAATGTAGCTGCCACCTGCGACACTCATGGGTCGGTTTTTTTGTAAGCGTGCATGACTATCACATTATAACCAACTAATTGAATCTACATTTCAAGACACATTCTCTCTGAAATAAATTGAAAAGACAATATAACCGTCCTGACGGCAGATTACGCTCTTGTTAACATGTACTCCCTACTGCGTTCTCAGAATCAAAGATTCGAGCGTTCACTTCTAAACGCATCTTATAAAAAAAACCGCAGTAGACAGTAATGAACCCAATCCAATATTAGTGTCTTTAAAAGCTGATGATATAGCACGTGATTATCTTCATAATAACACCTGCACCGAAAAAGTTCAAAGGGACAAAAGTTAATATTTGATCGGCTTAGGTTATTTTTGCATTGTATGGGAGGAATTGTGGCACAGCAACCACCATATATATATATATATATATATATATATATATATATATATATATATATATATATATATATATATATATATATATATATATATATATATATATATATATATATATATATATATATATATATATACGTTAAAAAGAGTCTGCTTTTCACAACGAAATGCAGCTGATGAACGCAAAGCTAAATGTTCTCGCTTCTCTCTACGATGAAGGGTATCTTTGTTCGTGCTACCAATTAGAGCACGCAGCTATTCCATAGCCCAGCACTCCAACTATGCCTTACTTTTGCACAAAACAATGGCATGAAGTATCTTCTAGGAGCAATACCATTGTCGGTATCATTGTACAAACACAAGCAAATGTCGTCATCAAGTGCAATAAGAATGTACGGTTTCACCTGCTGGCCTATTATATTTCGTTTGAGACGTGTTCGCGTTTTTATTTCCGCGATTAATCAATGAGAGGCAAGCGGCTTGAAGTTGGCCCAGGTTGCATACCTTTCTTTCAGTCTTCGGCGTAATTCTGCTGTGAGAAATCATCCAATATTACGTGTGCACGACAGGTACGGAGTCGGTATGCGGCGCGGAAATTACAATGGTTTTTTTTTGAACAATGGGGTAATAAGCAGTACGAATAGTGCATTGGGAACCGGCTTTCTGGGTAACCCTCGCGTTTTCATCGGCGGGTGTGGCCCATCTACTATTATATTATATCATAATGCAAGGGAGAGTATATCTGCAATACCACGAGTACTTATTGGGATTGTCGTAGCAAATGTCCATAGCGTAGATGCTATTTCTGCACTCCGATGGCCATCCGGTTACTGGTAACTAGCTGTATTCGGTGAGCATTTGAATGTGACAAAACACCAATCTTTGAATTGGTGCTTAGGATATGCCATGCATGTTCGTTTTATGAACACATCCAATCACGCTCAAAAATAGTCGGTCTCTTCTACACGTGGTGCTAACAAAAGAAGTGACGAGATGATATGGCAGAGCTGAGAACATCCCCGGTCTAAATTTACATTCTGTAAGAGACCTAATATTATGTTTTGAGACCACAAGCGCGCACTTAGTAAGGTCAATATTGACCGTGTTGAAAGGATCATACTGCTCTGGAGTGATTCGGCAAGATATGACGCATTCGAATCGAGAGGTTGTGATCGGAGATGGTATACCGTTCTAGTCACTCCAATATAATGCAATGCTTGCCTGACATGGTATTCTGAAGTTGACATTTGCACACACTGTGGCGACAAATTATACATAACTGAAAGTGTCATCCACTTGAGTCATGACCATGCAATTACATTGATGAAGAAAGTATACCGGTGATCACTTTAAAATCCTTTGTTGATGATAAACATCCAATACAAAAGCGGTATCAATCAAACCTTGATATTGGTATATTTGCATATTAGAGATCTACTAATTGACAGCTGAAAGTTTTTTCCGGAAATAGCAGGACCCAGTGACCTCCAAAACGAAGGTGCTTGAGTAAGTCAAATATATTGCCCCGTATCATTACCGTGAGTCACGTCATTAGATTCGTGATGTCTAACCCCAGTTATCCAATATACGGATGATTGGGCAATTAGTTGAGTTCGTATTCCCCAGACTAGCAAAAGAGATTGACAATTCGATAGCGCTCAGGGTTCTATTTAGTACAGTAGATGGATGCTTACAATTCCATATTAAAGACTGACTGTGTCAGCAGTAAACTACATTAGTGGCGAAAATACGAGATTGTGTTTGTTATTCTAGTCACAAACGATGATCCAGCTCACCATCTAATGACCAATAAAGTAGAAGATTAGTCTGATTTGGAACGTTAGTTGTGCTAACGCTGAAATAGAATACCTGCGAGACTAGACGAAAGACTATTAATTGCTTAATTGAAATGACAAACGTTCACCAAAACATCGCTATTTACTATTCCGCACTCATTCTGATTACGGTGATTCCACTAGACGGAAATAGACCGAGCAACTAGCAAAAATATTATCATGCTGGAACCCACGAGTCTCATGATATCTCATTACATGGATGCAAAATATAGAACGAACCCCATGCTAGTACAATGAAACAATCATATGAATACTTATTTTGCCAGCGGATTGTCTTCCATTATAATGTATATTCCCTGTTAGGAATTTTCCGCGATTCTATACACGTTAACCAGTGCTAAGTGCCGTATTTGCCAAACGGTCGCCACTGACTCGTACCAACTAGGGGCATTGTGATACTGTTACATTAGAGTCCGACAAAAATTATCACAAATAAACGTTTGAATGCAGATGGTGTTTGTAATCGTATCGAACGTAGCATAACACAATCGCCTTGATTCGCAATTTATCGATCTAAGGCTTCATTGCTTCAGCACCATTCGGTTGTAATGATGTTGTAAACCTATAAATTATCGATGCTGTTAATGGCAACTACATACAGTTGCCACTGAAAGGTGGAGCTGAACATCCTTTTTCTGTTGTGCCTGATTGCAAATTTGTGTTAAATGATTTATTTCATGATTGGGCAATATAAGTTCATTTATTCATCGTACTTCACCAGACCTATTCATCAGCTGCAGCTCAGAAAAAAAACATCAAGCCCTTCGAATTCGTTGGCGGTAATGAAACAAGACACTCAAGGCCGCTTGCAATTTGTAATCAAATTGTCAGCATCATTCTGTGATCAGATCTGATGTGCGCAGATGTAGACGCAATATATGAGAGGGTGCAGACGTCAGCTTGATGTATATGAAAGCCCCAACAGTTTGGAATAGTATCAGTTCCCATCAATTTTATGTGAAACATGACCGACATTGCTTCGATATATACCAAATGACTAATTACGGAATGCAACTGACGTTCAAACTTAAAGGAACGAACGAAATCTGCATTGCAAAAAATAATGAGGCCGGTCTATCGAACGATACACACGGATTTAACTCGAAATATGTGTACGGAAGGCAAATATATAAAGATATATATATATATATATATATATATATATATATATATATATATATATAGATAGATATATATATATATATATATATATATATATATAGAGATAGATATATATATATATATATATATATATATATATATCTATATATATATATATCTATGTCTCTATATATATATATATATATATATCTATATATATATATATATATATATATCTCTATCTATCTCTATATATATATAGATATATCCATATATATATCAATATATATTATATATATATATATATATATATATATACATATATATCATATATATATATATATATATATATGTATATGTATAAATATATATACAATATTTATATGTATAATTATATATACAAATATATATGTATGTACATACATATATATAAATATATATATACATATATATATATATATATATATATACATATATATATAATTATACACATATAAGTGCATATATATATGTTTATATATGTCTATATATGTAAATATATATATTTATCGATCTAAGGCTTCGTTGGCTTCATATACATATGTATATATAATTATACACATAAATATATTTATATATATGCATATAAGTGTATATATATATGTATATATATGTCTTTGTATGTAAATATATATATGCCTTTTTTCAACCAGGAAAACTGGTCACTACAAATGACAACAAATGCTGTCGAAATTAAACTCAAATAATTCATTAGCTACAACAGTGGGATATTCAATTGTTTGATGCACAATGCTCTATTTTATGATTGTAAATATCTTTTGTCGACGCATTTCACGAAGGCAATCAATACTGCTGTATCTGCAGCTGGCACTTCGTGTAGCACGGAAAATCGAGCACTGCTGTTGAATTTCATTGTCTAGGGAGAGAATATACGTTGACTTTCAATGCCGCTACTACAGAGGTGAACCTACATTTACAACGTATTATAGAGCAGTATTGACAAAAACGTGCGCCAGACGCGTTATTGCAGAAAGCGCAGGGTATTATTTTATTAATAATAGTCGGCAAAAAGCTAAACGAAGAAATACGCATATCTAGCATCCATAGCCTCATTAACAAACAGCTATCTGCAGTCTCAAGAGCTGACTCTGAGGTATCAATTGTGTCTTTCTTTTTAATAACGCCACATGAACTGCCCCAATAGCTGTCTTTACAGTAATATGTGATGCTTCAGCGCCTGAGGTGTTTGAATCGCGTAGCATTCACATGACCAACACAAATTGCTGCGTTATTCGTCTGTGCAAAATCACTAATCACATAATAAAGACCGTATGTTGCAATTTATTCGGGAAGCAGCATTCCAATCCATCCGCAAATTTTATTCCGTAGAACCAATAACTTGCAATATAATATAGTAACATGTAAGTGGCACGATATACCGTTTAAATATGGAAAAGCAGGGGTTAATTTGAAGCAAGCTGCAAATGGCTGAGCTGGATATTGCCGCTTAAGAGTAGATGTTACTAGTTCCACGACTATAGAATTACTTAATTGTGTACTGCTTAATCACATCAGTTCAATCATATAAATACGAAATCTTGCTGACAACGAGAAACGTTTAATTATAAGCGATCAGGCTACCTAAATTACCCTCCCTGATTCAACACTTTTGGCCAATTTATCTAAAAGTCTTGTAGACGACTATTTGCATATTTTCCCCAAAAGTATTTCATAGCATATCGCTTACCTTTTCCTATCCCACCTAATAGGACAGACAACCGATTGTTTTTCATCTAAAGAACCTGATACCTAATGATATATCTGCATCACATGAATGCAAAACTTGCCACAGTCCAACTTCTAGGGGTCAGCAATTTAGCTTCATAATGTCATTCTATTCGTGGTTATTCATTCATAAATGTTATTATATTTTCACTGCCGATGCAATTTGGCCACTATGACAATTCTCACTTTCATATATTTCATGCTTTGTGCGGTGACAATTATGTCAATGAATTTCTTAAATTTGTAAGGGAATGATAAATATATCATTTATATTGTAAGCTACATTTTTCATTGAGTATATATGTGGTAACGCACATTAAGGCTTGTATATTTGCAAAGTAAGCAAGAATGTCAACTTTAATATAAACCAATTTAAACAAATCCAGCTAATGTTGACTATATTATATAGCCTTTATCGAGGCTTATTAGATGTGCGCGGTCATTGCTATAGCTCTATTATTTATATCTTAAAAATAATAAGTTGTGCTTGATGCAAGAGTGTCATTCTGTCTGTACAATTTTGTATATCTGTTCAAACATGGGTGAGCTTCTGATTATTAAGTGAATATGATTGGTAAATGAGTTAACTGATGTCAGCTAATCACCTACATGTGTAGAGTTTATGGGGCAATGAAGTAGCAATTTATCGTATGTGAGTCCTGCGGAAGTAATGGGTCTATTTAGCCTGTACTTCCATCTAATTTTGATCTTGCAATTATAAGCCCGTTCAACGTGGAATGAATTACGTGACATGAGCAATCATCAAACCATGTATCGTCATTTTGCATCATTTAATCAATATCAGTACAAGTAGTGCGACCTTCTAAAATTTGCAAGGCAGCTACAGTAAGTATATTTCCCAGCTTACAATGTTTGTGTCCTAGTATATCTAATTCTGTATCTCTACAACCAATTCGGAAACTACTTACGCAATTATTAAAGGGCATGTTCCAACGCACAAATGTTTGTATATTGGCAAGTGTTAGTTATGCTAATGGACTCGGGGTCTAACCTAATTTGGCGTTTTAAACTTCTTAGCTTCATTGGATATGCACGAGTTATTTGTAAGCATAGATCAGCTAATCAAATCGCGTGCATTTGGCATATAATAGGTATCCGCATTTATCTTTATTCGGGCTGAGAGATTACAAAGTGTTCATCTGCCTTCTTCTGGTTTTCCATTTTCTGTACCACAACAGACCGTGCTTGGAATTTTTTTTCGTTATAAGCTTTGATTTGTCCAAGAACATGTCATCGGCTTTTTCAATAGAGATTTACCGCATACCATTTGCGTGAGTACATATAATTGAACTTTTATGCAAAAAAGGAAACTGAAACTTACAGTTAACGATGAGCAACCAAATTCACGGATACATCTTAAACGGAGTTTCGTGAATTCGACCAACTGTGTTTTACAATCAAGTTGTGATTGTTCAGTTTTCACAATCTATATATCTGATTATGGTAAATAATAATGATGTTTTATAAAACATCACATAGTTGTCACTGATCCTATCAAATAACACACACTGGTGTATTTATGTGTGTGTGTGTCTGCTTATGCCAATGTGCAATTGTAATATTCCATCTAGAAATTATTGGCGTTCGACAATGTGTACATAACCAGAGACGATTGACAAACTTGTGCTTTTCACGGAAAATGCCAATGCAAAACACAACACTCACTACATTTTTTATACCCCATGAATGATGCCTTTGTTTATGTTAAAGGTAAGCCCACGCAGCTATTATATAGCGCAGCACTCCCTTTGTCCAATTGCGCATGAATTTTCCACAACATAATGGCATGAATCAGCCTTCTGGGGCAAGACCGTTCAGTGTCAGTATAATGACATAAACACATGACAAGAATGTATTGTTTTATTTGCCGACCCATTAAAACTCGTCATTTCTGCGATCAGTCAGAAAACAGTTGAATGGAATAGATATGTTTTCGAGATAAAGGCTCTTAAGTCCAGGGATGATCACAACTCAGCAAGGTGCAGGTTTTTCGGTGCACATGTAAAACGTAACCTGATTTACAGGGTGAGTACTAGTTGTCATAACCATGCCCTAATCCACTTTGAACAATTATTTACATCAATGTAACTGCAAAGTTATTTTAGAATAATCAACATAGCGGTTTCAGGTCGTACATTTTAAATGATGTACAATAGCAGGAGAAGACAATTGTGCGGTGTGCTGTAGTCATCTCGCTGGTCCTATAATTACCAAAGACACACCACGCCACTATATCACCATTAGCAGGTGCGGTTTTCGCGGCGGCTCTTGCAAGCATCTGGTTATAGATAACAACGCATCCCCGGCAGCTGAGATCGTCTATATAAGTCAGGTTTCTTAAATTGCAATATTATGGAAACAGTTCACCCCATTGCTATGATATTTATCACGTTTTGATAAGCAAGCAACGCATCAAGTCTAATGCAAAACTTAACGTCAGACCCGCGCTGCCAGCCGTGCGAATACCAAGCTGTGTGAACCTGTTGAACTAGCGTGCACCTGGCGCTTGCGACCTAGGAAATACCATTTTCAGTACCTACATTCTTTTTCATTATTGGGAGTCTATATTTTGACCAATTGAGCCGGACACAATTAGGCAATTTCAACCATTGAAAATTGCCGTGGCTTTATCATCATCATCATCATCATCATCATCATCATCATCATCATCATCATCATCATCATCATCATCATCAATTTCAACGTCGCCATCATCATCGCCTTCGTCATCATAGTCGTCGTTGTCATCATCATCAGCTGCATCGGAAGCATCATTCTCCGCACCTTCGTAAATCCTATCATCAGCATCCAATATCTTATCTTTTGTTAGAAATGTGTTGGACATAGTGTATGATCAAGTCACACTTAGAATCTAGTAGTAATACACTCATTGCCTGTGAATCGCAGTGCTAAAAGGCGCAGTATAGCCAAACGCAAAGCCATAAATCGCTATGGTGTTAATCACCAACAACAAATAGACCAAAGTAGAATAATGTTTTATCACTAAAACATGACCCAGCAGTCTACCGTCGGTTTATCGTCCGGCATCACGTTATGTCGTGAACGGCCATCGGGATATATATATAAATATATATATATATATATATATATATATATATATATATATATATATATATATATATATATATATATATATATATATATATATATATATATATATATATATATATATATATATATATATATATATATATATATATATATATATATATATATATATATATATATATATATAAATATATATATTTATATTATATATATATATGTATATATGTATATTATATGATATATATACATGTATATTTATATATATATAAATATATAAATATATCTATATATAAATATTAATGTATATATATATCGATATATATAAGTGCGTATATATATGTATATATATATATATATATATATATGTATATATATATGCATATATTTATATATATATACATATATATATATACATATACACCTCTCTATATATATGTAAATATATATATATATATATATATATATATGTGTGTGTGTGTGTGTTTGTGTATATTTATATATGTGTATATATATATGTATATATATAGGTAATAATAATGATAACCATGATGATGATAATGATGATGATGATAATGATGATGATGATGATGATGATGATGATGATGATGATGACGGTAACTTTATAAAATGACATATTTTATCCAATTATCTCTCGCATATATGCGTACATTAGCGCAACTAAATTAAACCCACCAAGGTCACTTAAGAGCTGATGATATTTGACAATACGGATTTAAATTTTAACCTCTGTCTGCCCTTTACAAATTAACATAATATTGAATTACACATATGGCTTTCTCAGAAATCGATTTGTAATACCATCGACTGTGTCATTAACAGTCCATCATGGAGATGCGAACTATTTAATTGAACTTCACAGTAGTGCCTTTCACCCCGATTCAATGCAATCCATGTCTTCTATGTAAACAAATCTGGGCTGCGCTCCAGTGCTTATTATGGTTAAGAGCTTCAGCATTCATTGTCACTTGCGATTACCTGACGCTGTTAATGGCATAGGGTGTTGACCTTTGAACTTGATATAAAGAAAACACACAAGAGAAGCCAATGTCATATATTTAATCAATGCAGTTACAATTAAGGTTAAATCTCCGAATCTAATCACGGAATTTTTACTATCTTAGTGTATGTTTATGCATATAAACGATATCAGCAATGAAACAAGCCGAATTAAAGCAGAAACATGTGTCATTGGATACCGTTGATAGCGTTATATTTGCTACGCCTATGTACTGGCCTAACCATCCGGCTTAACATCACTGCCTTGTCGACCTATATAAGAACAACATGTTAATAATCATCATATGAAGCGGATGGTATGCCAAGCAAATCTTCAATAGCAACAAAGGGGGTTTTCTGACGACAGCTATTTTTACCTTCTCTGAAATAAGCAGGATAAAATCATACTTGCACCTTACTATTAATAGCTCGGATGTTGGTTGCTTAGCTTCTGTTGCAAAGAAGCTTTGGAATAACAAATGTCGTAATTAGTCCAATTTAGCAGTAAGGAGCATACTATTGACTTCATTCGAAGTTTTTTTATTGACGATTGATTACCCGCTGACTTTTTTTAAAAAACATTTGCAGTCAATTTTCAGTAACAAAAGTATTGGTCTCGGAGTGAATTCGCTGTCAAGTCCTAGAAATGTGTAGTTCTCGGCCAATCCAGCCAATCATAGACCGTCGCTGACAGTAATTGTTTGTGATTGGCACTGAGAGCTTCTTGGTAGATTATCCCACACCCTGCTATGTGCTTGAATGCCTTATTTTTCAAGCTGTGCCGCATTTGGTTTCTGGCTAGACTACTTCAGCACCAACCGGAGATTTACAGTGCTGCCGGCTTTTCAAGTCCCCGATGGATAATTCAGTGAGCATATTTGAGATTAGCAGAACCCATACGCATGTCATGAATGCTTAGCAGGCAATAGGCATATTGTGTAGGTACTTTATATCCGTACCGATGTGAATGCGTTGTAAAAAAACAGCATACACTGCAATTCCTTTCGAACAATTTACTCATAGGTCATCGAGCTAGTGATTGAGCGAAGGAGAGATACAGTGGCAGTAATGCGGAAGTTAGTTAATGTGTGTATGAAAGAATGTTCAATGCATAATTACGTATGTGATTGCAAAGTCGGGAGAGCCAGCGGCAGCACCACCCTTTACAACAATGCATAAATGCACATATGTTGTTCACAGCCTATCTTATTTATCTGTACCTCTGACATGGCAAATCACAAAAAGCACGAGAGCACGCCTGCGCGATGTGAGCTCCTGCAGGTTTATGTCCATGTGATGACTTGAATGTGTCGGTGCACCATGGTTCGTTTGAAATATAAGTATGGTGTGGTATCATGTGCGCATATACGCCCATTCGCATTCATCGTAGGTCAATGCAGTGAAACGAAAGATTAAGTGGCGATAAAGATAATTAGCGTTCGGTAGTTGCTATAACAGCTTTTTCATAACAGCCAACAATATGTACTTTTTGTGTATATTGATAACAGGAATGATATCAAAAGAAGCGGTCAACAGTAAGGTATGTGCACACATCGACATCGCATGAATCGCTCTGGGTGGCTTATATGAGTTGATGAGGTTTACTAAGGTCGCTTGTGTATGGAAACTCGACTTCCGAATGAACATGATTCTACAGACGTTTGCATGTATGATCCGTGTTTATAGAAGTATCAAGGCGTTGTTTGTTTCATCTCTATCATTTAGGGTCCAAGGCGCAAGCGCACAACTGTGTTATTCTTATGGTAATTATGGTAATTTATGCAACCTCTATATTTGTTTATCGTACGTTCAAGATGCAATCCTTCTTTATTACCCTGGTTCCGAAGTAGATAGTCAATGCATATCTTAACGTTATTGTCAGCGAGCCATCTCGAATTACAGATGTTTGTTACATTTGCAATTGCTTGCTATTTGTATGTCGCATGACAACATTTACTAGTAGTTGTTGCTTAACAATGAGCATTTACCTATATTTTACGCCCTAAGTCTGTGTATCGGATCAGAGCTTGATTTAAATATTGCTTGCTTTTTATCCCGGAAGACAAATGAATACTCGTGTCGATATAACATTTCGCTTAAATAACAGTTCTCAATTGCGCCATGTAATCCTTTTCACCCGGTAGGTATCATGCATAAATATATATCTTAAGGTAACACGCACCTATGGAATATATTATGTGGTAACAAATCTGCACATCTGAGATTAACATGATAGTGAGTGAGTATAAAATATAGCCAAAGACCTTCCATGAGCTCGTTGAAGGATATTTGAGCTGTTTAAAATATTGGAAGAAACTATTAATATAACTTATATCAGTTTATATCGTTAACAGCCCATGCGCAAGCTACCCGGTCTTACCTGGTCTCGTAGCATCAACAAATATCAAATACCGATATAGAAATGTGTGCATTTACTAATGTATTAGCTGTACAGTTCATATGAGAGTTTGTAAACTGAGATGCAAGAAAAAAATGTTAATAGCTTTCAACGATGACATTCCGCTTAGACTTAGTGGATGCTGATGTTGATATTAGAGTATCATTGACGACAATAGATCCTGTGGAACCAATATGATTCATGGCCATGCTGATGGCTATGCTGATGCTTTTGCATGGGTGTCATATTTTAAAGTTACGTCCTGTAGTTTGAGGCAATACCATGTGACATGGAGTGCTCTCAGTAGCAGGAAACAACTTGGTACGGTAAATGGTACTTAACGCATCGATGCAGCGCTTATTTGACAATTATAAATCACACATCTGTCAGTATAACTCGATAAAATCCCAAGAATGAGCGCAAAGTCCTGCAGTGTTAAAAAGTGATCCGTTTGTCTTCGCATTTGCTATTTCTGCATAGCAGTAAGTCTTTATTAGTCAAAAAAGTCCGAGGACTATAATATCATTTGCGCAATATTCACATAAACACGACACATATAAACATACATATGCACTTTGGAGCAACGTTCATTTACTTGGAAGCAGCTATCTCGTAAATTGCCTGCTTGAGGCTATAAAGCACACAATTATAAAGCTGAGGATATGATACGCTTGCAATTTACTACGTATAACAATTGTTTTGTTTAACGTCATATGTATTGGTGTACTTAACCCGCAGAGGTCAACATTCAAGCATAATTTGGTAATGCACGTCTTCATTGGGTCTGTATTATGTCGGTCTGCAGGACTATTATCAATACCAGTCTATATGGCGTCTACAGTCCGTCGTAAGCGGATTACAGGTTAGTACTTTCAATTATATCATAACCTGCAATTTGCCACCTACGAGGCAATGGCAATGTGGGGGGTGAATGGCATAATATAAATGTACTGATGACACGACTCAGATATGACAGCTACGCAGGTCCCTCATGTGTCGAGACTGTGTGAATATCTTCATCTAAGCTAAAGGCTTTATATCGAAAGTTGTTACTTCCAATGGCCTCGTAGATTATAAAATATTAGACAACATCGATTTAATATGGTCTGCAGATAGACCTAAGTTCAAAAGAGTCCAATGGATGATTGTACGTAACGTCATACATCATTGATTGATAAACTTACCGGTTTTTATAAGATATAGAGCGCTGGTGTTATGCCGCAAATCGACCCCTAGGATCTCTTTAAATGACCTGTGTGAACAAACACTGTATCTGAAATA
Organism: Urechis unicinctus; assembly: GCA_034190875.2. Taxonomy (NCBI): domain Eukaryota; kingdom Metazoa; phylum Annelida; class Polychaeta; order Xenopneusta; family Urechidae; genus Urechis; species Urechis unicinctus. Next base: position 14,421,719 of record CM067345.1, on the reverse strand, counting down.
TCCTTAATATTATATTGCTACCTGGCTAGGTTCTTTCTCGCCTGTTTGCGTTCAATGACATGTAATTGATACTAACGAAGCTCATTACGCACACGAATAGCGCAAATGATATGTGATACAGTTACTCACACTCATATATCATGCAGGAGCTATTCTGAGTAAATGAAAAAACCAATCCTCTGCATATTTATATATATAAATATATGCATGAATATATATACATATATGTATATACACATATATGCATGTATATATATATACATTTATACATGTATATACATATATTGATATATATATATATATATATATATATATATATATATATATATATATATATATATATATATATATATATATGTATACATATCTATATATATATATATATATGTATATAGAAAACATATATATACAAATGTATATGTGTGGTTGAGTGAGTGTGTCTCTGTGTTTGTGTATGGTGTGTTTTTTTATTATGCAATGCCTTTACTGATAATTTGAACACACAAGGCGGTGGGCGAGATACACGGCAAGGTTTGGCGCACACTCCAAATAATTATTTTACTGTATGGCAGCATAACATGTCCTGCCACTATAGCAAACACGTTTTGAATCTCTATAGAAATGCATCAATATGATTCCGATATAGACACATTTAGAAATAATATGTCGTTATCGTTCGCATCGTTGCTCAAAATGGTGTCGTGAACCTTTTAATGCCGATTAAATTTGCACGGCAACGAGTACACATCGTTATAAGCCACGTCTTACGCCATTACATTTGCAAATCGTGTATGCTCTCATAGTGCAATTGACTGGGTCAGTGTTTGTGTTTGTTAATCTAGTCACAAAAGAGATTTTGTTAAGCACACTCACCAACCAAAGACCAATAAAGTAGAATTGTGGCCTGATTTTTGAACGTTAATTTTCATTTAAGCGGAAATAGAACACCGGTAAGATAAGACGAAGGATCACAAAATGCTAACATGAAGCGGCAAACGCTAGCCAGGAACAGTTTATTATTCAGCAATAATGCTGATTAAATGTGACATAACTAAACAGAATCAAATAACTAAAGTAAATGCATTTATGTTCACGAGTGTCGTGACATCTGATAAACCGGATGTGAGATAAAACAAAACGCCGTTCGCGAACCATAAAACAATCATATGGATAGTAAGAAGTAACGTACTTGGCGAGCGGATTGATCGGATGTGTTTGATATTCACTTATATGAACGAAAACAGTCTTACTCCTTCCCATATTTTGCCAGTGGTAAGTGACACATTTGCAGAACGGCCGTCACTGACTGGTTCGAACAAAGAGCACTTTGATACTGTTACATTCAAGTCATAAACATTTTTTACAAATAAACGTTTGTATCAAGATGCCTTTAAATCGCGTATAATGTGGCAGACATAAATCATCATGATCCGCGATTATCTATCTAAGGCTGCATTACTCGCAGCGCAATACTGCTGAAATGCTTATGCACACCTTTATAATTTATTGATGTCTGTGGCCAATATCTGCAGTAGTCACCCAGTGGTTAAGCTACTCAACATTTTTCTCTTAAGCTTTATCGCACTGTATGGGACCTTCGTGTTTACTAAATGAAGAAGAACATGTTGTGAAATGCAATTTATCTTCAAACATCAGGTAAAGCTCTATTTGATCTATAATGGAGGTTAGCCTTTATGCACTCATAATTAGCGGACCATTTCTCCTTTCGAAGAATCAGATCAAATGGAAGTTGGTAGCATCAGCAGGAAGGTTTGTTTAGCCTTGATACATTCATAATTAGCGGACCATTAATCCATTATGTATTATGTTATTATGTAATATGAGATCAACGACATAACTTAATGACACAAAGCTATACACAGTACTAACTGTAAATCCCACTATGATTTGCCTAATATTAACCACATGACTGTGATTGATTAGCATATTGGAAGAGCTTCTATAGGGTAAAGTTCCCGTGAATGACTTCTTTGCAAACGAAAATTAAATGTAAGATCATCTCAATATTAAGCAGTCCCCATATATTATTATCAATGTCTGATATCGCCCTTTGCGTGTTATTCAACCTCAGCCACGCTGTATTCCTGACCGCGTAAAAACAATATGAGTCGTTCCATTTAAACCATTTGCAGAAACAGAAGTGGCTCTAACTGAACAACTGCTTGCATCCATTCGTTTAATCTGATCGAATGGAATATTAGCTCTTGTTCATAATATGCTGCAAGTAGATGCACGCAAAATAACTGGGACAGAACGTATTTCATGGCGAAAATTTAACAAAAATCATTGGATCGTCAACGATAAAACAAATGCACGGCAGCGTTAATTTGGACGCAGATTGCATTACAGGGTTGCATAATGATACATTTATTAATCTAAAGGCGACGACCCGTCGCTATGTTTCCTTTGACAATTGTAGGTGAAGCTAATTATGAGGTATGTTCTAGTCACCTATTTATTCAGTCAAATAATAATTGAAGGCGTATTAGGCCAGTATATCACCATTAGCAGGTGCGGTATGTACTGCGGCTCTTGCAAGCATCTCGTATAGTGCCGCTGCACACCACGACGAATACCCAGAAACAGTCTAACCGCACTTGTTACTCTACTATGTGCAACATGACGGGTCAGGACATGGCTGTATATAGTGTTTGATTATTGATCTTCATGGTTCGATTAATGAATCGGATATAGCAGTAATTGGTGGCACAGTATATAGCTAAGTGATAATTCCCATTGAATAACCACGGTTTTACCTTGCATGGTTACGTTTGTTTTAATGGGAATTCAGGAGAGAGAAGGGGTAAAGAATTAGAGAGCGAAAGACTTGACTTACTCACTAAGGCACTCTCTCAAACATTCACTCATTCACTCACTAACGCACGAACTATTTTACATCCTACAATACCAAACGCGAACACACTCATTCGTACGCTCATTCTCACACACTTGCACTTACTCACGTTTACATACTAGCTCACTCCAAACCTACTCACCAATCCCTTCACACATCCGTGTAAAGCTTTTTGGTTGTTGCTTAGCATTTACTTAACATTTGTCTGTTTAGGTTCATATAAGTACGCTTTGATAAGTCGTTGTTGCAATCGTACGCTAAAAAAGCACGCCAAACTAAGACGTCATTGCGAAACGACAGCAACCAATCGATACCTTTTAACTCCTTGAGAGACAAATAGACACACATACCAGTATCATTTACGTTGGTGTAATACCTCGCAAACTGGTTTTGTTGTACGACTTAATGTAAATTATACGTGGCAACTCAAGTATGGGTCACATTGCATTGCATTTCGGACAAAGGAGACCAACATAGTCATAATGAATAGGCAATACACTAAAAATTCTCGTAGGCTCTTCATTGATTTGTTTAATGGCACCTTCCGTCTTTCGATATGACGGATTTTGTTTACTAAGATTGCAGGCAACTGGCACACACAAACATTTGGGGTCCTGTATATTAGTATTTGAGGAGTGTAAAACAAATAAAAGCATTATTGATCTAAGCTATATTGAATTGATAGAAGTGTCAACGTTAGGAATTTTTAAAGTAATTGTTATTCTAAGAAGACGACGAGGGCTGAATACACCAAAGTTCTTCACATTATACCAGATGATTAATGGACCAATAGCTCGTAAATGGACGTCTTTAGGCAGATTGATAGCATTGCAGTCGACAAATTAGAGCATCTAATAATTGATGGGTAATTTTTGCAGCGTGGTAATTCTCAAACAAGACGGTCATTTAAGGAACAGATATGCACCCGGTAGATCTAGAAAGAGCAAGCGATATTTCAAAATTTGAATTAACCACCTGAACAATACCACAGTTGGCAATAGTGAAAACACCCCATAATAATGAATTGTCGCTTGGGAAAAACAGTTGTATCAGAAATGGAGGCCATCATTACATCACACGATCTACTCCAATTTGCCTTAGCCTTGAATTTTACCTTTAAGCTATCGTGCATTTCATGTTTGTTGTTATACAAACACAATGTAGAATAAATGTTTATGCTTGATTAAAGTGCTTATTAAAACGCTCACAAGCATCGAGAATAGCAACATTATATTATTGCCCCTGGTATAGAAAAATGCCAGAAAACGTATCAAATATTTGTGATAACGCAAGCTGTTACTTACATTCATAGATTAGCACTGACATCGAGACGCACAAATTGCTGCAATATCTTAAATGCAATTTTTCATCGTCGATCTCAAACTTCTACCGTAAGACTGAGTGCGACATTTGGTATGGTTATTGACTTTCATTGGGGATCAATTGCATAAAAAACATCCAGTTGAAGTCCGAGTATCGTTTCATCCCCCAAAATAATTGATACCGAAAGTTTCGCTTAGTGACTGAATGATTGTTGTATTATGCGAGATTGTGCCCGCTTTAATGGCCATTGACTTCCAAAAGCTAAACTAGATTACCTCATTTCGGCTACGCGAACCACAGCATGTAGATTGGACAACGATCAACCAGCTGATTGATCAGCGTATCCAGTAAATCTCCTAGGTTAATTGCCTTGTTATTGTTGTATTTCCTGTGTGTGTTTTTCACTGTTTGGACTAATTCTAAATAGGAATATCTTAAGTGAACTGAGTTGCTACGATTCCACGTGTCTCCGTTACTGGTCGTGATAAAGAAAGGTGCTTACAAGATACGCAACAGCACACATTAAACATGATAAGGTCACTCTGTGACTCCGTAAGTCTGAGGCAGCCCTATTTGAAAGACATCAACATGTTGTCAAAAGTATCTGAGGCATTCCGGTAGTTTGACTATTTCAAAATGCTATTTTCCTAGTTAGCCTGGTAAAGTAACTCCAGTCCTTACTTTCCTCTCTCACACACTTAACACCTGCGTCACTTATGATCACCCGTATTAACTAACAATGTTACCGCTTTCCAATTATAATGCAACCGCTTCAGGTATTTGCTTATTGCACTTGTTTTGAATCCTCACTAATAGGAACGGCCCACTAACACTAAACGAGCTCAAAAAAAGTATCATCGCAGTGCAGGTACTGCAATCTTTGCAATAGATAATGTATCTCAATAGTGTCCTATGTGGATGTACATCCAGGGATGTGTAAGGAATGCCGGTACGATATCAAATGTTTACTATTCGATGGATATCCTGAGTTCATATATATGGTGCAGCGTGTTTACCACATCTCAACCAGCAGTTATCTGATAAATTTGAGGCGCATCATAGGACACGTGTAGAAAATTGTTATCCCGGTGATTGTCAATGTGACTGTATTTCTTCATATGCACAGAAAGTATACCTGTGCACATAACGGAAAGGCTGATGAGAATTTAGAGACCAATATAAGGCATAATCAAAAGACACTATGTGTGGGCAAGTATGGTCAATTCGTAAAGATTAATTGACGTCTACGTGTATCCATTACGGTTGGCAAGGTTAACGCTGCGAGTGCCAATCATGATGGAGTTATTAGAATGACATTATACTAGATTCTTTTGGAAGCACACCTTAACATGGCTGACATCATGTTAAGGACCCATCGAACCGCAATCCCATTGATTATATAAGAAGAGGATGTTAAGGATAATGCGCCTAGAACCTAACGTGAACGGCCTATGGCTTATATTGGCAGTGAGCGTTGGCAATCTTTATTCGTCCGCAAACTCAATAGCTCTTTTACAACACTTTCCAATGCATAAACAACCGATACCAGTCATAAGTCAGTATGACACTTCCTAGGCAAAATACACAAGGTGAAAATGACACATTCGTGTATTCTCCATCTGTTGATCATTAATCTAGACAACAAGCACTCACTTCATACGGCGCTTGCCGCTGCTTTTATGGTATATTTATAATAAGGACGCTATCTTAGCGCTTTGATCCTATTCGAGAAAACAAATCCTGCAGGAAAGTTGTCGCAAATTTTGCATTTTGCCTCATATTGTACACACAACGCGAGCGTGTACACTACATTCATCTTGACATTATAATTACACGGTATATAAAAGAATGAGATTGCTTTTCTAATGAAAAAGCTGCTTCAACGAGTCGTATCAATGTTGATTGGTATGTTGACCTTTTGGCAACGATATACCCATGTGCGGCACCGCAAAACACCTGCTCGTTATATTCCCACAAGTCGAACGTTCGATTTAATTATGTCTTATTGCGAATCTACTAGTTGCCTACGGGTTTTGTAAATCGGAAATATTTATTCTGCCTAATTATATGGCGTGCAGTCATTTGCAGTCTGTGCAATGAATAGGTGCTAGGAACTTGCCATGTGTGCTGATCATATGATGACAAGGAATTTAGGAATTCAGTTACAGTCACTGCGAATACAACACTAAATAAGTTGAGGGCACCACAGTCATATATGATTATATATATATGCGATACAACATATATATATATATATATATATATATATATATATATATATATATATATATATATATATATATATATATATATATATATATATATATATATATATATATATATATATATATATATATATATATACATTTATATATATCACAAATTACAGCATGAATAATGATATAATCAGCAGCAATACAATCGTTGTTATAGCAGACAACACCATCGGGCTTCAACAACACAATGACACTGGCGTTGATACTGCCCAGGCTCCTTCTCCAATGTCACAATTAAGTCGCAGGATGTTTGACATTCATTTGTCAGCTATTTTTCCTATAACAGTTTACTGAGATCAACATTACATATGACCAATAAAAAGATCGGGGATTCGACAGCGTGTTGCGATAGCTGTATCTACTTATTGCAACTGCACTTCGTTACATACCTTGCCACTGTACTCAGTAGCATGGGCCCACTTAATGAACTCACTACATCGTTCATTCTAGGCACTTGAAAGATTTCATTTTAGTTTCCAGGGAAGCTGAGGAACGAAATTGCTGCCGCCTGATGTCGCCAACAACGGCATAACTGTGTTTCACATCTCTTCTGAAAGGCTGGGTGAAGAAGTGAAAGTGACTAATAATATGTTGGCACCGTCTTTTGAATATCAAACATTTATTTTTTACAGCTAACGGAAGATAGATGCGAATTCCCCCATTCAAACAATAGCGTTAGACATTTCCACTTGCAAGGCATAAAAGTTTGATAATGCTAATTCTAGGTAGATGTACTAACTTTTGGCGATGAAAAATGTTTATGTTTATCTGTCCACCAGTCACGTTCAGGTCCTGGTTGGCCATTTTATTACGTCATAACCGATAATGCTTAAACATATCTGAGAAATCATCAATCAATATCTGCGACTGTAATTAATTTACAGCGCTCGTTCCGTGCGATGTGAGGCAAACTTTACAAAGCCAAAATATAATGACGGTCATGCATTGCTGCGATCAGGGGCGTCGCCAGGGTGATTTGGTTGTGGGGGTGTAACTAAAATTTTGCCGACTGAGGGATGACTATCTAAGCGTAGCGCCACCATAGTTGGCGCGGAACTTTCAATTTTGCCGACTGTGACGCGGACTGTCGGTTTGAATGGGGGGGTGTCACATCCCCCTACACCCCCCCTTTGGCGACGCCCCTGGCTGCGATCATTGTTCCGCAAGCCTAACCCACTTCCTTGTAAGAGGTGACTTGACAACATCACAACACACAAATGGCATAATCATTATCGAACGTCTCCCGTTTGTGTATGTGTGTGTAAGCGTGTGTATGTGAGAGTGTGCGCAAGTGTGTGCGTATGTTTTTGTGGGTGAGTATATGTGTGTGGGGGGGGGGGGCGGTGTGCGTGTGTGTGCGCGCGTGTGTGAGTGAGTGGTGAAGCATGACATGGCACATGCTTACACATTCCCATTTTGTTTATTTAGAATCGCATTCATCTCATGAAAATTTCTCAAGCAGTAAAATCGATGATTTTAAGTGTGAGTTATCCTCGTAGTACTACATATGCATTCAAACAAATATTATTGACAGCGCCATAAATAAATAGAATTAGTCAGGTCACGCAATTGCGGTGAACCTTGGAAGCTATCCTAATAAACTATCATTATGTCTACTTTCCGCATCATTGAGATGCTGTAACAAGCCAAGGGACAACGGGTACAATGTGCGAATTAGCATAAATATGAAATACGCATTGGACTTCTTACTAGCGTTTCGTCATCTATTTTAACTCTTTACCAGATTTGAATGTTTTTTGTTTGGTGATATGCATTCAATATTATGATTTCGTCGATGATGTCATGATGTCTATCTAACATATTATAAATTGACAGTGCTTGACTAAGTATAACATATCTAGCGAGAGAGCTGACATCACTGGGGCCAACCCATATTTAGGACCATTGACCATGGAACACAGGGTTACATGAGAGCGCTTAAGTCAACCTCATTTCCAACCTGAATGCCATTTAACGCCAGTGAAGGAAATTAAGTATAGTTAGTTTTGGATGTTTAATTTTTGATATCGTCAATCACACATTTCCCCGTGCGGGGTTCTATTACATCTTCTGAACAAAGAACAATAATTGCCTATTATGCATGGTGATACTTAACACAATGGCCGCATTGAGGTCGTATCTAGTAGTAACCATACATTTCCATTCATGTGTTTGCTGAATGTGTTTGATACAAGATGCCAATCGAATATCCTCTGTTTATCATTTATTTTAATGTCACTACCTGATAATATATAATTCCCCCTCTTGTGACGCTGTGTTCCATTGTTGCAGGCGCTGAAAACTGGTAAATCATTGTTATGTCATCAACGCAAACTTCTTCACAAGATGTGCCACAGGAGTAGCCACAACAATTATTCTGCAAACAACCTGCTTCCTGCAAGAACTACAGTATAGCAGATAATGCAGATATACTGTTATGTATGTGTAGTAACCGATAGCAGCCATCCATAGTGCTTACAGCTTACTCTTGGTAGCTTGTTTTGACATTAGTTTTATAATCAATATGTTCAATCGGTGCATATTGTTTGCTGTTATGTAAAAGTTGTCATGTTGTAACATCGTCCCATCTCCACTCCTTAATGCGGTTACAGCCATGGAAGAAGCATGCGAAAAACCAAAGTAACGCAGTTATTTTGCCTTGATAAGTAACCTCCATTTGTGGACGTAAGACTGTGTTGCAATGCGACATAGTTATTTCTATTGTTACTCAATCTTTGGTAGCACCGTATTGACCACCGACAAAAATTCAAATAGACGCATATGTATCTATTCAACTTATTCTCGAGGTTACACTGTCAACCATTGGATGGTGGTCGCTTCGCCTTACATTAGCTCCCATTGGGTAGTGTAAGAATACCTCTCTGCGTGTATGCCCGACAGCCTTTCATAAACTGTCGCGCGTAGGAGAGTGTAAGAAGAATGGCTTGGCATGGGGCGTGAAATAGGGAAGGATCCCTCTTCCCAAGCTTCATCAGCCCAAGATGGCGGCCACCCGGTCAGGTGAGGATACTTCGATGTTTTAATTGTTATCAAATCGTCAATTATGTATACTAACGAAGATGGGCTCAGGTGTAAGCACCATGAAACCTGTCAAAGGGCACTTGTAGTAATATTTGTTCCATGGTTTTTAGTCACTTGTGTCATATTCACGCGCTCTCTTTCTTAGGTTACGCAATATATTTCGATTTGCTTCCCGCAACCGGAGTTGATCCGTTTATGTCATGCCTATATTATCGGCCATCTGATATGATAATATTGAAATATACAGAATTCCTTTTATCAGCAACCACCTCCTCTATGTTCATGGGTAGTTGGGAGGTGTCTGTTGTATTTGTAAAGGCTGGTGAATGATCGTATTGACCTGTAGTATTATAGATAGCTGTAGACAGGACAATGAAAACGGCGAGGAGGTGTAAATTGAGGGAAAGCTAGATAAGCTGACTTTGATGATTGTTTAGGAACTATTAAAGGCTGGAATTTCTGCAGATACAAAATTATAATTAAAACTTTTGTTTAAATGCAGTCCTTAGAAGGCATTTGATAAAACTGCTGCTGAATTACTCAAAGCATTTCCCCCAGCCAAGGCAAAATCTTCCGGTCTTGTTGTTTACGCTCCACTGCGGACTACCTCTGGTATAGTACCATGTGGAGTGAAGCGCAAGCGAACCTCAGCTTCTTCAGCCAGACCAAATAATCATGGTTCTTTTGTTAATTATGAAATATTCCAGAAAAATTCATTTTACAAAATTTACTAATCTCTAATAACACATTGAGTGGCATCATTTGCTTGTGTTATTAACAGTTGGTACAGCTACTTCCGAAGAGGACCTTATACAGGAAATCCTCTTGGTAAGATCATAATATTTGTCGAGAGTTGCTACAGCATTTTTTATGTTAAATGAAACTGTCAAACATAAATTAGTTGTTATAGTGATAGTAAATTTATATATAGTTAACTGTGTGAAAGAAGGCAATTTAGTTTCTGACATTTGGAAGAAGTACAGCCAATTATCTGACCAAGTACAAGATGACCGTGATGATAGTGAGCTGACTAATTGGCAAAGGCGAAAACTGGAAAGCAAAAATCTTTGGTAGACCCTAAGGCAATCGGTAGTTGACGCATTGCTAGCGAAACATGGCACCACCTGCTCAAGAGCCTGAATGTAGCCTGTGTGCAAATCCAGCAAAACTAAGGTAATGCTACGAAAATAATAATGAACTTTTGTGCACTAATGTATAACTTTCATATTCAGGTGTCTCCAGTGCCAGATGCTTATGTGTGAGAACCATGATAAACCAATCAAGTACAATATTGGTCAATGGTGGAGCAATGGAGCCCAGTGGACCTCTAAAGGACAGCCCTGCCAGTTATGATCGCAGAAATACACAGTTGTGTATGAATTGTTTTTTATGAACCGTAACATATTATCTATTGTTCAGAATGTAAATGGTATAAACATATTGATGCTTATCCCTAACAATTAAATTCTCCACTGATAGGGTTTTGAATGGTGACCCATGACTGCATTATTTTTTATGCATGCATTGTTACTAAGTCATTATGCAGTTCATCATGCATTAACTAAGGTGTGTTTATCCTGGGGGAAATTGTTTGTCGTTGGTTCTTTAACATGTAATAAATGAACAGTGTGCACTATGATCAAAATATGGACTTTTTATTTAATAAAAGTATTGATTGAAAGTGAGTGAGAAGCATGTTGTTGATGTAATTGTAACTTCTCAGTTCTTAAAAAGACCTTAAAACATGGATGGTTCATACCTCACAACAACAAACTGTATGAGCTGGTAGTCATGAAATAAAGTAAAACAAGTTCTTTTGATGTTAAGCAAGATTCCTTGAAAAATCATGTACAGTTAGCATGCAAAGTGAAATTCTCCATGATGTGAGGTTTCCTCTCCCTAGTCTTGCTGTCAGCTATCGTCTGTGTAAAGAAAAGATTACAAGCTAATAGTAGTCACGCAGTTTATCCCTAGGACATATATCGACCAAATGGTATATTACTCGCATCCAGTATCTCTACACACCTATGGATTATACTCCTCAGAATAAATATTGAGTCTTATTGATAAAGCGAAGTTAGGGTCTTGCTGCATCAGAACTATCAAATAGACCAGCAAATTTAAAACCCAACTCGACTTAATCATTTCGGGGTTGTACACTGTGTCTAAGTAAGTCACGTTACCTTAGTTACTACATAAACTATCGCCATATTGACTACTGCCAAGCATGTGTCATTCTACCATGCTACAACACCGTAGCCAAGACAACACTATACAGTTACATGAAAAACACCTCTGTAACACCTTGCCCCTGACATTTAATTACGATCGGATGTCACCATAATCTGCAGACGCTACTGCACCTTAATGAATTTCAGCATGTCGGGCACGGACATCTCCTGACTGGTGTCGCCCAACAGGTCCAGTTGGATATCCTGGTCCTCGGTTCCACGTGCGGAGACGTTCATTATTCACTAAAAACAATCACCAAGGTGTAACTCACTTGCGCGACATATACCCAGGTGCTGACGCTGTTCTGTTATTAATTCATCTTACTTAAAGAATAAATCGCGTATTTCATAGGCAAATAAATGTCACATTGGAGAGCGTCCGTGCTGTTGACTACTTTTGATTATCATGTGCATGCTGCGAATATGCGATATCAGAGAGTCAACCATCAAGAGCGAGGTACCTTGCTCACTGATTCAAACCGTGAAACTTTGCCAGCTGGAGAGTCGACTATCAAAGTGTATGGTATAAATTCATCTCAGTGCCTGACACTAATCCCAACTCTTATTACATCTGATGAAGAGTTATACTCCATTAGAAGAGTTATACTCCTTCTGCCTTTCTCCTTCTCCTTTCACCGTTTAGATGCGTTCATATTAGTTCAACTTGATATCGGTAACATATCACCGAATCAATTTGTTTCAAGTATAACTATTTTGGTATCAGATGTTTACACAGTCAAGCAATATGACAACGCATATTGCGAATTAAAAATTTCATCTTATTGTACAGAACAGGTATCGATGAACTGTAACATGTAACAGTGATGCTATTGGCAGTTCCAAACGCCACGTAAACTGTTATAGCGGCGACTTAAGTCGAAAATTATCGTACATTTAAAACGTTTTATTCTAAAACTGGGATTTATGTAGTACAGAAGCATTATGAAACATGGTGTGAGATGTAACGTAACTGTTATTACATTATCTGCGCCAATGCATATAATGCATTCTGCGCTGCGATTCATCTCGCATTGGAGTTACCACTGACTAGTGTTACTTCAGTGGTTTTAAAGTGACACGTTAATCGACTTTTCCCTCTTATCTAAAAGCAATCTATTTTGACAGTCTTGTGGTGTACAAACTGGACACTAGTATTATTTTGTACTTGCAGACTATATACCTAGCTGTATCTGCCCAATCTATAACCATATCTAAAAATGACAATAAATTGTTGTTTGCTGGATTGCGGGATTCCTTCGGTGACCAAACTTTTATTCCCACCCCTGGGTCCCCACCATGACCCTAGTAACCCTAATCTCTACAACTTTATCCCCACTGCGTTCCAAACCTAATCCCTGTACAACATGACGTACCCCACCCAAATGCCCCAAGACCGGTGTCTAATCCGTGATATGAAGTTAAAGATAGAGCCTTAAATGCTTATAGCCTTGAATGCTTATAGCTTTGAATGCCCAATAGTCGATCGAGTACTACCTTGCCAAGAAGGAGTAAAAGCTCTACTTGTTTCAAAGAGCTAAAACGAAACAAAAAACAAGCAAATATTCACTCTATAGTCTACAGTAAAACAAATCTATCCGAGTCGATTTGCCAACCCATTTTTTTATGAATTCTTGGAAAATTCTAATGGTACAAGAGGACCAGAGAAACGTATTTTCCTTTTGTAGCTTAATTAAAGGCTGAATTATTCGAGAAATCATTTCAGGTTAGAGCAGGTTTTTTTACTTATCTAATGGACCATCGACATTTCCCTCATTGTATTGTTACTGTCGCGGTATTGTCCTCAAGTTTATCTATTGTCAGTAGTTTAACCTATAAATCAACGCCTTTTCCAAACATACAGCACAGCCTGGCAATAGAGTCTAGAGCCTTACTCCCTGTTCCTGCTGCCGTACATGCCAACGGTTTTATGTCTTTAGGCGGCTGCATCGATAGCAATTGCGAGTCGCCCGCGTTCACCTCGCCGGGATGAACAAGATAAAATTGAGCTGCTGCGAAGAGCGATTCTCATTGTTTTCACTTCCGGTATAGACCAACTTAGTGTCATAACGCCATCGTCTTTCTTCAGTATAAGCACTTAAGGGTGATTCTGTTGAATATGGATCACAACTTATGTAATTTTGTTCAATTTTATGGTCCAACAACCTGAAGGTTGGCATGTGGTTCACCAAAATATAACGTAACCAATAAAAGCCAATGATTAAAACCTATTAAAACAAAGTGCACAAGCTAGTTTTACCTATCATACAGATGGCGCCTTTTTTCAATCAGCAAGAGTGAGTTACCACCTGGCAGATGAGTGACACCACATCTCAAGCTGTATAGGGTATCAGACAGGTTATTGAATAATGTCTCACAAGTGCAACTTGAATGTGAATATATACATTGTATGTAAGCTGTGTCAGGAGTAAAAAAAAAATATGCACGCACTAACTGCGTGATAATCATGTTTAATTGCTCCATGATGTCACTAATCACATACAAGGTCAATTTTAACTTTACTTGCTGTCAAATGTATAATAGCTTACCCTTGTTGTGGTATGTCACATCACCCATCTTTTAAATAACTTCGGTGGGATGCCAGCCCTGCAACAACTACATCACTGCCAGGCTCATGGTTACATGCACCCACTTTCTTGACCTTGTAGGCCTGGCAAGGAAGAGGCAGTCAAACCCAGCCCCCTTCAGTTGTGCCGTCTAAACACAAAAATGGCAGCCAAAGTTTCTTTACCAATCAGTGCATAAGAACCTAATTGAATAACAAAATAGGTGTATTTTTGTAAGATGGTACCCCACGGTCACTGAATAACAACCACTAGCCTTGTTTTTGATTGAATTCATGATTCTGTAAACATTGCTGGGGTGCATATTGGCCCCTTTTTGGATCTCCTTTAATTTGCTGATGCCCACCTTCTTTGTGAATGCTCCCTGAGGCTAAACCCACACGCACAAGAATACCTTTTGGAGTGATTCAGGGAACTACATGATGGACAAGGTGTCTTGAACATTTCAGCAGAATATAGTATATATATATATATATATATATATATATATATATATATATATATATATATATATATATATATATATATATATATATATATATATATATATATATATATATATATATATATATATATATATATATATATATATATATATATCAATTTATAAGGAGATTTAATTTTGAGTATTCGATGTCAAGGCCATGCGGTTCGAGGTCAGATAGAGACTCAATCGTTCCGCAGGGACCATTTATTTTTTCTCAAGTGCGCCGCTGGGAGTTGCATGCTGGAAATGTGAAAGAGTGCAGTGCAGCGGGGGATGAGGTGGGTGGGGGGGAAAAAAAGGAGTGGCTGGGCTTTGGGGTGGGTTATTGGTGGTGAAGTCTGCTGCGTGGGTGGTAGGAGCATGGGCAGGGCGAAAAAGTGTTCAGTAAAGGGCGCGGTTTAGATAGAAAGGATATAAATGGAATAATTATTGATATCGGATTGCATATTACATAGAGAGAGCGGGTGGTGGTGGGATGGGGGGGGGGGGCGGGAGCGGAGGCGGAGACGGAGACGGAGACGGATTGTAGGGGAGACGGGGGAGAAAGCGGTAGCGACGATGAGATTAGACAGAACGGCATGGGGTCCGATCAGAAGGTCGACATTAAAATATAAAGTTCATAGAATGAAATGTTGACGTGATGAGCTGTGGAGCGGGTGGGGGGGGGGGGAAGGGGAGTTGGCGAGGTAGCTCGTACATTGAAGGGGTCCGGTGCTTCGGGTTAGGGGTGGGACTGTTAGTCCGGGTTCTTGAACGCAATCTAATGTAAAGAGAGGCAAGATGGGTGGGGTAGGGCGCGGTGGGGTAGGGCTTGGCGGGTCGGGATGGGAAAGGGGTTGTGGGGGGGGGGGGGGGTGATGAAATAGGATAGGAACGTTTGGAAGAAGGAAATTCAAAACGGAAATGCATGGAATCGGGAGGGTGATAGGTTGTAGAGAATATAAAATGTCACACTGAAAGAAGCGAATTAGGTGGACTTGAAGGAGGACGGGGTTAGGGTGGGAGAATGGTTGCGCATGAGAGGGGTATACAGGTGTACGGGAATGAGGAGCGAGAGAGGCAATCGATCAAATGGATTGGATTTCGAGGAGATGAGGATATTTATCTAAAATTCTTCATAATCTGGGTTTTTTTTCAAATTATCAAAAATTTTCAGTTTTTAACAAATATAACATCTTTTTTTTATTCTGCGGGCTACTAACATTCTATTCAAGAGCTGCGCCGTCCGCATATACAGCCGCTAGTGTGGGATTCCTCATATCCAATGGTTGACAGTGTAAGCTTGAGAATGGGTTGATCTATTACCTATAAGTACAATCAGACCATCCGCACATTCCACGCATATTGAGATGGTTTGTACAGTAGTGCTCCAGAAAAGTCACGCGACTTAAGCAGTTGCATATAATATTTAATATCTAGTAACTAAAAAAAATGCAAAATTATTCAAATAGTTTCTCATGCCTACGTGGTTTCAAATGCTGCATGCCGCGCTATCCATACTCATGCTTGCAGTATATACCCTCACATTTATACAGCTGTCGCTATATAGTCTCTGTTGGCAGAAAGTCTGCTATGTAAGTATTAGGAAGCTTAAAGTATGTATCGGAACAGACGATAAGCAAATGGCGCGAATACATGGACAACTTTGCGACTCAATGAATAACTCAATATGTCGCTTTAAGCTCATGCGAAAGTCTTGCGTTACACCGCAATAGTGCACGTAAGAAGACTGAAAGTGTTTTCTTGTTTACGGCTCGTTTATTCCGTGGGAATTGTGGATTGATGCTCGGCGGATGCAGTGATGAGAGTATCGCATCAATACCGCAAATGTCAGAATCCACGCTCACCCCTTCCCCAAAAAATTATTTGTTGCATAAATGGAAACTCAGGGCCGGTTCTCATGGACTAGATCTGGATGGTGGTTAACTCAATTTGTTTCGCATATTGCAAACTCATTCGCTTAGTTGCAAGTAAACACATAATGCGTCTAAAGCTTTTTTTTCCCTACGTATCAATAATTCACACTGCCCCTTGCCATAATTCACGTTACAATAGTATACTTGACCCCATGTTAATAAAAACATTACCCGAAATGCAGTGTATGTATAAATAATACACGTCATGTAAAGCAGGATGGTATTTACTTAGGACATTTGTGTACCCTTTTGTGTAGCGTTTCATTTAAATGTCGATGTGTTGTATACATTGGATAAGCTGGCACCATTTCTTACTGGACGTGGAAGCTCAATATTCGTATGAACACGATCAGATCGTCATGCATATCTACGGATTCTTGCCATGCTTATCAGTAAACTCCGTATTTATAGAAATTTGTTTGGTACCGCCTGGAGGTTACCTTTACAATTCTTGTTTTCTGCTTAGAACATTGTGTCCATGACACCAGCGCCAGCTGCGATAATCATATGGTAATTATGGTGATTAATGCAACTTCTTTTTTGTTTGTCCTAGGCATAGGATGCAATCTATCCATTATTTCGTAGTCACGGCGAAGAAAGTCAATGAATATTTTGCCTTCTCAACGTTAATGGATAGCAAACCATGCATAATTACACATGGATTTGCATTGGACGGCCGGCCGCTATCTTCTATGTAAACATAAGTCCAAGAGGGATTCAGCTACCGGCTCAATAAAATTCTCGCCTCAACCATCTTAAGTCCCGTTTACGAGTTTGTCGTGCCCTACATCTGTTGAGAACTGTCATTATATCTAACAAACCCATCAGCCATGACATTTGCCACCCATAAGGATACTTTATTCAAACGCTATTTTAGCCAAACAGCAACTTTCCTTTACCCGGAAGTTATTTGATCATCAGCCCAGCGTCCGGGGCGAAGGAATTACGCGCTATGATCTATACGCATATGAAACTTGTAATCAGTTATGATCCTTAGACTATGCATAACAAGGCGCAATATACCATATCTCTCTTAAATGTAAACGATAGTCGGAGAGGTGCATGTTATTAGTATTGTAGAGTGGCACTGCGACATCAGGAGATGACAATGAAATGCTGCATAAGTATTATAAGAAATTTACAACAACGTCTTTTGATGATATCTGAAGATGACGGTGCAAGGTATAAGTAACTGAATTGCACGCATTTAAAATAAAACACAAACATAACGTATCTCTTTGATGCATTACGCCCTTTATTGAGGATGCCCTTAGTAACAGATGTAGTGCTTTGTTCAACTATTCCAGGCCAAGTTCATTTATTCAGCGTAGCACACATAAAAAAACCATGCCGTTTTGTTGTCCCGTTCAATGTGTTTGTCAACTGTATTGCCTGCTAGCGAGTTAATTACCGTTCATGCAATATACTGTTGGTCACATATGACCCCCCCAATATGCCAATGTAATCGTTTTTATTTGATATTGGAATTCCTACGACGCATTTTACTAACTGCTAACGTCGGATCGATATGATAACTATGCTACGCTAAGATGATGCATAACACAATCATGTACATTTAACCGACCGTAAAAATACATATATCAACACAAGCAACATGCTTTTAGCTTTCTTTGAAATGCTTTTGTTGTTTCAGGATCAATGCTTGCGTGAAAAACGATTGATTATGTTCCTCTTATTGCACTAGTAAGACAGACAGCATGGGGAGGCTCCGTAATCTTGATGCATTAGTATTAACGTCTATCGAATGCGCAACCGAGAAAAATGAGATAAATTAGCTATTTATTGCGAGCAAGAATATATATCAGTTATCAATCATCATGAAGTAGGGAAACCGTTTCGACGACGAACATTTGATCATATACCGAGCCTATAACAGAGGTCGTATATAATTACTGATAAGCAATATATATATATATATATATATATAGAGATACATTGTTCATATATATATATATATATATATATATACATATATATATATATATATATATATATATATATATATAGGTAGGTACATATATATATATGCATATATATTTATTCATATATATATATATAATATATATATATGTATATATATATATATATATATATATATATATATATATATATATATATATATATATTTATATATATGTATTATATTATATATATATATATATATATATATATGTACATATATTTATTCATATATATATATATTTATTTATTCATAAATATACATGTATTGATATAATCATATATATAAGTATGGAGATATATATACTCATAAAGATATATAAATAGCTATGAGTATATATACATATATATATTTATATTAGTAAACACATATATATATATGTTTGCATATTATTTCATATCTATATATATGTATTCATAAATATACATCATCATTGCTGGCCCTTGCAATGGTGAAACGTTCACTTATACGACCAACCAATATGTGAAGCATAGTGTGAACAATTAACTGATGCTGAATATTCACAATAAGTGGCTTACGCAAGCCAACATTCTAGTTAATAAACATTGTCTGTGCCAAACGGCTTATTCACCAAACTGTGTAACTCCGTGAATGACCAGGCCGTATCTGTATCGTTTTCAGCCGCAATATCCAGCTCTCTCGTAGCGTCTGAAGTCATACTAATCGACTTTATATTTTCGACGCTACTGCATCGTAACTAGCCTCGACACTTAGCTACCCATTACATTCTGTCGTCTCAGCAATAAACGATCTGGTAGCAAATACTGCCTCAATAAGGCAGCAATATCCTGGTTACTTTCTATTATTCTTACGAGGTAAGGTCCCACAGCCTGTATATTTCACGGCGCTACGTTTCTCATCCCAAAGACTGCATTACTCACGACGTCACGCTGTATTGCTCAATACTGCACTACTCACGCCGACGTATTATTCATCCCACAGACTGTATTGATCACGAGGCCTCATCTCACAGCCTGCATTACTCACAAAACGATCTGCCTCATCTCACAGACTGCAATATTCACAAATATGTGTACTTCGTTTCACAGCCTGTATCATTCACCACGCGGTCTTCCTCAGTATGCATGACCTACAAGGTGACCTACCTCGACCCACAGTTCATTGCGACCCTTGGCGAGAACAATAATTATGTGAAACACCAGCGCTATCACAACTTTGTGCCCATCCTTCGGAATAGAAGTTTTAATGTTTTGGTTATTATGGCAACATATGTATCATATCAACCTTATTTATTGTGACCTAAGCAGAAGAACCAGAAGGGTTACCTTTTATTATGGACTGTTGAGAGACCATTTCTTTATGTGCGTTGCCTTCTTCGGTATTTCTAATGGCAATGCAGCTCCAGCAGCCACGTCGGTAAGCGTGTATCGACACACACGGAGGTACGATGTCCGAAGCAACTTGTGAATGGAAACACATTCCAACAAAGGCATTTACTAGCGCATCATCCAATCTAACCAAGGGAGGCAAATGAGGAGAAAGGTAACTGCGTATGTTTTTAGTTGTCGGTCTCGGTCGGCGAGACTTTGGCACTGGAATTATACAGCCAAGCACGATAAATCGACCTGTTAGTGCTGCTTATGCAGTCCATATTGTTGTTGCCCAACGTAAGTTTTACCACGTGTATAGAAAACAAAGGCTGTGAAATTACACGGTGAGAAAACTCATTAGATTAATGGTAATCACCAAGGAGCCCAGAACATAAACAACACTCACGGTCATTAACTACAAAACAAATGGGATCTTATACTTTTAACAGTAGAATCATGTATCTGCGAACTCAATTAACGTTCCATAAATGTTGGGGCGAATGTATCACACAACAACATCTAACCCCTCCTCCCGATAAGTAGAAGGTGCTGGCGGACGTGCTCGTCTTTTTAAGACATATTCATCATGCAAATACAAATAACCTGTGATATTGTCTCTAGTCTATCATAAAATGCGTTGCTCAGTTCATATTGATCCGCAATGTATAGCTCTGCGAGTACTTGATCAAAATTCATGAACGAGATGGTACCTGTGCGTGGATTTAAATTGCCCTCGAAACATCGTACATTATTAACAATTCAGTGTGGCGAATAGTTTGTCGCACACTTTTCGAAGCATGGCAAATGGCTCCTTATTTGTGCATAATAGCTTCGAGTTGTCGCCGCACAATTATGGGATTAACTCGATGACCCGATTCAAATGCTGTGTCTTGTAGTACATGCGATATTTGGGTGTTTACTTTGGTACCAGTGTGTAGGTTGTTATCGTTTCTTCATATAAATATATCCTATATACACTCTCGTCCTACACAATGAATACCATTAAATATGTTGTCAACTGTATAATGACAGACAAATTCACATCAGGCTTACAAATTAAGCACATCTGTGCTGCACTGGGCGGAATAAGGTGCTGATTGTACTGGAAGGGCAAGCTAATATCGCACTCAATGCTGGTGTCATAACAATTAATTTTATAACGCTTGCTTTAAGAAAATCAAAGGGACTTACGTGTAGTGGCCAACTATTGAGCGGTATCACAGGGTACATTCGTTCAAGCAAGATGTCACGCAGTATTTGCAGCAATAAATAAGTCATATCATTTGCGCTGATATAATGCAGATACAACAACAAGCAGTAATTACTTACAAACATCGTTCACTCATTCATTCACTCAATCATCAAGTTCATTTGACATTTTCATAAACTTTACCAATAATAAACTTATTTAATTCACTTACTTACTCATTTGCGCAATATTTCGCTCATTTGCTATATCATTTACCCGATCACTCCATCAATCACTCACACGTGTTCCAACAAAATCCTACCCACTTACTGATTAATTAACGCCCAAATACACTCACGCACTCTCTTATTCACCAACGTGTTGAATCTATTGGATTGACTTGTAAGTATCAAGTCTAATGTTAGTCTCTTAAACGTTGATGATATAGCGTGTAGCTACTATCGTAATACCACCTGCTCCCATCAGATATCAAACGGACCTAGCCGACAAATTGGCTGCTTGCAAAAATTATCCATTATGTAAAACAATTGTAGTATAGCAGCAAATAATACAGTGGCATCGCAGTCAGGATCTCCGGGTATCAATATATTTATCGTTATTCATTTGCATTTGTATATTGTAGAAAAATACAGTAAACAGCGGTTGTTGTATATAATAGTTCAATTATTTACATGTTCGTTCGAAGTTTTTACGTCTTCATTTAATTTGCCAGTCATGAATTCTTTAATCGCCCATTTACACACTTATTTAACTCTGAGTTTGCACAGTTTGAACGACATATTGATAATTGTCACATGTAGAAATCGACTAATTAACATCGGGTACTAAACGGAAGTGGAAGAGCGCAAAGGGTAATGATAATGCACGAGGACACCCTGCGTGTTGGCTTATGTTGATGTTCCAATGTCGTGCGTTTACCCGAGTTGTTGTAAACATGTTGGGAAAATTGATGCTTGTGTGGCATCGTCTGTCTGCAGGATTACAGCTAACTGATCAAAGAAACGACCGGCAAGGTGGACCGACCGATTCCTAGATAATAAATCTGGTGCCGCTTGTGGCGAGAGAATGGATGCTCTACTGCAGCGATGATTAAATATATAATGTCCAAGGCTTAAAAAGACTACAACAAGAAATCTCGGAACAACATAGGCAAATAAGACAAATTAGTTGCCGACAAATAACCCTAATTTAGCGAACGTGTGTCCAACCTTATTTATTTTGGACGATGCTCATGAGGTTAATATATGCGAAACGGTTAAGAACAAATATTATAGGGCTGTGTTTCACAAAAAGCTTGAAATCAGCGATTTTTACCGACCCATATGTAAATCTGGTCCAATCCACAAAGCAAACATAATACCGGAATAAAACGATGGTAATTCTGAAATCAGTTCCGATCATATTTACAAAGTCTCCCAAGACTTTATATCTATTGTTTAATGCATGCGATGCTTTTGCATGCATATGCTCCACCGGGTATGTTGCGTTCCACGCTGTAACCAATACCAGAGAAAAGAAGGAAATCGCTGTATAATGTAGTGCATTGCAATCAAAAGTATGTTACTTGACAATATTATTTTAACTTCCCATAGTAAGGCACTACGAACAAGCGATCTGCAATTCGGTTTGAACTAGTAGCACAATTTACAAGTTTGTTTTGCTAGGGT
This sequence comes from Urechis unicinctus, assembly GCA_034190875.2. Lineage (NCBI taxonomy): Eukaryota > Metazoa > Annelida > Polychaeta > Xenopneusta > Urechidae > Urechis > Urechis unicinctus. The sequence continues at coordinate 14,398,777 of CM067345.1, read as the reverse complement.
TGTTACTTACGGTTCATCTTGATTGATTGGTTATATTATTGGACGCATCTAAGTCTTTTCATCTTGTGAGCCATGTGAATTTGTTCGCGCTTCTCAGTTTTATGTGCAAGAATGGCAAAAAACAAGTTTTCGACGTTACTTTTTAGTGCTTATATTGATGAATTATAAAGTCGCCTTCTTAAAGCTATTGTTGAATGTAATATAGGCCATCATTTTGATGGTGATTTGAGCTAAGTTGATGATGTGTCAATCGTTGCACCCTCAGTCACAGTGGCTATGAAAATGCTTCGATTTTTGATAGAACTTATTTCAAAAAGCGATGTGGATTTATTATCGGCACTCAACCAACATGAAGCAGTAATTATGTTGAATGCATTTATAACATCGTAACTGCGTTATTTATGTCGTTTTTGTGTGTGTGTGTTTTTGTTGATGCAATTGATAGTGTTTATGCGCATATGCTGTGCGAAATAAGGATTATATTATAGTTTACTGATTACTGATTAATATGATATATTATATTTATAATATTACTGTATTTACTAATTACTTATCAACTATATCACTTACTCACACACTCATTCGCTCACTCACTCAATATTTGGTTCATAAAATTACGTAATGCTTACACACTAACTCACTCTAAAACACAACAACTCACCCATTCACTTATCTTCTTCGTTCACTCAAGCATGCGTTGTTCATAGCAAATGCTTGCTGTTTTTATTAGCATATCTTTGTCTGTTTAGGTTCATAGTATCTCTTGGTAGCGCTATGATCGATAGTGAATTTATTTATCTTATCCTTGATCACAGCGAGCGCTCCTTGTACATATGAATGCTAATATACATATCTACAATGTGTAATATCGGAACGTGTAACACTTAATCACTGATTATCATTGAAACATGAGGCGCAACATTGCTTAAGACGGCATGCATTATCGTTATGCAATGTTTAATTATGGTTTTGAATGCATCTCTTCTAATTCGTACTACAGACTTAAAGAAGAAATTTGTAATGAATTTGTGGAGGAATGCGAAATTGTACATGAGTGCCGGCGTACGTGGGACATCCATTGCATCTTAATACATCATATTAAAGCTCGATTATCGATTCATCCTGAAAATTTCTTTGACGGATACGACGAGTTTTGCCTCTAGAATAATTCCTGTGTTTTTGTTGGAATGGTCATTGATAGGATTACCAAACAGGGCGGCATTGCCAGCGAATACCAAAGGCAAACTGCGGCGAGCCGAAGCATGCAATTTTCCCAATAATTCACCAAATAGTATATAAAGTGGGGGTACTGGCACACCTACCTCCCCTATATATACTACTGACCCCTGGCAGCTTATACACGATTTTTTGCTTACCCTAAGTAAGAGAAAGGCGCCTCGGACCCGACCCCCGAACGGGGCAGAGGGAAGATTTTTACACACCCAAGGGCGCCTCAGACCCGACCCCCAAACGAGGCCGAGGGGCTTGTTTGTTGGTAAACTAGTGTGACCATAGGCCAGGGTGTCGACACCGTTCTCAGCTATCCACCACTTTGAGTCAAAGAGGGAGAGAGACACCTTATTGACGTGAAGCCCGTATATTTTGTGGCAGTCACTCCGGAGCATGTTCATTCTGTGGCGAAACTGCGTGCCGTAAATGCTTTTTGACCACCACCTTCTTCTCGCACTTTGCCTTTTTAATCTCATCTCGGCTTGACATCAGGATCGAGTACATCTTTGGCCGCAGACCCACATACTCCTTGATGGGCACACCAGCGCACTCATCCTTCATCTTCCCCAGAACCTTCTTATTCCCATTGCTGTACAGGGTATGGGTGGGATGATAGTTGCTAGTGTCAAAGAGATGCCCATCTTCCTTCATGTCAGCATACACGTCAGGCGTGCGTATCTCCATAAGCAGCGAATCCGTATCCGTGTACAACAGACCAAGTTTCTTGCCATTTATGGGCTTCATAGTATTGTTGTAAAAGTCGTACATCAGGTGCTTGGAGAGGTCGAGTATACACATACCCACATACACCAGGCGGTTCAGTACCAGGCGAATCTTGTGCATGTGCAGTGTGGCCAATCATCATCAAACACCTGATGACGCGCATAGGCAGGACTGGCCACAAACCTTTGTATTTTTTCCTCTTCCGCCAACCATACAATCTTGACGTCGACTCTCCTTCGGAGGTTCTCCATGGTCTTGCCGAACACAGAGTTATTCATCAGCTTATACAGGTCCTTCTCAAAGTCGCAGTTTGCGGCCTTACGCAGATCCGTATTCATACGGATGTAGGGCTCCATCCAAGGGCTTTGGTTAAAGACCAGTGCTCGATGGATCTTGGTTAGTTTCATCCCCAAAGACAGATACAGCTTGAGGTTTCTGTAGTGCACCACATACTTTTCTTTGTTACGGAGGTTAGGCACCAGCTTCTCAACTACACTTCCAGTGCTCCCCAATGCACATAGGAGATCCTTCTGGTAGTCTGACAACCATTAGTTCTGTACAAGAAGCCGCTCCGGCGCCAGGGGATAGTTATTATAACCCTCATGTAACTCTGAAGGATATTCTAAACAAACTTCAAGTAAATACCCCGTTTCTGCATTTTCAGGGTGGTCCTGTATCTGTAGATCAGCCGGATGATCCACCCACTCAATACCCGAAGTAGGTAAAGGTTGACCACCCAGGTTGTTGGCGTAAAGGTACTGAATATATCTCGCTGGCCTATCCTGCTCAAAGCCCTCCATGTATGGGTGGTTGGCTTTAGCGTGGCGGCGCAACACCATGCTTACCCCATGGCACAGCCCTTTCTCAATAAAGAGGAAAGCTCGAGCTACACCCCTGTGCTCTTAAGATGGGCATCCAATGAAAGACCAGAGCTGGTGTAGTAGTGGGCCGGATCTAACCCATACTGCGTAAGACAGGTTTGGAATGTTTCAAACACATCGGCAAGAAGCAGTACATCCGTGCGCAGGTACAGGTCATGGTAGTCCCCCATATTTTTGCAACCGAACACGTTCCAGACTTTCTGTGCATGGGCATAGTGTACATCAGATATCCCCTACTCAGAGAGCTTGCTGTAGAACTCATAGATCGGTGGCAGTGGAGCATAAAACTTATTCCAGCCATCCGTGAACTCGTAGGGGTACACTCCTTTACGCAGCAGCAAGCGCCGTTTTGTTCCATCTGGCTCATATTCCGCCGTCACAGCAAAGGCATCTGGGTTGTTAGCAGACACCAGCTTATCGAGCGAGACCAGGAGGAATTATCAACGAAGCGCAACTGTCCAAGCGACAGGGAAATATATTTCTCCATGATATTGGGGATACAGTTGATGTTCCCCTCCACTTTGCTTACGGCTTGCATCAACAGGGTGGGAATCATATCCCCGTAGATTGTGGACTTCGGACTCAACCGCAGCTTCAAGTTGCATACTTTTTGCGCGGCTCCCATGTACTTAACTGTTACATGACAATGGTCCCAGCCTAGTTCTTTGTTGCAAACATGACAATGCGTTGCTCCCTTGTGCACTCTTTTCTCCTCTCGCGTCATGCGCATGGGGACAGGCCTTGATAGAACTGCTTTAATCTTTTGCTCCTCCAGCTGCATAGCCTGTACGAACCTCTCCACAGCATCGCTTCCTCTGTAGACCACTGTCTGCCCATCGCAACGGACAACCACATAGCCGTAACCACATGGCTCATGTTCCTGTGTTCTCTGTGTGTTGCTCTTCGCAGCATCAAGCGCAGGACCAGGAAGTTGAACAGTCAGTGCCTCAAAATCGGCGTAGATACAGAATGGAGCAGGGAGCTGTTTCTGCCAGTTCTGTAAGGATGGGATGTTTTTCCCTTCCTCGGGCATGTCTACTCGGATGGCAGTTTGCCCTATCCCCATGCACTCGGTTCTGTGCTCGTTGAGTAGTTTTTTCGCAGTATAACCATGCAAGCATCGCTCGCAGAAGAACGTTATGCTTACTCTGATCATAGAGCAGGCGGTTCAGATATTCAATCTGCGTGTAATGAAACCTGCTGCCCTCCTCAATCAGCATGAGGTTTATACATGGACCAGGCTGTTTGCTGATACGGTGAACGATGGTGGCTCTTCCATCCCAACCAAAGACGTTCAAGCCGCCTACTTTAGTATGTTTTTCTATCTTCTCAATCTGCGAGATAGGTGTTGGATAGTCCACGCCTTTTCATTCTTAGAGTCTTAAGAGCGGCTTAATGTTATATTTTGATGAATGCTGTGGGTTTTTGGCAACCTGGTGCCGAGCCGCTTCAATATAATATAGAACGCAGAATGGGTCGTTTGTTTTTTTGACGTTTCTAATTGCCTTCTTTACCGCCACCTTTCAATGGCTGGTAGTTGGCAATATCAATCCGCAGAGTTGTGACCGACTCATATTCCCAACCGAAACCTCAATTGGTCCACTTCTCCAACGGCTCTTGGATATTAGCGTTACACTGGTCCAGCGCATCGTCCAGATCGTCTGAGGAGAGAACCACCTGCAGCTTATTACGCAATACAGGTTCAACATAGTGCAGTCATCTCGGTGTGCTTGGAGAGTGCTACTTTCAAGGCAAACTGACACTTGATTCCACCTAGCTCTTCCAGCTCACCAGTCAATACGTTATGCATCTTCCGACACATGCCCTTAAAGAACATCATGAGGTCCCAGCTAAGGGGGTGAGACTCAGGAACATTCATCACCCATCCACGCAAATAGTTTTAAACAGCCCACTTTGTCTTCTTGAAGGCAAGACGCGCTGTGGGGACTGGTGCTTTGCATGGGGCAGGTACTGGTCTTCGTGGAGTTGGGACTGGTCTGCACGGCACGGGGACTGGGACTGCTTTGCGTGCCACCCTAGCCCTTAATCTAGCAAATATCTCCTTGCATGTACGGTCAAATTCATTACGCTTTTCAAGTGCTTGGAGTGCAACCTTTGAGCGAGGGTAAGGCGGCTTAAAACTGTGAATTGTAACATGAACGTTTTGAGTGTTACGTGCTCTCGTATTGTGAGTCATAGTTACTATACAATTCCACGACTCTAAGAGGGGGTTTCATGATGCAAAAAAAGTAACAGAGCAAGCAGACTTTGCCCTTGTTGACATTTTAAGGCTCAGGACCCTCAGCCGGTGAGTTCCTGACAGACCATTCTTTTTTCTTGTGGTAAACAATCCTTTGGTGAACCCTGTCATACCCACAATCCAAGGCGAGGCGCCTTTCTCTTACTTGGATGAGCAAAATCTCGTGTATAAGCTGCCAGGGGTCAGAAGTATATAGAAGGTAGGTGTGCCAGTACCCCCACTATATATACTACTCACCAGCCAATTTATCAGAGTATATCAAGCAAGTCGCCTGGGTAAATTGTCTTGCTATTGCCATTTTGCCTGTGTGTGCATTTCACTGTTGGAACTAATTCAAAATAGTTATCTCTTAGATGGACTTTATCACTGTCTTCATCGCTAGTCGTAATTATTCCTGCCAGAAGGTGCATGGAGTTGCGATCAACATTATTCATACAAATCACGCGACCACAATAAGTTTACGATTTTGTCTCCCCATGAGTATCGAGAAGATATCATCATGTGACATCATATGCATTTAAAATGGATAACTTCAGCTTAGTGGCTTTTTAACTGACAATAAATAACATTGGCTATATAATTATCCAGTATAATTATTGAACATAATTATCCACTTATCATGCTAATGGCATCATTACAGGTGCCTTAACGCCTGGATGTTTTTAGCTTACTTAGTTTCCTGAAATTTGCCTACACTGACCATGATCAAGTTAATTGCATGCTACCAGCTTTCCTGTTGCACTTGTCTGAATGAGAAAGAGAAAAGTGTATACAAAACACACATCAAATAATGAGGTCACTCAGTGACTTTGTAACTCTGAGGCCGCTCTCTTTGAAAGATACTAACATGTCATCAGAAGTATGTGCGCGAATGTTGTAAACTCTTTCTCAGTGTTATATATGACAACAAATAAGCTTTCTTCGTCCGGCTCTTAACGCCATCAATAATCCCTTATTAACCTAACAACATTACCGCTTCCCATTTACAATATATCGTATAATAAATACTGTATTCACGTAATGCAGATCTGAATATTTGGTGGCTGACATCACCCATGATTTATCGAAGGTTAGAATCACTAATAACCCATTTTAGAGGAGGTCAACAAAGGTGTAGGTATGGTAATATTCGCAAATGATACTGCAGCTCCGTTGTGTATTATGTTAATGTGCATACAATCATGTCAAAGGAGGACTGCGCATCTAATTAAATATGCCACCGGCCGTTGTTTCAGGAAATAAAAGCGGTTTATAATATGCGTTGATAGCTATGATATAGGCATGCATTGGTATCGTCGAGTAGGAGAACAAGCTTTAATAATGGCTATACACCCATGATGATTTTCACATGCGGCGATGTCGATATAACAAAGGTCGCTAATCACCATGATTCACTGCAAACATGCTTTGTGAATTAGGCTTCGTCACGGAATTGCAACAAAAGTCAATGATCAAAGTTTTCCGTTCATTTGGCTAAGAATGATGTCTTCGCCAATACAAAGGGTAAATGAATGCTGATATGTCAGAACTACTTTAGTATCATGTGTGTGTGTGTGTGTGTGTGTGTGTGTGTGTGTGTGTGTGTGTGTGTGTGTGTGTGTGTGTGTGTGTGTGTGTGTGTGTGTGTGTGTGTGTGTGTGTGTGTGTGTGTGTGTGTGTGTGTGTGTGTGTGTGTGTGTGTGTGTGTGTGTGTGTGTGTGTTTGCCTCTCTAATAATATCACTGTGAAGTGGCAGAAATAAAAGCAAATAATATGAAAACGGCCCCATGTGTCGGAGTCAGGTAATGCAGTTGCAGTAGATCCAAGCCATAGTATACAAATGGTCAATTTGAAGCAAAGATATGTCAATGTAATAAGCGTACGACTCCTGTGTTTACCTTAGTTTATAAGGTTTACGGCATCACGATCATTAACTCTGTGGAAGATTGGATTATCATTTGCTTGGTGATTTGCATTTATTTTTGTGATTTCGTTGATGATATCACAAATTATAGATCGACAATGCTTAACTAGGCATTATTTATCAGCGCAAAACATTTTGCGACGAGCAATCCAATAAGAAAGCGGATATCGCTCGGGCCAACCTATTTTTTTCGGGGCCCTTCTAAAATGAGGGATTTGACGTGAGCAATTTGTACATATTGACAAAGCGTGACGCGGGTGCGCTGACGTCAACCTTATTTCTCTCCTGATTGCTGCGAAGGCCATTTCATGTACGTGTATTCCATTAGATAATCCCAACAGGGAGTAGTAATTGCCAATTATGCATGGCGGTACATAACACCAAGGCCGCATTGAAGTCGTATCTAGTAGCAATCATAGATTTTCATCCATGTGTTTGCGGGTTTTCATATGTGCTTGATGATGCCAAAAGGATAAGCTCGGACTGGTAGAATCAACCTTTACACCCAGCATTATATCTTACCAGGTCAACATCACGATGAGTAGGTGTTATATACAAGATACGTAGCACATAGCTCTTGTTGAGAGCAATTTTATGTACTATGTGAAAAATTGTTGCGCAGATCACATCGAATTTACTAGTTTAAGCGGACCATTTGCTGGCACACGAGGCATTAGTGATAGTAACCGTAGAGGGATGTTTCGCATTGCTAATGTAATGAGCAATTTACTTGGAATGATAATGCTTTCAAAACCCAAACCACGGCATTGCTTCTCGTAATGATGTGACATTATGCAGATTTAATTATATAATGGGTAAAGACCATTATTTATGCGACATTGGTGAGATCAAAGAAATTGTAGCACTCAAATGTATATTGTCGGCATTTTAATCCATGTGTTTATATTGTTATGTTGCAAGTATAAATGGGCCACAAAATTATGTGCTAATTCTAGAACATACAGACAAGTGTTTTATATGCATCGGCATACGTCAACCGCCGCGTTATTCTAAAATCATGAACGTCCAACATAGTTCAAGGACAAAACTCATAACTCAAGTTTGTGCAGCTGTCGAAATAATTATATAGAATAAATACCTGTCCGAAACATGTTAGAATAAAACATGCTCATTCATTGAAATGCCGCAAATGATATATCACATCCAAAACCAAATTGCTGCTATAAGAATTGCTAGTATCAACGTAATGCCCATTCCCTTTCCAACTCATTTTGATAGATGAAATTATATCATTTCAGGAGAGCGAAATGGAACTTGACAGTGGTAACTCAGCCAGGACCTTACATGTTTCACATCTATACGGTAGGCTCGATCTGTGGCATGCAGACATGTATCTGCTCTTAATGATATGTTGCTCTTAATGATATGTTGCAAAGTTCGTTAAGCTTTCTTGTCCTTTATCGCTTTATCTGAGTTCACGCCAGTTGATGTGTCCCCTGTCATGCCGAGAATCACATATGTCATAGCCAGGGATGCTTGTCATTTTTAATGCTAATATCACTCCGTAAAGTAGCCACAATAACCTTCTCGCCCTTATATAGAATTGTGATAAGAGGAAATTGTAGTTCTTGGTTGCGTGAATGATCAAAAGAGATAATCTCGCGACATTTGCTCGGTCAGCAATGAAAATTACCTATTCCGTCTCAGTAGGTGGTAAATGAGATCGTTATGACGATCATTGTTACTTTGGGTAGAATTCAATAAAAGATGTAAGCCTCCCACATGTTAAAGCACATTCTTGACTTTATCACAGATAATAAGAAATGATCGCCGGCTGTACGTGTGCTATATTTAAATGGAATTTATCCCAAAGCAGCCCCAGGTGCCAGTCTTGTGAAGGCCAATTTACAATATGAACAATAACAATTCCTGAAGGTTTCCAAGCGGAACCATTCTTGCTATGTGGCTTTGATACTATGGTATAATATGATTACAATCTGAAGCTGCTTATAAGTGGATACATGTGACTTTGGTGCAGTTCGACTTGCATATGTATACATTCTCGAGCGAAATGGCACAACTAACTACAATCCACCCTTAATCAACACTGAATGCATCAACTTAATGGTCGCCCCCTGACTAGCATCATGAAGGCGACAGCACCCAGCTTTCCTATTGTTCATTATTGATGAAAAATACATGGAATTTCATGACACAAAAACCAGAAATGGCTCAGCAGAATGGGTGCAATTACCTTGAAAGTCTTTATTAAAGACAACTGTTGATAGTTTTGTCACTTTCGAAGCACAGGGTAGTTTGCAGTAAGACAAAAAGAGCAATTAATTATCAACAATGTATAAATCGCTGTTGACTTGTGAAAGATATCCTTTGTTAAATAAGGACCATGACTGTTGTTACACGCTAGGCAAGATTGATGATAAGACATTTATGGATATGAAAACACCAGGGGCGAGCGCCTTGCCTACTTTCGCAGTACCTTGGTACTTCCGATTGCTCGAAGTTATCGACTATTATCGCCTCCTGAATTACCTCGGAATATCAGACAACTGTTTAAATATAGCAATACATACATTTATCTTTGTGCTCCCAAAGAGGATCCTCCTTATTAAACCTGCCATGTTAGATAGAAGTTGCCACAGCAAACTTTCCCAATTCACTCGACAATATTATTTTTCCCAAACAGCATAGCATTTTCGTATTTTCTGTTTTCCAAAATTTAGCAACAACTTAGTAACAACAATTCATTTATTTGGCAGGTTTCTCTTTGTCTTCTTTTCTTCCAGCAAACTGGCTTTTTGTTAATAGTTGGTCAGTCGAGTATTATTGTTTGAATGGTTTTTAGTGGGAGACTACACCAATCCTGTGGCCTGTCATGCATTTTTGAATAGAGGTAGCTATTTGATGAATACAAGGAAGGAGATACAATCAAAGGAAGGGTCGAATTGAAATGTATCATCCGAATGGGCGGTAAGGTACAATATTGAGTTACACATGTGATACTAGACACTCATTTGAGTGACTGTCCAATTATGCTGTCCAGACTTGAATGCCGGTGAATTTAGTGGTTCGTTAGTCATTGCATGATCTATTGCCTTTATTATTCAACAATATACCAGTAATAACGTGTTTTTAATTTTTTTATCAGACTTAATCATGAATACCTCTGAATTTCATGAATTCAGTCTTGTGACGCATTATGAATATACACGATTATTCATGCACGGCTAACCATGAATATTCGTAAACGTTGAGAGATATAAGGATACCATTTAACGCTCATGGTAGATCACAAATACTCACGACTGCCTGTATGACCATTATCAATGAACATTTCTGATATTTCAAGAATTAAATCTTGTGGGGGCAACATGAATATGCATGATTATTCATGGTGAGGTTTACCATGAATATTCATCAATATTGGGTTGTAAAAGTGGCCATTTAACGTTCATGATAGTTCACGAATACTCAAGGTTGCCTGCTGGATCATTATCAATGAACATTACTGATAATTCATGAATTAAATCTTGTGGGACAACATGAATATCATGCGTATTCATGTTGTCCCACAAGATTTAATTCATGAATTATCAGTTATGGTTTACCATGAATATTCATTAATATTCAGTTGTAAAAGTGGCCATTTAACGTTCATGGTAGATCACGAATACTTAAGTTTCCCCGTATGACCATTATTGGTGAACATTACTGATAATTCATAAATTGGGTATTGTGTTGCAACATGAACAAGCATGATTATTCATATTGCGGTTTACCATAAATATTCATCAGTATTCAGTAGTAAAAGTGGCTATTTAACGTTCATGGTAGTTCACGAATATCCCTGAATACTTTGATGCATTTGTAGAATATTCAGTACATTTGTTCATGAAATGTCATGGATGTTTCGTGAAATACCATGAATATTTTATAATCAGGAAAGCTGGTCATGACACGGTATATAATGCTTGATATGAAATCAATCGAAACCCGGTTGATCACATTGCTTGGTTGAAGGTTGCTGAATTGGTTTTAACAGTAAACTTCGACAATACATAGGAGGACACAAATGCTACATCTACCATGCATTACAAATGTAGATAGTTAGCAAATCGTGTGTCTTATTGGACACCCAAACACCGAGGATGAAATATACGGCCGCTGCAATACTGGTACGCTCTTTTAGGGGAACGAACGATGCTTATTTCTTTACCGTTCAAGTCACGTAAGTCATTTCCGGGAGAGCAACTTAGTATTGCTTGCACTCCAATGAGTGATAGTCGTTTTATACAGGCGCAATTGGTCCATTATTGAGAAAGTATATGAAACAAAATCGTCCAAGATAGCGTTTACTAGTGTGGATGCCGCATTGATATTAAATCACCTGACTATGTGCAACGGTGCTGAAAAACACACACTCAAACAAGCCATATAGTACAGCGCGCCTGTACTTAATCACATCTACACTTTAAGCAAACATGCATGATGTCTTCAGAAAACTAATCGGATGCTCGAAATCCGATCTTCATGGATGACAACGCCTCATGCGTCACAATACTGTGCATAAGTGTTTTCTACTTTACTTTAAATACAATGATGGTATGCGTTAGCAATGCATAGCATTAAATGTATAGACATTTATCAACTCTGCAAATGATGTCACGATAGCATACCCATGTGTTCAATACATAAGTAAATGTACTGATTGAGTGTTGGTAGTGTGCGAAATATATTTCCAAATACAAAAAACAGAATAAATGATACAATGACATTACAGCGGATGTCACTGGGATGACTAATACGCCAATATTGATATTCAACTCACAATTGGGGTGCTTGTATGACATTGCAGGGTCATCAGCCAAACGTCATCAAACGATATATTACAGACAATTGTGTTTAAACGACTTTTATTCGGCAAAACAAAGGGACTGCTTAAGCAAACAATAAGTAACACAGAGGTACAGAATATTGCGCTGGTATAAGAGGTACTGTATTTAAGCGGGGCTGTGCATAATACAAATAAACATATAATAATTTATCATTTAAACTGATCTAATGAAATATATGCGTATAATTTTATGCTATATTTGTCCTATTTTATGATAACCAGGCCCCAAGATTGATTAATGCATGCACTGTTTTAATGGATGTTGCTGTTCGTGATTCGGTCGGACGCGAGGTGTCAAACTACACGATATCTGGTATTATTCATCAGGAATAGGAAAGCAGAATAGCCCTTTAAATGGCAGGTTGAGCTTGCAAGTTTACCTTTCACCGCCATTAAGTCAATTAAAAAAGCGCTTAAGCTGTCCAAACGAGAAGATAACGGCACAAGACTTTAAATGTACCTGCTTGTCGGTATTGCAATATTTTGACATACCTTAGCCGCACCATTGCAGTTACCTAGTTTATAATATAACGTAGCATCGTGCAAAGTCTTAATTAGTAATCACCAAGTCAGTGATTTAAGCAAGGCACATTGTTCCATTTGCTTACACAGTCCCAACCTATCACGGATAAGATGTTCACACAACTACTTTATAGAACTGCTACGGATAACATTATAGTTCTGTCTCACTCTCCACGACAGACATGTTTGACGCTATGCTAACATAACATCCCTGCAATAGCTAAAGGAGCGCATGCGTTTGACCCGGTTTTAACCTATGACCGGGCGATAACAAGCAACATCGATGGAGCTTATCGGGGAAGCTCGGAAGTAAGCCCTTCTGTGGGAAATAAAGCTGTGTTTACTGTCCACAAAGGCAGCATTTTGATGTCTTTGATAATGAACTTTCTTTGCTTTATACGCTTCAGTTATTTAGGTTATATAACCAAGGCCCTGCAGTCACAAGTATGAAAGTTTGGCAAATTTTATTCTAACATTAGCAGTCCAAGTTTTTTTGGTTGTGTGTCTTTTTATTTTTTCCATAAAACATGTGAACTCCCATCGGCGGGGTGGGGGGAGGGGGGAGGGGTGCAGCAATTCTGGGAGAAAATGATATATCAGGCTTTTCCCACACCCCGTTGGTAGATTAGCAACAACGTCGTTTCCCAAGAACAACTTCTCCTAACACTCTCGCTGCTTGTCTGTCATTTCCAATCCCAGCTTGTAACTCTCTATTGCTTTATTTCAGTCGATTTTCGATAACAAATTCGTTTTTACATCTGACTGCCGCCGTTTTCAGAAACGCTTGACGGCCATGACACGCCGCGGAACTATTTTTCCGAAGCCTCATTTTGGACCTTCTGAAAAGTTTTCCATTACAAAATGCCTATTTTTCTTCTAATCGAACACAGTAGAAAACATTTTTGTAACATTTAAGAGTTGATAATTCGTATCAATATTTCTCGCGTAATGGCCTTAATTTGCCCCAAAGCGATCTATGAGATGCAGAGGCGAATCCTAGCCTGCACAGAAGCCGATGCGCAAGGAGATCGGTTCCGCCTCTATCAAATCCAGTAATATTGCAGCTGTGGACCGATAGAATCTCGGCATGCATGTATTTATTTGATCGCAGATAGTCCAAGATTGTGACTACTATATTTTGCGTAAGATATGTTAAATAAATGTAAATATAAATATATTAATCACCCAAAATAGCACATTATCATTGCGAAAAAACTTTTCTATCCCCTCTCCAACCCCAACTTTAAGGAGAATGCGCTTGCGGATGTCCTTCAAAACTGTGACGTGCAGTGAGAGAAACATTCAGGTGTTCACTTGGTATCGGCTCCTCACGTAAATATATCGCATGGAAAGCCTTTTTATATATCCTACCCTTGGAATTAATTTGTTGTCAGCTGTAAAGTCCCAGACAAAATCACAATGCGCCTGTAAAGTCCGGCACAGGACAAAAGTCCCAGATTTTATATACTTCCGGAGGCTGCATTATAGATCATTGAGAAATTGGGAAATAACGTGATAATTTCGCTTCAGAGGAATGCAAATATAGGGTTTGCTGTAAGTGTCTTAGACATTAATGATATAGCTTGTAATTACTGCTTAACTACCACCTGCTCCAAAAGAGATCAAAGACATGCTACCGGCAATTTTATCAGCTCAGTACATTTGTCCATTATGTGAAAAAACACTTTTAGCGGCGAACAAGTCAGTGCCAACGCGGCCAGAGTGCTATCATATTTGATGGATTCCATGAGTTCTTGGCGGGTTTAAAGATTTACCAACTCATGTAATCAATCAACTATATACATACTCTCTCAAACACTCATAAAAAGTGCTTGCAATCGATAGAGGTTGTCTTCATTCAAGGAATTCAAACTTTTTATTTCTTGTACAACTTGTAAATTCATTGATTTATCACTCCCTTAATTACTTACCTACTCACTTTGTCAAACATTTACTAGCTCATTAACTAATTCATCTTATCAATCATTACCATCCATCACTTTCAGGTCCTGCATGGCCATATTCCTAAACCATTGGAAATATTTTCATTGTGCAATGGTGCAATACTGTGCATCAAACTTCGACAGTTTTTAAACAACTGAGAATAACACAGATAAATATGAGTAACTATAATTAATTTACATAACTTAGTCTAGGAAAGATTGATATTTCTGCTGAGCAAGCAGCCATCGCTCCCGACATTCAATGTGAGGCAACGTACATGAGGCCAGTATATGATGATTGCCTTAGTAATTGATGTACACGCCTAAGCGGATTCTCATGTGAAAGGTGACGTGACAGCTTAAAACATGTGAGTGACATTTTCGATAGCGATCGTCTCCATCTACAGATATAATATCGCCTTGGTGCACATTTCATGCATTAAACAAATGTAATCGACTGCACTATTGATAAATTGGATCATTTAGGGAACATATATTGGCACTCATGACTATACACAGTAATGAATCTTATTGGCGTTTATTGACTGCTATTGCCGTTTATGTTATTCAGTCTTAGAATAAATTGCCTTTCTGGTGCAATCACTTTATAGAGGCAGAAGCACTAACTACTAGTCTACAAACGACCTCATGTTTTGCAGTCAGGTAAAACAATAGCAGTGGGTCTTGGTAGCTATAGTTATAAACTGTTATTGTCGCTAGATCTTCACCTACGTTAAAGGCCCAGGTGGGACGGGATAAATGGCGAATTAGCAACAAAAGGTTATTAATGTAACATGTGTCGGATGTCTGTGTAAACCTACATTTACTAGCTTTTCTTTATTCAAAATCAACACCTATTTGATAGATTTGATTTATCTTCTGCTTGTTGATTGGCATTGAGTGTTGTGATTTTTTCGATTATATCACGACAAAAGTATTGCTATACGATGAGAATTATCGTTATATGTGCACTTCGCCAATTTTACCAATCGACCAGTTGCCTCATACGGGGTTTCTAGTCGATGTGCCAAGCAGGAAGCAATAAGTGACCATTGCATACACATACTTATCACCATGGCTGCAATGATGGGGTAGCGAGGAGTAACCAAAGATACCGATTCATCCAGGGGTTAGCGGACTCTCATATTTGATGGATACTAATTGCTGAATATCTATCCTATATCTGATAGATTGAACTTTTACTCCTTTTTTATGTGATAGTGACATTATGTTACAAGTAGAAATGGGACGAAGAAATTGATTGACAACTGTATAACATTCAGATATGTTTTATATCCATTGCCTTACGTGAACCAACGTGTTGTTATAGCGTCCGATAGAGTTCAGGGAAGCATAAAACAGCGACAGTTTGTGAAATTACTTTTGAATTCCCTTATTTATTAGAATGGACAGAATCCAGATGTCTAGAAATGTTACTGTAGTCATAACAACTGTCGGCCTGGGTGTTAAGTACCCAGCTATTACCTTTATTGCTCCTATTATTGTGATATTGCCATGATATAATCCACGATAAGATGAGAAAAATGTTACACCAGCATGGTGGACATTAATGCGCTAATTGGGTGTAGGACGGATTTGTTTGCAATTCCGATATGGTTTTCATCGTTGAAGTGATAAAATTTGTAGTCGCCTTGATAAGCATCTTACATTTGATATCATTGGCTAGAAAACATAATGCTAAGCATATCATATGTCCCGACTTAACAGAAGTTAGTAGCCAACCATGGTTCTATCGTCACGGTATGCTTGCAATTGTTGACCCCTAATTAGCCTCATCAAATGAACAATGTGACAATATGTTACACCGGGAACACTTCACCCATCATGCCATCTTGTATCAAGTATTACCCCACACTTGATGATAGGCCTAGTGTACCCGATCACATCGTCCTATTGCATCCCTCTATGCGTAGATATTCCATAAAAGCTTGACAATACCAATGAAATTTTGGCCGTTCATTACAAACGATATATGATAGACAATAGTGTTCAAACGACTGTTGTTCGGCAAAGACGGACAACTCAAGCTAACAATTAAAAACACAGACGGAATAAAACATTGTGCTGGTATAAGAAGCCAATAACGATACTAGCCATCACATTTCATATTTGCAAGGGCTCCATTAGATGACATTCTGATTGTTCACCCATAATGACCTTAGTACATGGACCCACATGAACATAGTACATCACATAGCGTGGCTGCATCAACAAATCAATAGTTCTAGTTTGATCCCAACTACAATGTCGACAGGGTTAGACATGAACAAAGGATGCGATTCCATGTATCTACGCGTTATCCATTCTTGCGCAGACAACACTCAGTTCAACTTATCTTTACTTAGACGTGTATCTTAATCAACACCAGCATTTAATGCAACCCGTACGTTAGTGATGCAGATTATTTGTCTAGCTTTGAAGCTGTTATATGGATTGGCCAACATTTGTCGTGACATATTGTGCGTATCTAGCCAATGGTGCAGAATATTGAGTGTGGGTATGCATTAAAACCGGAGATTATATGCTGTTTGACTTCCAATAACGATGGGTGTCAGACGATTTCCGTGGAGTGGTGGTAAACTGCGTCGTCTGTCAATCCACATGTTTGGGTTCGAAACCATGGTGTGAAAACCTGACTCGTTCTCCGTGACTTGGATAATCACGTTAAATGGCGGTTTTATCTCTGACCTGGCAGATCAATAGTACCGTGTTAGTTGAACACACCGGTCTGGGCAACAAGTTTGTGTCAAGTTGGCTGGTACTTAAGGGGAGCTGTCCCAGCATCAACTATCCCCATCCATCACCGTCGTGATATCACCACGTTGTTAAAAGTGCCGGTAAACTCCAATATTACCATTGCACTTACCAACAACGATGTGTCATCGTGACAATGAGGAATGAGAAAGATGCCGGATTTTCCAGGATCATCTGTTAGTTGTCATTGCTTAACTTGCACGTTTTCGTCGTTCCCTTCTGGGCTGTGCACAGCGCAAATATGCATATAATTATCAAACTCTTCATCTTTTCTTATTGACCATATATGTATACTATTCTGTTATACAAGTCCCCGGACTTCTGAATTGATATACATATCCAGTGTTGTTGCTATATCTTAAAGCCAAATTTGATTTGCATGCTTTTGCTACAACTTTAAGAACACGGCTATTCATGATGTATTTCGTATTATGATAACAAGGGCGCAATCTGACTTAGTGAGAGACAACCCACCTGTTGACTCACATAATGTGTTATATTCTTGCAATCATTGCATATTATACACAACGACGGCGTTATGTTATTCGTGTTAATTGGATATTTGTAAGTACTTACCCTATTTCTGCATTGAAATACATATACTATTTACCCAAGGGTGTCGCAAGATATGGCTCTGAGAAACTTTCCGCGTTAGCTATCAAGTGTGATACAAACTTATTTTCATTAAAATGCCAATTCAGATGAAAATGTAATTAGTACGAATTGAAGGTTTTTATCACGCAATAAAATATATACGCGTCGGGTAAGTCTTTGAATGCAGGAACATCAATGCATACAGCCGACGGGCCAAGGTAGATAAAGCATATTAGTTATCTCACCAGGTGACTAATCAATATGGTCGCAAACGCAGGTCAGACGCTCTTGTCTGCCCAACTTGAAGGCAATTATTAAATCCAAAATACATTGCGTGAAGACTTTGTTGCATGTATTTTGCTACATCGAAACGCTATTCTTAAATGGGAGTACAATTTCTACACACTGATTTTCTACAGTTAAATAGGTATCGTAATAGGTAATATAATAACTCCAGAACAAATATGCTACACTCTATCAACAGGGCTTAGCAATGCGTGATCAGATGAACAACACGATATACGAGAAAAGCATTTACAGGCTACTAGGTCAAGCAATGGTAGCCATTAATGATGAAGCAATGAGTTACCTTATATACAAGGCAAGGTAATATCAGTGCCGAGTTGCGTCCTGGCACGAACAGCGACAGAATGCTGAAGTAGTTATCTGCTATCTTCATTACATGCTCTGTAATTAATCCTCTCTGCTCTAAGCCAAAGAATATCGAACAAAAATCTTAGAGTTAGCTCCCATGTAGATATATATATATATATACGTTAAGCATGTATATATATATATATATATATATATATATATATATATATATATATATATATATATATATATAGAGATAGATATATATATATATATATATATATATAGATATATATATATATATATATAGAGATATATATATATATATATATATATATATATATATATAGATATATATATATATATATATATATGATTATTATATATATATATATAAATTATATATATATATATAATATGTATATATATACATAAATATGTGCATATAAAACATATATATATATTATGAATATATATATATATATATTAATAAATATTATATGTATACATACAAATATATGTAATATGTATATATATATATAAATATGTGCATATAAACATATGCATATATATTTATGTTTATATATATATATATATATATATAATATATATATATATATGTAGTATATATGCATATATATATATATATTCATATATATGTATACACATATATATATATAAATATATATATATACATATATATAAATATATATATATATAAATATACATATATATATGTATATATATATATGTATACATATATATGTATATATATATTTATATATGTACATAAATATATATATAAATATATTTTTTTGTTTACATATATGAATATATATGTATAAATATAAATATATTTATGTAAATAAATCTATATTTATGCATATACATCTCTTTATATATATATATATTAATATATATATGCATGATAAAATTAAACAATCATGGGTAAATATTTTGTATGAATAACCTTTATCCCGAGACACTGAGTTTGTATGTGAAGAGTTTTAACGAATCGCAACATGAAATAATAGGATTACCATAGGTTGATAAAGTAAACATCCATCGGCTTCATTACTTCCCTAAAGGCGTATTATCTACCGTATTAGATAACGTAATATGGGGATAAATGGTGAACGAAATGTGTTAAGTTGAGTAGGGCTTCCTCGTAACCTCGTATGCGCTACTAAGCGCGCACATAAAACTACATTTACAAGCCTTCTCTGTAAAGAGCTGTTGCTCACTGGCATCGTCTCTCGTTTTAATGCAAGTAATATTTTTGTCGAATAATATACGCTGATCCGCTTACCTTCATCATCGTGTCCTGCTATTCCACTATGCAAGCTTTCAGGACCAAAATCACACTTCCCCACACTATTTTGGCCATATTCGGCCTCACGCGCATATCGACTTCATTTGTTTCGTCGCTTCCTGCTTTTATGTCACCACCCCTAAATTATTCATACGATGATGGAATTTTTTATGATGACAGAGTCATTCAAATATGACTTAAGCAGGTAAAAATTGGATGAAAGCACCTTTAAGTATTTTGTTCTGTAACAACGAACCCATATGAGGGTTGATGATGTAAGAGATGAGTTGGTACATTATCTTAAATAGGTGTGCATGAAAAAAACACTGCTATGTATATTGAATTATAAAGACAGAATGACTCGGTTACGTGCTAGTCAGGTAATTCTATGATAGACAGTAATGGGACGAGAACAGGCACTATTTGCATCCAATTTATTCCTGACACGCAATTGCAGCAAACAATAAATATGAGTGTCATTTCGAGGGCACTAACTGAATCACCAGAGTCATATATAATTTAACGCAGAGCAGACACTGTCCCACTTTATTAAAGTTATTAAATTCACATACAAAACTCCGCCAACCACCTGTTATTCCAGACCAAAAGATACAGAAAAACCCGCGATATTAGACAGCAGACATCTCATTTTGTCGACTTTGAATGTCAAGCAATCGATTGCAAGGCAGATTTCGGTCCTTCGCTTGTAGCGAATGTTAAACACATTACCACAGACGTAAAAGCCACAGGTGCGAACCAAATTAGTAGAACACCATTGAGATTTAGATCAAATGCAGGCACACTTACGAGCCCTTCACACCCATCAAAGATCAAATCGAGCGTTATTTTCTGTCGATGGCTAAAATGCTTATGCAAGGAGAACCTGGAGAATCCGCCTAGGATGCCTGTATTTCCAAGCCATATTAGTGTGATCATGAAGGAAATCTAGATAGTAACATTAAATGCGGATTAGCATGTTTTAGTAAGAGCTCCAAATTCTGTTTTAGCATTTATTATAATGCACCTAACAATTTGGTTGCTAATATCAATAATATATAAAGTAAATATATCTATATATAGTATATATATATCGTTTAATGATTGGAAAATTATTTCTATACATCCTCCATGAATCCCATGACAACGACCTATAGGCATTCAATCACCATCAATGTGACTTGTGAATTAATGGAAACACTGCGTAATTAGTGGTTGTCGATGGCCTGTGAGATCTCTCCTCTCTCTCAGCGTACCGAACTCTGCTCTCTCTCTTCTCTCTCTCTCTCTTTCACAGCTTTCAACTTAAGACTCTCAGTCCTCTCTGTCAATTCTTCATGTCATGCAGAGCTCTCTCAAGGTGACAAAACGAACAAGACGCCAAGGCGCAAAAATGCAGATTTCCGTTTCATCCGTATAGTCACTGGGAACTTTACCATTAAAACTGTGCTCTCAACGCAACCAATAAAAAAACTGTTATAGCAGTTTATCAGCACAATACAGAATATCGATTTTTCGGATTGCTCCAACATTTAAGTTTAGGAATAGCTCATCAGTATATAGTAACATCGAACATGTACTTATTTATATAAAACGCAATACCATGGATACTTACACAATGTTTCCATTCAACTACTAATTCGTCGTTCAGACTATGAAGATTGGCTATGGATATCCAATCAAGAAGGGCTTGTGGCCATTTGCCGATCCCGATTGATATATTGATATAATTGCTGTCCACCTAACGGCTTTCGTAGTGGTTTCTTGATATAAATCAAGATACATTTGTTTTATTGAAGGCTCTATGTCAAACATAACGTTCCATAATGTGCGCCGATGTTGTTGCGCATAAGCGAGAGGCGGCGCTCTTGCTATGCAGCAGGAAATTATTGCATTATATTATTTTATATTTCTCCAATAACTTGCTTCTTGATAACTCTTTGCCATTGGAATTTCCATTCTATTAATGTATTCAGCGCCTTCGCCATGCCAGTGCAATCGATTTTCACGTGCCATGCACTTCTTTAAATGAAGTATTTTCTATGACCATAATATATGTTAAGCAAAATTAGCGAAACCATGTCACGTATCATTTGGTTGCTGATTTCTCATGCATTATTTTGTACTTTGAATTCGATTGGATCATTATAATGTACTTACCCGTTTGTTGTCGAAATTAATTCTCTGATTCATGATGATGGATTACTGATGAAAATAATTGCAGAAGCATATAATCTCACATTACACGAATGTGCATTCTATGGAATATTGTTCCTGGTGCAATGTTAAAAAAAATAACAAACACAGGTACGTAGATTAATCTGTCTGCGTAAAGGCATAAAACAGATGATGCATAGATGACGTTTTGTTTGTGAAATCGTCGACTTTGCAAAAACAAGTGGTCCTTATCGAGGATATGCATGGCAATATTACACCTATACGTCTCGTTTTGTGCAAATAATTCGTTTTATAGCAGCAGCAGAAGCAGCAGCCTAATAAATAATCATTGAATTGCCGCAGATATACACGCACCTTATATACCCCGATGTCGGGATATATAAGGTGCGTGATTATATTCGATGACGTCACAGAAAAGGGAATGCTATACGTTATAATTACTTCGGCGATAACCGGAAGGAAAGCATCCAATAATAATTGTTATAGATGTCTGAACATCTGAAAAAGGGTATTTCTCCAAAATGAAAATTTGTCATATCTCATAATTGTTATAACAATTATAGTTATAAACAATGCAAAACAAATGTAACTATGCAAGCCGACACATACTTTCTTAGGTAAATATATAACGAACATGGAAACATGGTCCCCATACCGTGTAACAAAACAAACGAAATCTAAATTTAAAATCACAAAAGTCGTTGCAATTACTCCAAAAGGCCGCATGGATTGAAAATACTGTATAAGGTTTGTTGTTTTGTTGTTATTAAAATTATAGCTTCCGACAATTTGTGGCATCATTCGTGAATTGTGATGCCGGCATTGTAAACACAAACTATGCAAATATTGACGCAATTAATATATTCCTACGGCGGAGATATGGTTTTGCCATAAAAGACTATGTACAAGTACTTGTTACTATAACTTTTTTATGTTGAACCCCGGGGGTCCACTAAGAACAATCCATGGCTTGCCTTTCATGCCATGTTGTCGCCTAAACTACTCGGGACTATTAAACACAGTACAAATGACACTTCATTCCTTCGAGCAAATAGTACACGCCTTAATAGATACATTGGACTACTGGAACGCTTTATTGCAAGGAACCCCATCTTTTTATAGCAAAATACCAGCAGGTGTTAAATGACCTTTGTTAATGTAAATTAAATATGCAAAAGTGCACAGATAGGTAAGGGAGAAAGAGAAATTCAAATCGTAGCCTAAATTATCATGGTAGGCTTTGTACTTTATTTTCACTATTTACTGATACTTGCTTCGCAGCAAATATCACTTATGGGTTGTGAGCTTTCGATTTATACGTCCGCTATATGAACCATTTAAGCTACATGGAAGCAAACATTTCCCACTAGGACCCCAATATCGTGTTTTTTCTACATGATATTTTCATGAATGCGTAAAGGGCTCGATTGCGCGGTACTCCATTTTGTTACCTCGTATAATGGCTTCGATATGTGAATTATTGAACCGAAAAGGCATCGTTGTTGCTTTCTACTGTATAGCTTGTATCCTTCAACGATGTTGACTCTGCAAGAGCATGTCCAAGTATTAGCTTAAAATACATCTTACGCATAAGGCTTAGAGGGGCAGGATATATAACATTACGAAAGCATAGTGCCGCGACACATGCTTGTCATGAAGCTCTTTCATAGTTATAATATTCCAACACATTGACCCATAAAACTATACCTGATGCACATAATTTACTGCCCCTTCCATTCCGGCCGTTACAAAACAGCATTGCGACATTGAAAGTCACAGCAAAAAGACACTGCACTTATTATATAGTCCACAGAAATGCAGCAAAACGCCGTTGGAAGGTATTTGCATACACTTGAGCTGCACCGTTACAAGGTGGTGACTGTGCAATAGCGTTGTAGCACCGCATCAAAGATTCTATATCAATTATGCGATGCGTTCAGTGCGCCCGGCGGTTTGCAGGTATGCACCTGTATGACCGGATCACTACTTCGACTTGACAAAAGAATGCAAGTCATGATTAACTTTAACATATTACATAACACTGTAACGTATTGACATTGTTTGATAGTACCATGCGCATCAGTCCGAGATAAAATATCGCAATTCGTCGTACAGACTCGCTATAACAATTCTATAATTATGCCCTGAAATTAGCATTGCACAGAAGTAAATTGATCGCGGAAAAATATTCTGAAGTGTGAGCCTCAGAAATAAGACCCATTATAGTATAGACATAGGAGTTGTGGGATAAGTTCTTCAACACCACAGTTCCTGTAGGAAGTCCGACTCCTTTTGTATGATAAAAAGAAATGTATATCGATGCACAAACGATGGCGAAATGTACATGTTCGACCCAGTTATTTTAACTTCACCTAAAACTGTTTACAAGCATTCTAAATGAGGTTATTTTGTCGGATTTAATAACAATTCTCAATTATGGGAATATAACAGTTTGCAGTTTAATAACGCATATTGATAACAAACGTGAAAACACTTACACAAACAGTTCAGACATCGGGATGTTGTTGCACGAACCTCATGAAAATACGTGATTTAAAGCGCAAACGAATTGACAAATTAAACCCATCACATGTATTTGTGCCTGAATATATGCGATACAATTTCCTATGAAAAGGTTATTCTGAGAATAATGTGTTTTGGCAGGTGCTGATTGCTTACCTAAAGCTTATTTCGTGATAAACATATTCGGTTATTATGCAGTTGTGAATCACTCGGAACGGATTGAGGCAGGCAAACGTAAGCCCTAGTCCTAAGGCATATAACCGCCTATACGAGGACAATTTGACACACATACGTGGCTTAATCCCATTATGGTACACTTCATTGTTAGGGATAACATGATACAACGACGTGCAAGATTGCCTGCTTACAACATGACAGAGCGGATTTCTTTATGTAACTGAACGTGTTTGCGTTAGACAGATCTCATCAGTATGTCATATTACATCCAGCTTCATATCCACGCATGTGTCACTTTTCACACACATACCACCATATAAGCTACTCAACAGAACGCATAAGACATTTGTACGAACCCATGCACCCTCAGGTATGAATGGATGTCATATTACATCATTGAGATATCTATCTATCTATCTATCTATCTATCTATCTATCTATCTATCTATCTATCTATCTATCTATCTATCTATCTATCTATCTATCTATCTATCTATCTATCTATCTATCTATCTATCTATATCTATCTATCTATCTATCTATCTATCTATCTATCTATCTATCTATCTATCTATCTATCTATCTATCTATCTATCTATCTATCTATCTATCTATCTATCTATCTATATCTATCTATATCTATCTATCTATCTCTATCTATATCTATCTATCTATCTATCTCTATCTATCTATCTATCTATCTATCTATCTATCTATCTATCTATCTATCTATCTATCTATAGCTATCTATCTATCTATATATCATATATATATATATATATATATATATATATATATATATATATATATATATATATATATATATATATATATATACATGTATTTATATACAGATATATATGTATATATATATATATATATATATCATTATATATTAATATATACACGTATATTTAAATATATACATATATATGTATATATATATTTATGTGTTAAATATTTTTAGACTCATTGGTAGATATATATATATATATATACTATCTAGTTATATATATATATACATAAATATATATGCATGCATATAAATATACATATACATATTAATATGCATAAACACTGAAATATATTTATAAATAGAGATATACATACACACACAAGTGTTCATGTATTCATGTGTGCATATATATATATATATAACGTATATAAACATATGTTAACACGTATAGATAGATACATATATACATATATATATATATCAAGATATCATATATATATAAATATTGCATATGTATTATATATATATTATATATAATATAAATATATATAATTATATAATATATATATATATATATATATATAATATATATATATATATATATATATATATATATATATATATATATATATATATATATATATATATATATATATATATATAGATATATATATATATATATATATATATATATATATATAGATATATATATATATATATATATATATTATATATATATATGTATATATATATATATATATATATATATATATATCTGATATATATATATATCTATATATATATAGATATATATATGTATATATATATATATATATATATATATATATATATATATATATATATATACATATATATATATATATATATATATATATATATATATATATATATATATCGATATCTCTTATATATCTATCTATATATACTATCAATATTTATCAATCTATATATCGCTCGATCGATCTTATATCTATCTATCTAACTATCATATCTGGCTATATATAGAGAGCTATGAGAGAGATATATATATAGATATATATATATATAGATATATATATATATATATAGTATATATATATATATATATACTATATATATATATATATATATATATATAGATATATATATATATATATATATATATATATATATATATATATTTATATATACATACATTTTATATATATATATTAACAACATATATAATAGTTATATATATATATGTTTTATATATAAACTTATATATATAAACATATATATTCATATGCATACATATATTTACATATATTTATATATATATATATGTTATTTTATATATATATATAGATAAATTTTTAATTATTTATTCAAATATAAATATGCATATATATATGTATATTTACATATATAATATATATATATATATATATGTTAATCGATATGTATATATATATGCATGATATTTATGTATATAAATGGTAGATTATATATATATATATATAAACTATCTAGTTATATTTATATTGAAACATAAGCGCATATATATATATGTATATATAACAATTAATGTAAATGCATATATATAAATATATATATAAGTATATACCAATGTATATATATATTTAAATATTTTTAGTTAAAGAGACATATATTCTTATATATATATATATATATGTGTGTATTCATATGTGAATATATGTACATATATCAACATATATGCATATATATATTATATATACACATATATATATATACGTATGTATATATACATATATATATCCATACATATATATATCTATACATATATATATATACGTTTTATGCATATATATATATATATGCGTATATATATGTATATATAAATGCGTATATATATATATATATATATATATATATATATATATATATATATATATATATATATATATATATATATATATATATATATACGCATATATATACATATAAATATGCGTGGTGTTAACATGCTTGTCATAACGAGCCCTTTTTATAGTGTATTGCGTTTTAATTCGGGGTTGAAATGTCTAGTGAAATAGTTAGAACACTCGAACATGATACTATCTTGCTTATATATTATCAGACCTTTCACCGAGTCTGCCTTTCTGATCAGCAACCGTGTGTTTGCCCTTCGCCGATCGCGATTGAATTATTGATATAATTCCATGCGACAGCCTTACTTCCAAAATTGTTGTTGATATTCCCTTAGTGACCCTACTATGTCAATGCAATCGATTGCCGCGTATTATGCTCTTCCAATAATGAATTTTACCGTTCATAAATATTGTGACATACCGTTATATATTTAACGAAAAATCAGCTAAGCCATGTGTGAAAACATGTGAATGCGGTTTTCTCTTAAATGTTTAATGGCGTTAGCAGACACATTAATCTACGTACCTGGTATGGTTTATTTTTTCAAATTTGCACTAGGAAGAATAACGGCATAGGACGGCTCCTGAATCTTATAGCATTAGAATACACAGTCGTGCAATATGCGATTATTTGCATCTGCTAGTAAGAGCTTACATCAGTTATCAATCATCATGATGTAGGGAACTCATTTCGAGGACAAATGAATTAGTTATTCATATTCTATATACCATTCTTGAATAAAATTCTAATTGAAAGAAACCTTTATTGTAGCGCTCTATTCATCGGTTAGTTAAACTTGTATGTACATGCATAGACCACAAGTACATTTGTCCTCTCTATTATTGCCATGTTTACATAGGCAGTCGGTTTTTAAAGTGATTGCAATCCAAAGACTGACATTAAACCCCTTGAATTTCGAGATTAACACAGTCGTTTCAAATTGGTAGAATTCCTGTTGCAATTGCTATGATACAAAAGCTTGCTTGGCTCATGTTATCATAACAATCAAGTGAACAACATCTGCCAATGGTAGTTGATGGGGGTAGAGGTGTTGGGTTACATATGACATATTGCACCTGATAGCATTGCGCTTACACGCCAGCAGTACATAGAAATTCAATCGCACTAATGAAGAAATGTTCAAAAGATGTCAACTGGCAAAATCTAACTGCATTATGACATGGTTAATCTTGCCAACCATAGTATTGATTCTGGATTGATCAGCGTTATTGGCTTTCTCTTTGTAACATACATACATAGAGTGATAAACATTATACGTCATATTTTCCTGTTTTTCGGTCCAAAATTCCTGCACATTTTGTTGTCTATAGTTTAAAGGGGTAGGCTTCTTTCGCTAACATGATTAATTGCTTTGAACATCAGTGACCTTTGCGGAACGAGACACTGGCCCGTTGTATAAAGAATGATTACCATAATCGCCGGTCAATAAATCCCCAATGACCGCCTTGATCACATTAGTCATTTATGGCGGTACAAAACAACATCTTGGGTTTGATATTTTATGATTACAATTTTTCAATTATGCAAACGAGTAAGATATGAAGGCTCTCCATTACTTAAGCTCAAAACTGAATGAGCGTAGCTTGTAACGCGTCGAATGGGTTTCGGTTTTTCAAGGCTGTACGCTAAAGGATAAGCTTAGATTTAATGATGCTAAGACGAAATGTCTCATATTACATAACACACGAGCAATAATGCCACTAGGAATGGGCATGAAAAAATCTTCTTATGGTTTTACAATAGAAAATGGTTGGGTTATGTATTGGCATTCGTTCCTTTCAGAGGTCCAGGATATCGTGAAGCGATAAACCAGTGCCTGAAGTGGTACCTCAGTTAAACAAGTCAAACTGTTTATCGTAATTAAGTTCATGCATCGTCGAATGATATACGTATCGTAGCTTAAAAGACATTGATCGTGAGGTATGTGTTGCCAATGAAGGATATATTTTGCAAGCCGAGCCTCAGGTTTTCTATAAATCGCCTGTTGGACACAACATTTAATGTCGCTCCGCTAAGATCACCAAAACAGCCATAGGCAATTCCTACGCTTTGAAATGACCACCTCGATATGACTTTGTTCGCACTGAAACAAACGCTGACACGTACAAAAATCATAGCTCCCAAAAAAAAATACATAGCATAATAGTTTATACTCATTTATCAAACAGCTGTTATTCAGTGCAATTGAGAACGACAAAATTCCTACTGACGGGCTCTTTTCATCATCATTTAGAAGCACATCTATAAACCTGATGTAACATACTATCAATTCTATACATCAGCCGGTCTGGCATTGTATCACTTTGACGACGTGTCATTGACGTTTAGGTAGCCCAATCTTTTTTGCCCGACGTACTGCTTGCCGAGTGCGTATAAATAAGGGCTGCGGAAATACAAGATGGGAAAACGGATTTTATATAGCGTTATCGTCAACATCACCGGATTCTTAGAGGCTTTTCTGTTAACCAAAATAACCTTTTACATTGCGAACGTTGCGACTTGTTCCGTTTGAACGCAACCTTTTATCTAGAATTAGATTATGCCTGGTGCCTAAAAAGTCGGTTAGCGGAGAAATGATCAATACATGGATGAATAAATCTGCGTCCCGCAGCGTTCATTCTGCCCAAACAATTGACACACCATGACACAAATGGAATCCTTTGTACATGGGTAGCAGTAATACTCTGTATCGATAGATTTGTTTGATCGCAGATAGTCGAACATCTTTTTAAGGCTTTATATGGGGAATTAAGTGTAAGAAAACGATATATGATGCACCCAAAACGGTTTTTAATGCGCTCATTGGGTATTGTCATTGCAACAAACATTGTCTACCCCCTCCTTACTCCACCTTTACGCAGTACGCGCTTGTAAATGTCCTTGTCAGCTTTGTCAACAGGGGTATACTCAGGCATTTGGTATTATCTTACATCTTAATGCATATCAATCGCATCAAGTCAAAATATTAATAGCCTGCTATATTTTCTCTATTGTGCGACATAAACGCACCTTTCCTGCTTGGTTCATACTGATCAGTTATATATAAACGACGTGTGTGCTAGTATTGGGATTTCAGGGATGGAACTTCAAGCAGGCAAATGGCCTTTGAAGTTTCGTACATGATTTTAATTATTTTCGACAAAGACCAAAATGCACACCAAGGATATAGAATGCTGCAATTAGGTGCTTTATTCTTTTCATAGTAACCGGGCCCTATTTTCCAGTATTGCATAGCAGTCGGCTTCCTCTCGGATATTAATAGCTTCGAGTTATCGTGGCAAATACAGAGCTGTATGTGCTCTCCTCTTTGACCCGATTAAAAATTATGACATGCAGTGAATGCAGCATTCAGGTATTTTACAACTCACTCAATTATTTACCCAAACATTTACAAACACCTTTACACACTCACTCCATCCATTATATACAAACTCCCTCAAAGCTCCATCACTGGCTATCTCGCTCATACACTCACACCCTAACTCTCTTATTTTCAAACCAACTCAATCAAACGCACACACACTGATTCGTTTGCTCATTTGCATGCACTCATACTGACACACGCATATCCACTAGCTCACTCTCTAACACACTCACAAACTCATCCACTTTCTATTTTACTTTCTCATCCATTTACCTACTCAAATGTCTATGGACGAGGTCTGTTCTGGGTCACATATTACGATTTGACAATAGCCTTTCACTATTGTTCGACTGCATGGTCCACTCACAATATATCACTGAGTTTTAATGCACTGATGGGAAGAAATAGTAGATAATGTTAACCTGATAGCGTAATAAATCAAACTGAGCCATGTTGCCTTGCTCCCTCAAAGACAACACTGTGGCACTGCTTGGTACGCACTCGAATTTTGGGAGATCGAAGGACAAGGTCGTACTTAACAAAATGCGACGAGGCAATAACTAGACAAATTACTTCTAAAAGATAAGTACTTGGTTGATACTTAAACTGTTAGCAATGTATTCTCACTTGAATTCATCACATAAACAATATACATAGTTTACGTCAATTTGCAATCCACAATTAATACGATGGGTGTAGCCACAACTCAATGAATTGTATGTAACAACATGTGTTCGTATGCTATGAAATGCACATAGCCCCCAAACTAAAAGATAAGAATGTGAAATTGCGGTTTAGGATCGCGGTCTACACGTGTTACCTTTTTGTACACTATGTATACTGTCAGTATGCCATATCATTGACACATTAGTATATACCCATTTTTGCACCATCGTGGAGAGACTATACTACGATATGCAGCTTTTAGGGTTATATCTTTTTTCCTGGAACGAGGTGCTATCGTGACAATGAGGGCCCAGACAGATGTTTGGAGAATATCTGCTAAATGTCATTGCCTGCTAATCAAACGCTCAAACTTATCTCCAAGAAAACATATGCAGTTCCTTGATCTAGTTTAGTTGTTCCGTGATATGTAACAATACTTTTAAGCTCAATATCATATGAATGCCCTGAACGTAAATTGCAGGGCACGGCTATGTGATACACATTGCGCAAAATACATTTGCTAGGATGATAACCAGGGTCCAAAGTTTCGCACAGCACGCATTAGTGTATTAGATGCTGCGGTATGTTTCTCGGCCATGACATTTTATATTATTCATCAGAAATAAGAAAGAAATATAGCAGTAGTTAGTCGGTTAATCAGCTGCGTCAAAAAGGCTGTTGTACTTGCTGGTTATATGTTAGTTAAACCATTTTTGAACCATTTGTTCATTTAAAATGCATTTTAAATGTACAAACAAGAAGAGAAAAGCACTTGACTCAAAGTGTTGCTGCTGTTTTCTTTTGCGATCTTTTGGCAAACCCGAATCGCTGCAATGCTGTTACATTATATGATAGCCTCAATAAGTCACAAGCCAGTGATTAAACCAATGATAAGTGTTTTGTCGTGAGCCAGTGAGTGTATATTCTAAAAATAACATGGATAAGATACCACTTAAGAGATGCTACTTGGATGAATTGTATTATCTATGGAACAACAACAGGTTTCAGGAAGTCTTGGTTGTCATTGATAGTAGATTTTAAAAAATACAACCTGCAAGTTGGCCAAGCAGCATTCGGTTTGAATGGCGGTAGTTGCCAAAACATATAACTTGATCATTTTGTGTGATATAGTTGCATTTCGTAACGTTGCAGCTATGTTATGACGAACATCATAACAGAATATTTATGAACTAATTAATATCCTATTATAAGTTCATGGCCGTGAGAGTCTGCACTGAGATGACTCACGTATAGATTCACATATTGTTCATGGCTATGTGCCTTTATCATGCGGTGCAACTATTCTTGCTAATTTGACTATTTGTATTATACTGCATTGAATAATATATCAAAGTCCTACAAGAGTGTCGCAAGTAATTGTGAAAAGAGGCCTTCCGTGTTAGTAACATAATGTGTAACCAATTTTTTTGAATATTCAACTGACGATTTAACCACACAAAAAGCACTTGGTTACGGTTTTTATCATCCTTTGCAATGTTAACCCGTCACGTTAGTCTTTGCACACAGTAACATATATGCATTCAGCGTGCGGGGCAAGGCTGTTGAAGCAATCAATCATCTCACTAGCTGACTTATCAGTGTAGTCGAACCCGCGTATTAGACGCTGCCCAACTTGCAGGATATCCTTATATCCAGAATACATTGTATGAAGGCTTTCTTTTCTGTGTTATTCATAGGTATGTTAATCAATAGTAATTGTGCGCTGGACCACAATATCAAATTATTCGCACCATTATACGATTTTACATCACACAATGCAACAGTTATAAGTCTACACCTCGACGTTAGATTTTTGGCACAGTGTAAGCAAATCTTTCGTGGTCAAAGTAACAGCACAATACCTGCAGTATATATTCCGTGCGCACTGATTGTCAAATGTTATCCTTACCGGTACCATAATGTTCCGTCCATCTTAACGCTCTAGTTGAGTGAACCTCTCTAGGAGTGTATACATGGTTGGAGTGCATATGCAGCTTTAGTTAATAGGTAATGGTAATATTGGGTTTTAACGTCACTTTTAACAATGAGATATGCATTGCGAAAATGGGCTTCAAACTCATTCATCTTGTGCATTATCACATGGTTTGTACAACAGTTTGTGCTGACCCATTAGCACGCCAACAATGAACAATTAGTCATGGCGATCAACAATAAAACGGTTTGCTTTTCTTGCTGAACCATTATACCACCGTACATAATATCCAACACTTTTGACATACGTTTCACTTCTGTCCAGCTATCATTAACATTAGTTGGGCCTACATTGATGTTATATATTAGACATACACAAAGCTATGTAATCTTTTTCACAATTGGTCATGGGTAAAACTGCATTTATTTACATAAGAAATGAATAATAAACAATATAGTTATAATGTCATGATATTTATTGTAACACCATTTATAGATTTTGCTACTGGGGCAGTAGGGCATTCAATATATTATAAGTGGCCGTAATATTGAATTTATCATTAACAATGGTGTAGGTAATGAAGTGTACAATATGTTATGAAAATATCATTCAAACATATAGTTCAGCTTATATCAGAATATGTTCTTGTCCTTTGTTCTGTGCTTTTTCAAGAAAGTAACGGAGAGACCTCGGGTTCTGGTAATCTATTAGACCCAATTAAGTGAACACTGTCTCGTTCCCTGTGTATTTCGTGAACAATCTCATTTGCCTATATATTCCCTTTATCTCAAGATTAATTAAAATGCTACACTTAATCCGCTACGCACATATATAAGCCGATGCAAACGGCCGGGAATCTGCTGATTGTTTACATCCTTGAACCACGATTTTTTTTTTATTCTCTGGCATGAAAAAATCTTTGCCAGCATAAGAGGCATAAAACTGCTACAGCGTACAATGTTAACATATTGGCAGAGTTCTCAATTAAGGTAGAAACAACATGCCTTCCAACCGTGTGTGGAAACCAGGGTTATGTTGCAAATCAAATATTACCGAAATGTAAGTGCTAATAACCAATTTTGATCGAATTTATCTTCCGTCTTTTCTATAAAACATTTACTTTTCACTAATTTATTTGTGTCATGCGATCAACATGGTACCAGCGGACCTTGGTGGTGAAAAATTCTGGCTATAAGATATTGTGTCGGCATAAACAAATAGATGCTGTTCGAAGGGTGTTTAACCGTCTGTATGTTAACTTATTAACCTATCCATCCGAGTAAAATAAATACGTAGAGCAAACGGCTAATGAGAGATCACCGTTTGACACGTATTGCCTTTAAGCCGGTGCATTATTGTCCATTGTGCTTCCGATATCTGTATCTGCTGACAATTCATTGCAAAATAACAAATACATCATCAAAAGGCGCAATATAGCAAGATATGCGCGACCACAATGGTTATCGAAATGACGTTGATCGTACTGCTAATAATGGGAAAACATTGAGGCATTTTCGGATGGGAAACACACCCTGTACATCTCCCATGTACTACACACAGATGTAGCCAAAGACACACGCATCGTCAAGTTGCTTGCAGGTTTCTGACAAAATATTTAGTTTTCTTCAATAAACTCCTTTTCTTGATGTCGCATGTTCCTTTCCCTTCTATCAACTTCATTCTGCTCACTTAACTACCCTTTATATACCACCCAATTTACGTTGTACAGTCCCATTTAAACGGATATTTGTCATAAACTGAATGGTATTATCATCATTGGGCTCCTTCTCTTTTACCTACTCCTCCACATGTTCATGTAGAACCATCAACAACAGATGTGTATTAGGCACTTCATTTTTATTACCTCTCATGTATGCATTAAAACATCCAAGTTTATATTTCGCCATATTTCCGTTACAAGTATCTCGTCTGGTGGGTTATATTGTGTTTTAAAAGGCAATAGTACTGATGCATATGTATTAATAATACCTTTTATTTATACAATCTGATAGAAACACGTCTTTTAGAGGTAGGCAAAGCAAATATGCCGTAGTTGTCCTGAATGTAAACTATAATTGTTCTGCATTATTAATGATAATAAGCTGAGAAGAAGCTGAGTCCTTGATTTAAGGAAATACAATCTCCAGCATGGCAGTTTCATTTCAGATGAGAAACTGAAATACACGTATTATCGGTTTACTGTAATCGACGGAATGTCACCGAACGATAACTATCAAATATATGCGTATAAGTCCCAAAGGTAATTTTCATGGGTATTTAAACACACTTATTATATGCATCAAGAATAGTGGCTTTCCAATTCAAATTAACGTCAACAACCACCTATGGCTAGGAATAAGCTAGAATGATTAAAGAGGTTTAAGACTAATAAGATTGCGAATCACATTTACAGTGATCAAATCAGTGACCTGAAACCAGTGATCTGACATATTTTTCAATCAAACAATGCCTACCTCGAGTTCAGCAAAATATTCGATGTTGTTTAAATAAGCTATCTTTGGTAGGCAAACTGCCGAACAACAGAAGCGTAACATCATTGAATCACCAACTTCCCCTTAGACCTCTTCTTTGTCAGCAAAATTATGTTTCTAATGTGATGAATTGTCACTTGGCTGATGAATTAATTGCCCTGTTATGAAAGTTAATGCTTGAAAACATCAATAGCAATCATAGACGTGAACTATAAAATTTCGACACATCACAAAAATTTCTGAATGCCATTGTGAATCATAGAGTGAACCACCTTCATTCTTATAATGCAAAACAATGAATGCTAACGGACCCTACATAAGACCTCTGTCAACATGTCGACAATACATTAAGTAATGACGGAGAGGGAACTAATTATATCACAAGTAAATAGAGAGATGCTGGGGATCTGTCAGGCAATATTTAAACTCCCAGGCTTCTTTGGATTAAGGATAAAGATATCACGTGATCAGATTATTTGTAATCTGATCACGTGTTAATCAGATCAATCGACGTTTGTGCTTATCAGGTGTCCAAATCTGACCAAATTGCGAACAATTGTTAAATATCGTCATAAACTGTCAATTTGACATTATACACGCTTGAATAAACGTCCAGCTTAATTGAAAAAAACTGTATTATTAGTGTTCTAGCGACAGGATTAGTAGAGGTTAAGTAAAGTAATCGCTACTTAGATACCGTGGACGGCAAATGGTATATTGGACTAGCTGCCAAGCGAAACTGTGATAGGAAACTTCTATAATGTATTAATAACAATAGCCTCATTCAAACGTTACACGATTCATGTACAGGCTGAACATACTGTATATACACATTCCTGATAGCCTATAGCATACAATATGGTTTATCTCGCACATCTTGCGAGTAATGGTGGATGTGTTGGCTCCATTGACAAAGGGCACACCACGGTGTGGTAAGGGGTTATGAAGCTCATTGTACCGGCTCGATAATCGAAGGTCAAAGGTGATAGGACTTGTGCAGTGACGCATAATGCTGTTCCAACATGCCTTGAAATAATTTTTACCATCTTAGTATACTGCAAACATATATATATATGATATATATATATATATATATATATATATATATATATATATATATATATATATATATATATATATATATATATATATATATGTAAAATATATATTTATGTATGCATGCGTATATAAATATCCATATATATATATAAATCGATATACATATATATATGTATATATAAGTTAATATATATTTATATATCTATATCTACTTATCTATAAACATATATACGTAGATCCATATATATATGTTTTAATATATATGAGTCTATATGAATGTATAAACATCTATATATATACATATATTACAATATCATGCCGATGGAACAGGTTGTTTGGCTTACTAAGCTGTACTTCTAAGGTGTAGTTTTGAGGTCATCAGGTGACGCCTGCTCTTCAATTCTTGTCAAATAAAGATTTCAAGATTATAATTGAGGAAATACCTACTGTATTGAACGCTAAAGGTTATATTTATTACCATCTGCATCATAAGCTACTATGATGACTGTGTACCAGCTCTGCGGGACATACTAATAGTAATTCTCGAAGTGAAATAAGTATCGCAAAACTCCCCCTGGAGAGCTATATTGTATCATATATTCAGACAACCTTCACGGCTAAGAACAGGTCTAATGCACTATAATAAAACCGGGAGCTAGCTCTTAGATTATTGTTAAATTTTCGTTGGCTTAGAGCAGAGAGGATTAATTACACAGCATGAAATGAAGATGGCAGATAACTACTGCAGCATCCTGTTGCTGTACGTGCCGGGACGCAACACGGCACTGATATAACCTGGCTTTATACATTAGGTAACTCATTGCTTCATCATGATGACTTCCATTGCTTGATATAGCAGCCTGGAAAAACCTTTTTCGTATTTCGTGTTGTTCATCTGATCACTCATTGTTAAGCCCTGTTGGCCCATTGGATAGCGTGTAGCACATTCATTCTGGTGTATGTAGCTTTTGTTTGATATAATATGATAAACGTTTGGAACATATACCGAATCAATGGCATAATAATGTCATTTGTATGCAACATTACGCGTCGCGCAGCTTGCTTTTAGTGCAACTAAGTTTAAGACCCCGTAAACATTCCCTCCTTAATCCTGTGGTTGATATATAATTGATAGAAACATAACTCTGTTTATACACTAGAGCAATGTATTCAATGCGGAAGAATATTCATGCAATATGCGCTAGTTACATTGTGAATATAAGCTATTGAAACTGGTTTACTCTACAACCCGGCCATGAAAAGACAAATTTATTTTGCAGCTAATGCACTCCAATTATGCACTCCAACCATGTACAAACTACCGGAGAACTATGCTCAACTTGCGATTAAAGAGGGACGGATCATTATGGTTCGTACTACGTACCCATTCAAGTAAAGCAGTAGGAAATCAGAGTGTAGAAATTCAACTCTGGGACTAGCGTTTCGGTGTAAGCGTCTGACCAGCGTTTGCGACCATATTGATTAGTCACCGGGTGAGATAGCGGATATGCTTTATCAACCTCGACCCGTCGGCTGTATGTATTGATGTTCCTGCATTCAGAGACTTACCCGACGCGCATATATTCTATTGATAAAAACCTTCTATTAGTTCATATTACATATTCATCTGAACTGTCATTTTAATGAAAGCAATTTAACACACTTGATAGCTAACGTGGACAGCTTCTTTTCATCTTAACATGCGACACCCTTGTGCCATTGTATATGTAGTTTAATGCAGAAATAAGGTAAGTACTTACAAATATTCAATTAACACAAATTACTGAACACAGTCAACAAGTGGGTTGTTTCGGGCTAAGTCACCTTGAGCCCTTGTTATCATAAAAGGAAAAACATCTCGCATAGCCGTGTTCTTCAAATCGAAGCAATAGCATAAAAATCACATTTGGCTATAAGATATAGTCACAACACTGGATATGTCGATCAATTCAGAAGACCAGAACATGTATAACATAAAAGTATACATATATTGTCAATAAGAAAAGATAAAGGGTTTGATTATTAGATGCACATTTGCGTTTTGCACAGCCCATAATGTAACGATGAATACGCGCAAGTTAATCGATGACAACTTACAGATGTTCACCGATCATCAGGCATCTTTCGCATTCCTCATTGTCACGATGACACATCGTTGTTGGTAAGTGTAATGGTAATATTGGAGTTTACCGGCACTTTCAACAACGAGGTGATATCACGACGGTGATGGATGGGGATAGTTGATGCTAGGATAGCTCCCCTTAAGTACCCGCCCACTTGACACAAACCTGTTGCCCAGACCGGTGTGTTCAACTAACACGGTACTATTGATCTGCCAGGTCAGAGATAGGACCGCCATTTAACGGGATCATCCGAGTCACGGGGAACCAGTCAGGTTTTCACACCTTGGTATCGAACATGTGGGTCGACAGACGACGCAGTTTACCACCACGCTACGGGAATCGTCTGACACCCATCGTTATTGGAAGCCAAATAGCACCCCAATACTTTATATTGTGTTAAAGACTGTCCACGATGTCTCGATATTGGACATATACTCTCCATGACTTACCTTAATGGTAGAATACATAGTGTCCAATATTTCAATTCATTTAATCTCCGTTCCTAAGCGCAGATCCACAATGTCTTACTTGCTTCTTTCTGGGATTAGTTCTTTTTAATGTAAACCAACACTCGATATTCTGCAACATAGGCCGGATACGTACAACATGTCACGACAAATGTTGGCCAATCCATATCACAGCTTCAAAGCTAGACAAATAATCTGCATCACTAATGTACGGGTTGCATTAAATGCTGGTGTTGATTTAGATACACGTCTAAGTAAAGATAAGTTGAACTGAGTGTTGTCTGCTCAAGAATGGATAACGCGTAGATACATGGAATCGCATCCTTTGTTCATGTCTAACCCTGTCGGCATTGTAGTTGGGATCAAACCAAAACAATTGATTTGTGGATGCAGCAGCGACATATGATGTACTATGTTCATGTGGGTCTATGTACTAAGGGCATTATGGGTGAACAATCGGAATGTCATCTAACGGAGCCCTTGCAAATATGGCTAGTATCGTTATTTGCCTTATTATACCAGCGTAATGTTTTATACCGTGTGTGTTATTTATATTCCGTTTTTGCCGAGTAACAGTTGTTTAAACACAATTGTCTGTCATTTAACGTTTGTAATGAACGGCAAATAATTTCACTAGTATTGTCAAGCTATTATGGAATATCTACGCAACAGGACAATGTGATCGGGTACACTAGGCCTATCATCAAGTGTAGGGTATTACTTGATACAAGCTGCCATGATGATTTAGGTGTTCCTGGTGTAACAGCTTGTCACATTGTTAATTTTATGAGGCCTATTAGGGGTCAACAATTGCAAGCACACGGTGTCGATAGAACCAAGGTTGTAGTTGGTTCAACCGCGTGATATGTAAGCAAATGAGATTTTGCGTTGAAATTTTACCGCTTGTAAATTCTGTCAAGTCGGGACATATGATATAGGCCTGAGCTTTGTGTTTTCTAGCCAATGATATCAAATGTAAGAAGGGTATCAAGGCGATAACAAAGTTTATCACTTCAACGATGAAAACCATATCGGAATTGCAAACAAATCCGTCCTACACCTAATTAGCGCATTAATGTCCACCATGCTGATGTAATATTGTTCTTATCTCACCTTGGATTATAGCATGGAAATGTCACAATAAAGGGAGCAATAAAGACAATAGCTGGGTAATTTAACTCCAAGGCCTACAGTTGTTATGACTATTGTAACGTTTCTAGACTTGACTTGCTCTGAGATATAATTACTTGGCACAATAGATGCTGCAGCTGTTTAATTAAACAATTATAATGTGCAATTTTCCTGTGTGCGTATCAAGCACTTTAGGCCATATTGCCTTCGGGTTAAACAACATTCAACTCATGATTGTCCTGCCAATGACAGTAATAACTTACTACTTTAAGATGACACCCCTACACTATCTGCGCATCCTGCCAACAAGGCGTTTTCACTCCAGCCACATTGCACTCTGTGATTGGTTCATATGTCAACCAAAGCATTACCAGTGACTTTTCGCATAATAACAACACCTACGACGGTGGTCAGTTCACTCATGTATTGAATAAATTGAATTGCTATCGGCCGCAAAAGGTTTACCAGAGACGATATATGTCGATTTGCTACAATTCGCTTAATGCTATGCGCGGGTAACACATACCAAGTTTCTTTTGTGTGGGTTTTACAGATATGTAAAGGAAATTAATGCACGTATGCATGACGAAACCATAGATGCATATAACGAAACCGCAGATGGTGCTGTAGCGCATTGAGTATTGCCATCTACGGAGATCTGAGTCCTAGTGGTTGACTGTATATGATGAATTAATAACATGTATCATATTGTTTTTTAGTGTGCATTTTAGCACTGTTGCACCTGGTCTATTGATGTTATATCAATGCAACCTCAACATAAATAAGCATGATCGTAGGTTTTGGTTCTTATACTTTCTCAATAATGGACCCATTATGCCCATAAAATACGACCATCGCTCATTGGCGCTCAGCCGGAAATGACAGTAGAGAAAATGCACCCTTGTTCGCCTACAAGATTGTGTTCCTAATACAGCGGCCATAAACTCTTAACCCTGTGTATTGGTGAATAATCAAACACACGATAATATAAATACTTAAGGGGTAACTATCTACATTTGAAATGTATGATAGATTTAGCACTATTGT
Source organism: Urechis unicinctus (assembly GCA_034190875.2). Taxonomy (NCBI): domain Eukaryota; kingdom Metazoa; phylum Annelida; class Polychaeta; order Xenopneusta; family Urechidae; genus Urechis; species Urechis unicinctus. Next base: position 14,357,360 of record CM067345.1, on the reverse strand, counting down.
CTTTCTAAGAAGCACTGACAAGAATAGCGCTTGGGGTTGCCTTTGGGGTGAATACTATTTCAATAAAGGCACGTAAAGCCGGCGATTGTTTATCATTCCCTCTAATAAAGTCAGGAATGTACTTTGTCATGAATTTTGGGTCTTGGAGCTATGGAAATATACGTCTTACGTTGAATTCTGCACAAGTGTGTATGACCGTCATAACGGTCCCATTTGGCAACCAAAGAGAGGTTATAAATCAACAGGTGCTTTTTACTACTGATCAAGCAAATGTCGCGGAATTATCTCTCTCAATCTTTCATACGACAAACTCAGTAACTACCTCATATCACACGTTTCTATCAACGCTGAGAAGCAATGTTGGATACTTATGTATTAACGGAGTGATTGCCATATTAACAATTACAATCTTCTCCCGCTACGACATATTTATTCCTCGTAATAACAAGGGATATATCAGTTGTCATGGAATCATTACTTTAAGGTGTAATGACTCTTCAGACAGATCTATATATTTGTAATCCGAGCTTAGGGACAAGGCTGGAACACGAGCATCAATACTGCAGGTACATGTTTGCACACAGTTGATCGCGCGTACGATTATATGTGATACGTTTTGGATCTTCGATGAGTTGCTGCTGTCAAGCTTGATAGGTTGGGACTGTGTACAGAATAGAACAATATGCCTAGGTGATTACTTATTATGGCTTTGCATGATGCTATATCATATTATGAACTCGGTAACGGAAATGTTGCGACTTAGTTTTGTCAAAAGATCGCAATACCGAACAGCAGGTACAGTCTAGTGCCGTTAGCTTCTCGTGTGTACAGCTAACGCGCTTCTTAAATAAACAAATAGCAGTGAAAGGTTACAAAAACTTACAAGCACAACCTGCCATTTAAAGAGCTATCTTGCTTCCCTATTCCTGATGAATAATACCAGATATCGTGTAGTTTGACACCTCGCGTCCGACCAAATCACGAACAGCAACATCCATTAAAACAGTGCATGCATTAATCAATCTTGGGGCATGGTTATTATAATAAGAAATACAAGGACATATATAGCAAACAATTATACAAATATATTTAATTAGATCAGTTTGAATGAGAGATTATTATATGTATATTTGCGTTGTGCACAGCCCCACTTAAATACAGTACCTCTTTTACCAGCGCAATATTTTGCACCTCTGTGTTATTTATTGTTTGCTTAAGCAGTCCGTTTTTTGCCGAATAATAGTCGTTTGAAAACAATTGTTTGTAATATACCGTTTGATGACGTTTGGATGATGACCCTGCACGATATGCGCATTCTGCCAATAAAGAGGTTCTATAACTAGCGTCATTGCACTCTATGATTGGTTCATATGTAATGTCCTTCTATCGTTTATTTCCTCCTTTTGATTTTGAAATAAATTTCGCGCACTGCCAACACTTAAGCAGTATCTCAATTCAGTTATGTATTGAACACATGGATTTGCGAATACCGTCAATGTATTTTAAGTAAGGTAGAAAACACTTATGAATATTATATTGCGACGCATGCGGTGTTATCTTTGGAGATCTGATTTCCAGCAGTCCGATTAGCTTTCTCAAGATATCATGCATGTTTGTTTAAAGTGTAGAAGTGATTAAGTACAGGCGCGCTGCATTATATGGCTTGTTTGTGTGTGTGTTTATCAGCATCGTTGCACACAGTCAGGTGATTTAATATCAATGTAGCATCAACACAAGTAAACGCTATCTTGGACGATTTTGGTTCATATATTTTCGACATAATGGACCAATCCCACCTGTATAAAACAACAATCACTCATTGGCGTGCAAGCAATACTAAGTTGCTCTCCCGGAAATGAATTACGTGACTTGAACGGTAGAGAAACAAGCAAAGGAACAGGTGTTTTTCATTGATGACCAACCAAATGTCACGAGATTATCTCTTTCGATCTTCCATACAATAAATTGAAGTACTTTAAATACCTCTTACCCTAAGTCTCTATAAAGACAAGTAGGCAATTGCGGCTACTTAATGGAATAATTTGTAATAAATGACAAGCAACCCTCGCTATGGCATTTGTGATCCTCGGCACGACAGGGGACACATCAGGTGACGTGCAGTCAGATAAAGTGATGAAGAACAAGAAAGCGTGTAGAGCTTTGGAGCCATGCTGCAACATGGGCATCAAGAGCAGATGCATGTGTGCATGCCACAGATCGTGCCTACCGAATAGACATGAAACATGTTAGGTCCTGGTTGGGTTACAACTGTCAAGTTCTATTTCAACCTCCTAAAGCAATATAATTTCGCTTATCAACATTAGTAGGTAAGGGCATGGGCTGTACGTTGATACTAGCAACAATTCGTATGGCAGCAATTTGATTTTGGATGTGATATCATTTGCGGAATTTCAATGAATGTGCATGCATATGTTTTATTCTAACAAGTTTCTGACCACAGCTGACAGGTATTCGTGTTATATAATTGATCGACAGCTTCATAAACTGTAGCTAGGAATTTCATCCCTGAACTGTGTCGGACGTTCATGATTTTAGAACAACGCGGCGGTTGACGTATACCGATGCATATAAAACACTTGTCTGTATGTTCTAGAATTAGCACATAATTCTGTGCCCCACTTATACTTGTAACATAATAATATCAACACATGGATTACAATATACATGTGAGTGCTACAATTTCTTTGATCTCGTTCATACATACGAAATACTATAAAGACTATAATGCGCTGACCGCTATTAACGTAATGCTATATCTTTACCCATCGCATAAACAATAGTCTTTACCCATTATATAGTTGAATCTGCATAATTTCATAGCATTACAAGAAGCAATGTCGTTGTGTGGGTTTTGCCAAGTTAATTGTTCATTACATTAGCAGTGCGAAACGTGCCCCTCCGGTTACCATCACAATTGCCTCGTGTGCCAGCAAATGATCCGCTTAAACTAGTAAATTCGATATGATCTGCGCTACAATTTCTCCGATATTACATAAAATTGTTTTTATATAACACCTGCTCATCGTGATGTTGACCTGGTAAGATATGATGCTAGGTGTAAAGATTAAATCTACCAGTCCGATCTTATCCTTTTGGCATCAACAAGCACATATAAAAACCAGCTAACACATTCATGAAAATCTATGATTGCTACTGGAAACGACTTCAACGCGACCATGGTGTTATGTGCCCCCAAGAATAATTGGCAATTACTGATTCCTGTTGGGAAAATCTAATGGAATACACATACGGGAAAATGTCGAGTCGACATCCTATTAAAAGGATGCATTCAAAAATAACAATCGTAAAATGTTTTGTGCTGATATATTATGCCCAGTCAAACATTGTCGATCTATTATTTGCGATATCGACCAAATGACATCATCAAAGAAATTGCGATATTAATTGCAAATCATCAAGCAAAAGATAATCCAATCTTCTACCGAGTTAATAGTCGTGATGCCGTAAACCCTGTAAACTTAGGTAAACACAGGCGTCGTACGCTTATTACATTGCCATCATTGTTGCAAATTGGCATTTGTACCCGTTATACGATGGCTTGTAACATAGGTATTTTATGGGAGCCGAAGTTGTAGCATCGACAGTTCATTGCCGTAGCTGCCAATATCCACTGCAATTGCGTTACTTGACTCCGACACATGGGGCAGTTTTCATATTATTAGCTATTTCAGCACTGCACAGTGATATTAAAAGAGAGGCAATTAAATAAAGACAGCAACTCATCAATGGCAAAACGGATCAATCACCACCACTAAGATTGTTTTAGATATTTGGGTCAATGATGCAAATATATGTTCCAACAACGTGAACGCAAAACAAGTTTTCTCAAAATAGACAAAGGGAGAGACAGGCAGACAGAAAAAGAGACAAACATTCTTCAATATATATTACAATTTTAAATCAGCATGGTTACTGAGCATGGTTTACCAGAAACAATTACGTTAACCAATTAAAATATCCTAAAAATATATATTTTGTGTGCTTTTCATTAATTTTTTTTTAGTTGGTTCTAGCGCTTACATGTTACTAGAAGCACCAGATCATCAACCACTCATCGTTACCGAAGCCTTGACACCAGCTCTCAAATTAAACTCTGTACACGAGAAATAGCGAACGTGCTCGCCAAGTTATTCATAGGCAATGTAGTTTTGTAGGGCTATTTATTTCAACTAATGGCACGTTACATATTTAGGATACACTGCAAACAAATTAATCGCACAATGTACAAAAGGCGTTGGCCATCGAATGATAGGCATTGATCAAACCAAAATCATTGGGTTTTGGGCAACGAGTTAGAAATACAAACGTTGTCCTTAAAATACATTTCTCGCAGTGAATGTGTAAGATATTCATTTTTTAAAAATATCCAGAGCATTACGCTACGCCAAAGGATACAGTAACACAAAATCACTGCAAATACAAATGGCAGTTGGTCAGAACCAGAACTGCATCAGTTTAAACGAGGCCAAACAACCCTGCATTCTGATCATGTCGCATGCAAAATTGCAATTAATATTACATAACCTGAGTTGAACTCACATTCTTCACTCTTTATTGCTTTCAGACTGTGGTTCATGTCATGTAAACGGTCAATATATCAGAATAGTGGTTGTCTTGTTTTGTATTCATAAACATATAACTAATAACCCACTGAAACCAGAGTCATCCCTACCATAATTATGTGTTACATATAAGACCCAGTAGAAGTCTAGAATGTCACATCAAAGGTTAACATCACGCAGGGACGTGGGCGTCACTCATTTCTACAAGACCACCACTCGATTAACGTTCTGAAACGAACGCTAAATTAGCATATTATTATTCCTATTAATCACGTGCACAACAGTGAGATCAAGCAAAGCATGCGGGTCAAACTGTCCTCGGTTATTTGGTGGTTATGTGGTCTGCGGTTAGATGTCTCAATCCTCTGGAATGACTCACAACTGTATAACGACAACACGGGGCACAAGTTACGGGCAAGCTCTCGGCACCTGCAATCTCAGAAATTCCAGTCCGACGGATTTGTTTGGCATGTATGAATGTATTATTTCATGTGATTGATTGTACTTATGGCAACCGTCTGCTCCTTCAAGCTTTGAATCAAACAATGTTAATGAAGTGTTTGCTTATAGATAACAATGTCTGATTAACTCTGTACCATTGTCAACTGATCACTTTACAGTCATAGGCTTCAATGCATAGTTTTGTGCGACCTGGCACGTGGTTCCTATTTATTGTCCTTCTATGCAGTGAACGTTATGAAACATAATGGTTTTCACTAATCATTGAGCAGCTTACTATTTACATTTCACGCGCGATTCGTGGGAGCTTAATCAACACGTACCTCTCCGGTTTCTCTCATATCTATGCGCTTCTATATATTGCGTTTCATTTATCGCTTGCAGCAAACATGCTTTATGTTAATGTATCCCAGTTGTGTGCATGAAAAATCATATGTATTGTTAGTTTGCGCAGATTGTAAGTTAGTCTTAGTAAATGGACTATCAAACGCCCACCATTATTGATCTACCCAAAGCACTGAATACTGCGACAAATATGGCTATAATTCTACTCTAACATTTTTAAATGGAGAATGGCGTGTATATGGTATATCAATGAAGGTGCTGTTTTGCGTTCCTTATCAACTTTTTCTGGCGCATATAAAAAGTGGTTTCATCTGTTGTATATTAGCACGCATAGAAGTTATAGCATTTCCGATGTAGACTGTGTCCCTTGCATTTGTTATTAATAATACATGGATGGGACTATATTGAGGGCAGCACTTGAGTGAAATGTGCGGCAAATGAGTTACTAAATCAACAAGAGCACACGTGGTGTCCTCCATAACCACCCGTGGAATAGTCGGGATCTACTGTCGTGACCTACATGGAGGGCCAATGGGTGGCTGATAGGAATAATCTGAGGAGACAGCCCTTCACATCAATTGTGATTATTGCGATGTATTATACATGATAACTACTCGCGGGTGCTGAATGGTAGCTATTACTCTTCATTACTTCTTGTCCATCGAGCTATGTTCTCACAGACGTTACTTGGGAAGAGTTCGGTGGATATTGAATGTTTAGTGCGTCAAATGCATCAAAGCAAACTTACTGCTGGTTGTGAGAGCGCTTTTATATGGCAGCTACGTATGATGTACTCATATCAGGGAACAGATATTTAATTCTTAGATTCTGAAAAAACTAGCTGGGTCAGCATTTTTCCATGTACTCTCCCGTTAGTACATGACTCTTTGGTGTATTTGCTGACATGGGTAAAATCATTATATAAGTTGGTATAGAGAGAAGTATCTAGCCTTAGTTATACTACATTCGTCATATGGACGGTGAACCAGATTACAAATAAACGGCTACGTGCTGATTATCAATATCCTTAAGCAAACGAAGTTTGGGAATTTTTTCTGAAGCATGACAGAAACCCTGCATCCCTGCATTTGCCTCTGATACATTGACTGCCCTTGACACTGTTAGTATATGTACCATTGATATGCTGATAGAATTCATATTTAGGGTCCGTTTGCATTCACCAATTGCATTGCAAGAATAAAGGTGGTTCGCACTATGATTCATAATTATTTCTGGTGTCGTCAACTATATGGCTGACAATGGCTATAATACGGAAACGATTAGTTTGGCTGGGTATATTATTTCAATGCAAGTTTGTGGTTCCTTCGCCATTCATGATTCATATAATTCGTTGCAAAACCGTAACGTCCAGAATTGACCTTACGGTATTTATAGTGTTTTCTTGATATCATAAAGATACATTTCAATGTATTAAATGCTCAATGTAATACACATTTGCATTTGCACCAACTTTTAACGAATGCACAATCGTGCAATGGGAGATTGGATGCTCCTGCAAGCAAGAGTTGATATTAGTTACCGATCATCATGAAATTGGATATTTATATCGACGACAAATGGTGAAATGCATAAAGCAGTTACCAACTGAGACACCAATAGTTAGTAACCTATGTGAGCGTACATATATAAAGACTTTTAAGCATCAAATTGGATTCGAACGTTGGAAATGATTACAGCAGCCATACGGCCAATACGTTTTTGGATGTAATGTTTAAACGGACAATGTAATCTGTCCTTATGAAATAGATCAGTGTATTTAGTTATGCATGCATTATAGTTTTGCTATAATAAAACAAGTAAACATAAATGGTCTCCATTACTTAGGCACATACCAAAAAAGAAGAAATGGTTGGGTTGTGGCATTTGTCTACAACTATATCTTAAGCTGTCCAATTGACCATAAGATATTTATATATTCAGCCACGGTGAGCTATCATTAGTAAAGGAGTGCAAAGGGAGGAGGGAATCTTCCAAGTGTAATTACTATCAAGGCAAGCCGCTGGAACTTCGGTCGTATTTCGTGTGCTATTTGCGATTATTGCATCCGGACCAAATATGCAGCTTAAATTTGTGCATATCTACAACTAAGCTATAGGTTATATATTTGCATTCGTTACTTTCAAAGGCCTAGTAGATCATAACAATATTTGAAAACAACGCAATATATATCATAAAGCGATAGACTAGCTTCTGAACTAATTCCTTAATTAAAAGGATCCGATGGTTTATTGAAAATAATTTCATGCATCGCCGATTGATATACGCATCGTCATACAGTTATTGTCGCTTCGCCAATACGTAATTCCTAAACTTTGAAGACTCTTTTTGCATGGAAGCACACTGACATGTACGAATTACCTATGAACCTCATAGCGCACAAGAATAACTGAAATTATACATAATATAATTACTTAGACTTATGTATCTATTAGCTGTTATTTTATGCAATTGAGGTGGAAAACATTCCTGCTGACGGTCAATCTGCGCTTTTATAAACCTGAGAACACGCTAAATTGCTCTAAGTAGCTTAATCTTACACTGTCGTCCGAGTAAGGCATTCCTAACGATGCCCTAAAATATTGTCGTGATCCAATGTCCTCACACTATTTGCGTTTAAAAATTGGCTCGTGTGCCCAACGAACAAGTTTAGTGGCGTACTGTTTATATCAAAGCAAAGTATCTTATGTACCGTTGGGCATGCTATCAAATCTTTACATCGGCCGGTAAGACCTTGTATCACATCGACATCAAAATATAAAGGGACGCAGGATTAATCGACGTGTTATTGACGCATATGTGGCCCAAACGTTTTTGCTTCTATCTTTTCGCGTGCCTGCAAATAAGGGTTCCGTAATTACATGGTGTGAAAACCTATTAGATATAGTGTAATCACCACTTATCCTGGCACGTAAACAACACTTTCGGATTCTCGGAGGCTTTTTTTACAACCACTTCTAACCTTTTACATGGCAAACTTTGCCAATTAATACGGTTGAACGCATTATCTTTTATTTTGAATTAGATTATGCCCCGTGCATACAAAGCCAGTTAGCGGAGATATGATCGATGCAAGGATGAATTATATCTGCGTCCCGCATCGTTCGCTTTGCCCAAACAAAACAGCTGTATACGCTCTCCGCTTCGACCCGATTAAAATATATGACGTGCAGTGAAAGTGGCATTCAAGTGATTACTTTTGATCAATCATGTAGATTTTATCTTTTGTTTACTTAAATACTTTGCGTGGAAATCGTAATCCTACATATGGCCTTTGAATAAAAGTGTTGTCAACTGTACAGCTCCAGCTTGTTAATTTAGCTCAACAGTGCTGCTGTGGAATAACTTCCATATTGTTACCATTGATAGAACATAATTGTGAAATATGGAAATATCGTTCTGACTCCATTTCTTGAGAAAGTAAATATCGGGTT
>CM067345.1:14203500-14343500 GCA_034190875.2 Urechis unicinctus | reverse complement strand
GAAGCAGTGACCCGCAGATATCGAGCAGTTCCTTCCCGGTGTAGGACAGCATATGCTTTATTTGCACATGGTCGTCACATGATCGGCAACTCACGTTACATATTGATGTGGTGGTCAGAAAGACGGCTGGTCGTTTGGTGACGTTGATGTAGTTTCCAAGGTCGAAGAGTGGAAAGACACTGGAAACAGGACCAGGCAAAGCACGTGGCTTTCCTAGAAGCGAAGCGCGTAGTTGAGCAGCGGGAAAAACACAATGTCCCTTTCTGGGCAGCTGATGAGAAAGTCCAACAGATTCAGATATATTCTTTGATTCAAAGATGTTGTAGACGATCTTATTCACACGCTGCACTAAAAACACAAGCCCAACAAAGGCAAAAACACGAGGAAAATGACAGAAAAACACGAGCACACACTAGACTGCGTGTCGCCGCGGTGCAGCGCCACCTAGGTTTATTTGATCGTATGCTGTTACATCAGGCTAAGGCAAGATGACTCGAAGATGGATCACAGTAAATTTGCAACTCACTAATGCATCAAAGCCGTACAAAAAAAAAATGATATTCCTTCATAAAGATGATTATTTTCGAGGGTCCCGATTTGTAGTAGCGCCATTTGAGTAATAAAACACGTTTCTTGGGAGATGCAGTGTCTAGCTATCGTCTTTATTGCTTCCATTTTTGCGGAATTATCATGTTATAATCTATGGTAAGATGATATGACTATGTATACTATTAGTATGCCATATCATTGACACATTAGTACATCCCCATTGTTGAGTCATTGTAGAGACTATACCACGATATGCAGTATTGAAGGTTTGAGGAACGAGGTGCTATCGTAACGTTGAGAGCGCAGAAAGATGATTGGAGAATATCTGTTAAATGTCATTGCCAGCTAGGCACTAATGCAGCGAACCCATCAGGGTTAATCGCAGCGTAATAAATACGAATACTAATCACACGCTCAAACCTATCTTCTTGAAAATATATGCATAATCTTATGCTGTACAGTTCCTTGGGCTTCTGAATTGATAGATGAGATGTCACCGTACATCAAAGCTCCATTCTACATGAATACCCTTACCGCAATTTGCCGGACGTGGCTATGTAATACCCATTGGGCATAATACATTTGGTAATATGATAATAAGGGTCCAAGGTTTCGCAATGCACGCATCAGTTAAGTCGGTGCTGCGGTAGGTGTCTCGGTCGGACGTGACATTTTATATTATTCATCGGAAATAAGGAAGAAATATAGTAGCAGTTTATTCGTTTGTCAGTGTTACAGGTTCAACTTTATTAAAGAGCGCTACCTAGCATAGCGACGAAGGATTTGGAAAGTGAGACTGAAACCTACAAGGTGGGCAAACAAGGGGGGCATTATTCGTAAACTCCATGACTATAAGGGGTCTACAACGATAGACTACACAGGCGATGGAAGAGTAACGTCTGGCCCCGTACAGCGGCAGAATGCTGTAGTAATTATCCGTCTTTTCGCTCATAGTTATTGATTATCTCTGTTACAAGCCAAAGTAACTTTGGCGATGCATTTAGCGTTAGCTGTCTGTGATAATATTGAGAGGCTTAACAGTCGAACAGTTCTTATTACGAAATGCAGTAGCCTTGGTGGTATCCGGATGATAATAGAATATCTCATACAATAGCGCTGTTCATCAGGGATAGTCACAAATTATGTCTCATTGAGTAAGTAGCAGATGATTATACTATACATATGAATTTATAAATATATGTACATATGCACTACCACCGCGTTATAGCGCGTAAGTTATTGGTGTTTTAAACACATATCTTGCTGCGATTCATAAACAATGTCGCAGAATGTCGCGAAATGTGACTACCATTATTATACGGACTGTTTATATTAAATAGCTTGGCATATTTTGGCATATCTCAAGAATAATTAAATTGCTACAATTATTCCGCTACGTACAAACATAAGCCATGCAAAAGACGGCAATCTGCTGGTTGTTAACATCCTTGAACAACGCAAGTTGAATTATTCTCTGGCCTGAAACAACCATTGTCTAGAGTCACAACACTTGAACTGCGTAGAATGTTGCCATGCTGGCAGAGTTAACATTTAGGGTAAATTTGCATTCATCGTTGTGATAAATTAGAAATAATTTGGTATGCTATATGATCTACAGCGACGTTCAGATTTCCTTCTGTGTCTTGTCTCTGATTAAAACCGGTGTTAGAAATATTGACTTACCATGTATTTCTCCTCATTTCAGTGTACTCGTCATCTCCATCTCTAAAACACCATTAATAGCATCAGTGACATGCACAGATGGATGGGCAAAAACAAGCTCAACGCCCCGAAGATTGACTTCCCTGTTGCCGATCGTATTCACCTCTGCTCCATCCTCTTATTGGTGGGCTTGTAAGCGGTAGAAGCAAGTAAACATGGTCCCACTGGACCTTGGTGGCCAAATATTCCGGCGAGGAGATATTGTATCGGCATCAATAATCCGATACAGTTCGAAGAGTGTTTAACGGGCCGCATGTTAACTTTTTAACCTATCCATAGGAGTAAAAAGTGTTCGTACAGCGAACGGCTTATAATAGATCATCGCTCGACACGAATTGCCTCTAGACCTGCGCTACATCATTACTATTGCTTCGCTTTATAATGATTCCTCTAATCTGAAGTCGTCGGCTATGTCTGTACCTGCTGACAATTAACGAGCAAATAACACAAATAAAACATCATCGAAGGATGCAATATAGCAATATACGCGCGCGACTACCGCAGAAATCAAAAGCACGTATATCAGGCGGTATAATTTCTAATAATGGAAAAACATTAAAGCTTGCTCGGCTCGGAAACACGAAAATTTCTTCTGTTCTTTAAACCTTCCCTGTATACCACCCTATTTACTTTGTGCATTCCCATTTGGACGGATATTTGCCTTAACCTGAATAGTATTATCAGTATTGTCCTTGTTCTATATTTCCTCTTCTTCATCGTCATTTAGAACCACACTGAATATTTCGACCCCACTATCAACACCAGATGTGTGTTATGCACTACATTATTTCTACCATATGTATGAAGCAACGTCAGTTTTGTCTTACATGTATTTGCTGGCAGCAACTTTGTCAAGTATAGCACCAATTTGGCAGCGTATGAGTTTCCCGTATCGCTACTTGAAATATCGCAAGCTGGGAGCCATGGATAAATGCCACGATTAACATTAATTGACGACAGCTTCTGTGATATTGCCAGCTTTTTAAACTGCTATCGTCCAAAAAATAAACAGCGTAGTTTGCACTTAGGCACACATATCTGCTTCAAAATGCAAGTGATCAGTGTTGCGGTTGAGTAACACGTGCGTGATTAATATTATAATTTATAAGCATTGTGGACAAGATGCAAGGAACTTTGTAGTTGGCTGGACACTGCAAATATGTGCACATTAGTGACGTGTGGAGCTGCATTATAGATGAATGTTCCGTTCAGAATTCCTACAGCTAAAACAAAACAACTCTGAGAATGCACGTCAGATATAGTTTTGCTGACACATTTGAAGCTACAAACTTATTTACCTAGTAGGTCTGTTAGCTTCTTGTTTGGAAAATACCAAACGTCATGAGTCCTCTATAGAACACACGGAAAGCGTTCAGTATACCGGTAAGCACTTCTTATTCTCTGCAAGTTCATTATTTTTGCCATTTTAAATTATTTAGTCGGTGATTCCAGTGATGATTACAGTGACGATTCCAGCTCAATCAATATATGCAGCACATCATCAATGAAATGCAACAGCCAGTCAAACAAGGGTCCTCGATCGATCGAAGCAACATCCTGTTCGACGCACTACATGATATATGCATGCTAATTCCGTACTGTGCACAATATGTTGTGTACATTGATACAACATGAATCATGTGTTGTGGCATCGTTGATGAAGGTTATTATGAGACATTAGCTAAAGCCTTAAGGTATTTGAGTAAGCAATTATTTTGATTCGAAGAAACTCATTCACTTCTAATAAGCAGTTTTTCATCGAAAGATATTGCTGCATTACCTATAAATAAGCATTACAAAGAAGTATGCGTAACTCTAAGTTAATGTCCAAATCCATGATCATTATTTATTGGAAGCGTAAAACCTCATTAGTGATAACGATGCCTACACAAATCGGCCCCGACGACCTTGCATGCTATGATGAACAGCCTTATACTTTTTCAAAAGTGGCCCACTTAGACCGCTTTTGCTATTGGGAGCAGCTGTTTGGAAGAGATCAATTATTTGAAGTGCAGGCCTTGACAATTTTTTGTCGCGAAGGCAACGATATTGCCGATTATCGTGCAAGGTCATGGGTTCCTGGTGCAAAGTGGCGTGTATTGACCAATTTACATCACATTAGATGCAGCCGTTTTCTAATTAACGAATGTATACTCAAAACACACAAAGGGAGAGACAGACAGATCGCAAAAGAGACAAACGTTTTTAAATATATGTAAGATGAGTAAATTAGCATGGTTAATTTGCATGGTTACCGTAAACGATTAAGTTAACCAATTATAATATCGTACAAAAATATTTTTCTACGATTTTGAGCGGTTTTTATTGATTCTAACTATGACTTGGAGCCTTGAAACGACCATTCAAATTAAACTCTGGAAAAGAATAATAGCATTGGCAATGTAGTTTTTAAGGCTACGTATTTCAGCTAATGACACAGTGGGTGCACATAAATATTCTATCTAACTTCTGTTGTAATTTTACAGGCAGACTTTTGATTACACCACTGGAATATTGTTGAAAACAATATGGGCTACAAAACGAGTGGTGGTCTTTCGGTTTGCTCTATAATTCGTATCAGTAAGTGTCAGAACCCTGCAAATAGCAAAACAATAGGCCAGTGAATCTAAATATGAATCTGAGCAAACACCTAATGATGATGCGCTATAAATGCAGTTTATAATCTTGTGATATCATGGAAACATAAGCGGAAATATTTGTATCGTCACACATATTGCGATTGATAAACAATGAACTATGCTGACAGGTTGATGTGGAACATGACCCTATGCGGGAATACCATGTGAGCTTAAGCGACGCATACATATCTTTGTAATGATATGAGTCATAATCGCAAGAATTTGTATAGAAGAAATATACATGACGCAGCTAACGGCGCATTATATGTTTGGTTATGCATGATGCACGAATAAAGACATTGTGGCACATAACATACTTTTGCTTTGGTATATGATAACGAGGAACTACAGAAACATGTCATAATCGTCAAGAATTTGTATCAAAGAAATAATAAGATACCCGACGGCAATTCGCTGAACGCTTGCGCGTTTAGGCAGCGCCCCCTATTTTTGGTTATCGACGCGCAGCAGTCATTCGATTATGCACGCGAGTATGTCTGACTAGAAGTCAAACACAAATGGGTATTTCTGCGCTGCAATTAACTGTTAAATTGACAAAGGCCTTTCCACCCTTAAGTGTAATGTTCTAACGAGTTTCTGGCTATATTGCCCGGAAATTAAGTTGTGTGCAATATGCATAAACACAATCTCTGTAGTCAATGATATACATGAGAAGGAGATGTACGTGCGAAGGAAGGGCTCGTTGTCCCAAGCAAATCACTAGTAGATGCATTATGCAGGCTTAAGGAACATTGTCAGTGAAAGCCTGGGTTGTAAGCATTCTAGCCAAATATATCTCATTAGAGAAACTCCAATGTGAATCATGAAGGTGTCATTTTTCTGTAATATGTATTATGGTGAACATCAGGTTGAACTATTCCCTGTAAGTTAAGGGACCATAAGGAGAAAACAAAATCGTAAGACATTGACATTTTCCCACACAATTTGTGCTCTTATTTGTTTTTAAGTGCTGTTGTATGTGTAGATTTCCGAAAATCAAATATTGATATTTGTTTACTCAGTTCCTTGAAAGCCCTCTATGGCAGATGTACAAGGACTATTCTATCATAAAACCACACCAGTATATAGGACTACTGCACCTTAGATTGTAGTGGTGGTGGAGCTTGTCGAACAAAGGTGTCCCTGGATATACTGTTAGAATGGTCGGTTGCATGGTACTCGGATCAGATGTGTATGTAAGATGGGGCAGAAATATGTCTGGCTGATTTGGTGTGTTTAATGGCTCAAGACAGGGAGCATATTGTCAACCTATCTTTTCAGTGTTTACATGGATGAATTGAGCTCTGGTTTAAATAAATGTTATGTTCAGTGTAGTTTTAGTGTGCTTGTTGTTAATCTTCTAATGTATACTGATGATCTCATATCATTTGTGGTTGTTCTTCGTAAGCTATTAAGACTGAGAGGTTTAGTTGTAATGACCTTAGTATATATATATATATATATATATATATATATATATATATATATATATATATATATATCTATATATATATATATATATATATATATATATATTATATATATATATATATATATATATATATATATATATATATATATATATATAGAGAGAGAGAGAGAGAGAGAGAGAGAGAGAGAGAGAGAGAGGAGATAGATAGATAGATAGATAGATAGATAGATAGATAGATAGATAGATAGATAGATAGATAGATAGATAGATAGATAGATAGATAGATAGATAGATAGATAGATAGATAGATAGATAGATAGATAGATAGATAGATAGATAGATAGATAGATAGATAGATAGATAGATAGATAGATAGATAGATAGATAGATAGATAGATAGATAGCTAGATAGATCGATCGATAGATAGATAGATAGATAGATAGATAGATAGATAGATAGATAGATAGATAGATATGATCGATAGATAGATAGATAGATAGATAGATACGCTAGATAGATAGATAGATAGATAGATAGATAGATAGATAGATAGATAGATAGATAGATAGATAGATAGATAGATAGATAGATAGATAGATAGAGAGATAGAGAGACAGAGAGAGACAGAGAGAGACAGAGAGAGACAGACAGTGAGACAGACAGAGAAAGTGAGAGGTAGAGCGAGAGAGTTAATGGTGATTAAATGCATGCTGCATCAATGTTTTTAGTATATGCCATGTCCTGAAATATTTCGTTATTATATTGTTATTCAAAATAAGCAAGAATGCATTTTACAGTATTACATAATAAAACCATACGTCTGCATAGGGCACCCCATCAACCGACAATGCAGCTGCTTGATTTGGTGGAAGTTCGGGTGCCAATCGGGAAATCATGAGCATGTATTTCAATCAACTTCTCATTTTCAGCCGCAAATATGACAAAACCAATGATTCAGATTTATCTTTTAATATCAAATAAGGGTTGACTAGACGTCCGACTGTGTCTTAAGAAGGGGTAAATTCAACCCTACAGGACGTCTGAGTAAGTATGTATTTTACCGTCCAATCGGGGCTAGGCCTGGGGCAGATGCTGATATATGCGACTTTGTTCAAACGTTCATAAAAAATTATTGTAGTTAATAAATCGTCACCGAAATTGATAAAAAGGGTGTCAATAGTAATTGGCTTTGTTTTTATGTATTGGCTCTATCAAAGAATCGTTAAATTTTAGTAATACAGCGGTATTATTGAGTACATACCATCGCCGATCTATCTATCTTTTACCATTGAGCCACGCGCTTTTGTTTAGACATTTTAGCTTCCACGAAACCAGGTGGCGCGCTGGTCGCGAGCTTCACAACACAACGTCCGAGTCGGGTATCTTATTATAGCAAGATCTTTTGGTGATAAACGAACGAAGAAATTATTAATCCCACAAAATCAAGAGAAGTCTGTTATTTCAGTTGATAATTGATGAGGAATGTTATATCAAAGGTTTACATCACATAAGGACATGGGCGTCACGCATTACTACAAGACAACCGTATGATAAACGAACGCTAAATTATTAATCCCACAAATCAAGAGCGCAATGATTAGATCAAACCATGTATGCGGGTGTCTATGTAATGGTTAGATATGAGTCAGCGCCTATATTTGTCTCAATCCCCTGGAGTGACACACAACTGACTAATAACACAAAATGTACAACATGGGGCACAAGTTACGATAGCAAACGCAACATAAGTGAATAACGGCCGGCATATTGTGTATCTCATTATATTGCATGTATGCATTTACGAACTTAAATCAAGCATTCGCATTTTTGTTTATGGTTATCACATCATGTTACTGGTCGAAATGTGCCGGAGTATTGAATACCAATTTTCTAACATATTACTAGGTGTTTCTTATTAATAGCCCCTATGTGAATCGTCCTGTTTAGTTTTGCAAGCACTTGGTTGTTTGATCTGAATTCACGCCACTATATATGTCCCCTGTTATGGTAAATATTTATATGTCATAGCGGGAGAATATTAATATGACAATTACTCGGTAGATACAGAAGTGTTTATCATTGCTTGAGCCTGTCCATAGCTACTTGCGAAAAGAGGACGCTGCTGAGTACTTCAATTTTTCCGTATGAAAGCTTGTGGGATATCATTTCCTGCCAACTTCTCTGTCAGTAATGAAGAACATCTGCTGATTTGTTTCTTTCTTGGTAGTTGCAGTATGGGATGGTTATGATGAATCTAATGTAAGACACAATCTGCTATAGCGTCCAAACTCATTAGGATCATAAAGCGCTTACATGGCTGTATTAGAGCCGCTTCCCTGGCGAAGTGGTAAACTGCGTCGCCATTCGACCCACAGGTTGTGACTTGGATGATCACGTTAAATGGACTGTTTCCGAAAGTGAATGCACCCGACCTGGTAGCTCAATAGTACCAGGTTGGACATTTGTCCAAGCGGCGTGGGTTTCGCAAAGGGTTTGTGCCAAGTGGGTGCTAGCACTTTCAGGGAGCTGTCGAAGCATCATAATCATCCTCATCCATCACCTTAGCGATATCACCTCGTTGTTGGAAGTGACGCTAGTCTTGTGAGAGCTCATTCTAAAACACAATTCGCATCGATCATGGGAATATAACGATAGGACTATTATATATCATGGAACTTAAAAGCAATAAATAATTCATAAAAGCACGCAAACAAGTAATATCCATTATCCGATATAATTGGGTTTAATTTTGCATTGCACTTTTGTTCGAAATTCACTGAAGCTGATTAGAAGTGAAACATGTAATTTGGAAGCATGCAGTTCAAAAAAACGAATTGATACGATCCCGAGCGACGTTATAAGATGCGCGAGACCATCGAATGCAATCAACTTTCAATCAACATTGCGTGCAACTCACTGGTAATTCCCTATTGGGGTTGTGAAGGTCACATTCTTACAAACAACATCAATCGTCAAAGATGCTTTCATCAAGCAGGAACCCGCATGATATCATTGTTCGGTTGCACTGTGAAATGGCATTATATAGGATTACATTAATGCTGCATCCACAATTCATTGCATATCAATGTATATGATAACCAATCACGCTAGATCCATTGTGATACACACACTATGTCTTACTGTACAACCAAACACCGAAAATGAGATACAGGGCAGCCATGTTACGGGAAATGAACAATACCTGTTTCCTCTACTCTTCATTTCGATTAAATCAATTCCGGGTGAGCAACTTAGTGTTGCCTGATTGTCAATGAGTGATAATCATATCAGGAGCAACTGATCCATTATTGAGTAAGATCATGAACCGAAATCATCCACGATCGCGTTTACTTATGTTAATGTTGCATCGATATAAAATCAAAGACCAGGTGCAACAGTACTGAAATGCACAAACAAGCCGTATGATACAGTGCGCTTATAATTCATCATATCTAAACATGAAACAAACATGCATGATCTCTTCCTGAACGCAGCTAGTCCGACTGCTGGGATTCACATTTACATTGACGGCAACGCCTCGTGCGTCCCAAAACCACTTATGATTTTTTTATATACATCTCTGTTGATTGTCACTCAGATAGGTATTCTACTTTACTTCACGTGACAGTAAAACTACACGAGTGAAACCTATGGTTCATCTCTTGTCTGGGTTAGCCATGTATTGCCCTTAACGTGCCGTTACAAATCGACATTTATAAGCCCAGACATGAGGCTGTTACAGCTGATGTCGCTGTGGCCGGCATATGAACCAATCACAAAGTGCAATGTCGCTAGTTATAAGAGCTCTTTGTTGGTAAAATAATCGGCAGCACAATCGTAAGTTGGATATGTTCAAGCTAATGCATGATGGCTCGAGGATGGAACACAGTAAAATTGCAAATTCATAAATTCTCAATTAATCATCTGTAGTATCTGTGCCATATTGTTAGACCGCTGCGCAAGTAACATATGCATCAAAGCCGTACAAAAAAGGCAGATATTCTTTTATGAAGATGAAGATTTTCGAGGTCACTATTTTAAAAGGCAGTCAATGGAGGGATTACAGATGTTACTTAGTGTCACCTGGGTTTATGAGAACATCTTGGGAGACACAGTCCTTTTTCGCAGCGTAATAATTACACTAATAATCAAACGCTCAGACTTATCTTCAGGAAAATATATGCATAATCCTATGCTGCACAGTGACTTGGTCATCTGAATTGATAGATGTACCCTAAGATGTCACATTACCTTGAAGGTCAATATTATGTGATTGCTCTTAGCGCAAATCGCAGGATACGGCTATGTAATCAATGTGCTAGTATGATAACAAGGGTCCAGGTTTTCACATGCACGTATCAGTTTTAATTGGGACTGTGGCACGTATCTCGGCCGGACGTGACTTTGTATATTATTCATTCAATAAGGAAGAAATATAGCTAGTTTGAAAGTAGGTCAAAGAGAATGTTGTGAATTTATTTGCAATTTTTTAGTACTTTATATTTAGTATTTTAATTGAAAAAAACAAGAAAAGAACGTTTAATCTAATGTAACTGAATTTTGGCAGACCCGAGTTGCTTTCATAATATTTAACTGACAATTAATAATTTGAACAGGTGAGGATTTTGTCAAGGATTCACCTGGCACGTCAGTATTTGAAAACAGTGACATGGATGCAGCCAAGGTTGTTGAAGCAATCAGGTATTTCAATAGCTGACTTATCATTGGCCCACCGTACATGATATCACACACCTAAGACATATGTTTCAGTTCTGTTCAGCTATCGTTTCCGTCAGTTGTGCCAATATTGATGTTATATATTAGACATACACAATAAGATGTGATAGTGTTTTTAGGTCATCTTTTTCGCAGTTGTTCATGGGTGAAACTTAATCCCATAATTCACTGCATTTGTATCTATTCACATAAGATATGATGAATGAACTTCACATGGCAATAACGTCATATATTATACATTTATAGATATTGCTACTGGGGTAGCATTAAAATCAATTTCTTATAAGTGGTCGTTCTATTGAATTTAGCAGTAACAATAAGGTTAATAATCAAGTTAAGGATATGTTATGAAAATGCATTCAACAATATAGTTTAGCTTATGTCAGAATTGTGCTAGTCCTTTGCTCTGTTCCTTTTCAAAAAGATAATGAAGCGAACGTAGTTTTCGGAATCAACTAGACGCAACTTTGTGAATACGTTCACGTCCCCTGCGTATTTCGTGAACATTCTTATTAGTCTATATCTTCCTTTCATCTCAAGATTAATTAAATTGCTACACTTAATCCACTGCGTACATAGATAAACCGATGCAAAAAGACGGGAATCTGCTGAAATTTTCCATCTTTGAACAACGAAATTTAATTATTCTCTGGCCTGAAAAAACCTTTGCCAGTTTAAGAGTCAAAACACTTTTTTGCGTACAATGTGGACAAGGTGGCAGAGTTTACATTTTAGATAAATTTGCATTATATTAGAATTAGCTTGGTTTGCTATTAATCCTTTCCTTGATGGGCCTGCCAGTGGTTGTAGCAAGCAAACATGGTCCCAGTGGACCTTGGTGGCCAACTATTCCGGCAAAAGTAATCTAATTCAGTTCGAAGGGTGTTTAACGGTCCGCATGTTAACTTATTAACCTATCCATAGAAGTAAAATTTGTACGTAGAGCGAACGGCTTAACACAGATCGTCGTTGACACGTATTGCCTTTAGGCCCATGCTAGAGTGCACGTCAGATGTAATTTTGGCTGACACATTCGAAGATAAAAGCTTATTCACCTTGTACATTTTTCAGCTTATTGTTGACGAGAACAAATACCAACGGCATGAGTCCTCTATAAAGCATGCAGTATACCGGTAAGCACTATGTATTTTCTGATAGTTATCGCCATTTCTAGTTCAAACATACAGTCGATAAATAATTTACTCGGTGATTAAAGTGATGATTACAGTGATGATTCCAGACCAATCAATATATGCAGCACATTATCAATGAAATGCAACAGCGAGTCAGTAGAGGGTCCTAGCAAACAACACCCACTACCCACTACATGATATATTCATGGTGCACAATAAGTTGTGTACATTGATACAGCATGATTCGTGTGCTGTATCATCTTTGATGAAGGTTATTATGAGACATTAGTTAATGTTGTGATGCATTTGAGTAAGCAATAATTATGATTTGCACAAACTCGTTCACTATTCAGAAGCAATTTTGCATCGGAACACCTTGCTGCATTACACATTTTGGAATTTAAATATACATGAAAACAGATTTATTTTGCCTTGCACTAAGTTTTATATACTGTAAGCAAATAACTCACCTCAATGAAATCCAAGACATTAAGCCATGTTATCAGGTTCAATCAACCATGCATGAAATCCGCTTACCTGTTTTTAATAATGTAAAAACGCCATGTCAGAGAATACAACTGACCTTTACACATATATCAGCAAACAATGGCATTATTGCATCAAACAAAACGGCCACCTCTGGCTTAAGAGCAGCAATGAATACAGTATATGATAGCTATCATTAGATAACATTTGGACGGCCAATAACATTGTACTATTTGCCGTATAAATGTGCATGTGTTGTACTTCAAATTTGCACACCTATTGACAACAAATATCATAAATTTCGGGAAAAATCTTGGGGTCCGTCCCATTTGTGATCTACATGTATAATACGGATAGAGCTGTTGGGATGATTATTAACAAAACGTTACCGTACCGTTATCATAACCGTGACCCTACCCTCATTATTGCTGTATCTATGTCGTAACCTCATTCTCATCGCTGCCGTCACCCTAACCTGTGCCTGTTGTTACTCCAAGTAATTGCTCGCCGTGACTCCATCGTTATCCCCGCTGAAGCCGGGGGAAAGTGTTTTGCTCCGCATTTTTAGCAGGTGCATAATGTATTCGAGTGAATTTTGGGCCTCATAGGTAGGTTGCGCTTAATAGACGACGACCGTTTTGTTATTGGGCAGCAGTTTGGAAGAGAACAATTAATTGCAGGCCTTGACAACTTTTTTGTCGTGAAGGCAACGATATTGCCGACTGTTGTGCAAAGTGGCGTGTATTGACCAATTTACATCTCACTAGGTGCAGCCGTGTTCTAACTAGCTGGAGAGAAACGAACCACATTTATACTCAAAGCAGACAAAGGTAGAGACAGACAGACGGAAAAAGAGATGAACGGTCTGAAATATATATTAGATGTGTAAATTAGCATGGTTAATTTGCATGGTCACCAAAAACGATTACGTTAACCAATTACAATATCGTACAAACATCTTTTTCGACGATTTTGAGCGGTTTTCATTGTGTTTTCGTCAAAGGATTCTAGCTCTTGCTTGGTATTGGAAACATCCAATCATCGACCACTCATCGTTACTTTGAAACGAGCATTCACATTAAATTCTGGATGCGAGAAGTAGCAAACGGGGTCGCTAAATTATCCAAGGGCAATGTAGTTTTTAAGGCTATTTATTTCAACTAATGACACAATACATTTAGAGGAAACGCTGCAAACAAATCAAGTGCGCAATTTACGAATCGCGTTGGCCAACAAATGGTCAGGGCATTGATCAGACCAAAGTCATTGGATTTTGGCAACGAGAAAAAGATACAAACATTGTCCTTAAAATACACTTCTCGTAGTGAATTTATAAACTATTCACTGTTACAAATATCCATAGCGTTAAGTATTTTACGCCAAATGCATACATGAACACAAAATCAGTGCAAATTAAAATGGCAAGTGGCCAAAAACAAACTTGCATTGAGTGACTTCCTCAGTTTAAACGAGGCCGATCAGCCCTGCATTCAGGTCACGTCGTATACAAGATTTCAATCAATATTAGATTACCTGAGTTGTACATTATACGTTCTCTCGCTTGTAGACTATGGTTTATGGACGCGAAGGCGGTCAATGTATCAGATTAGTTATTGTCTTGTTTTGTATTTAAAACAATTAAACTAATAACACATTGAAACCCAAAACATCCCTGGCACAATTACTTATCACATTGACTGCTGTGTAGAGCCTGTGAGAGATATTTACTGCCCAACTTCCAGCCTCAGCCCATCAATAT
Source organism: Urechis unicinctus (assembly GCA_034190875.2). NCBI lineage: Eukaryota > Metazoa > Annelida > Polychaeta > Xenopneusta > Urechidae > Urechis > Urechis unicinctus. Next base: position 14,329,042 of record CM067345.1, on the reverse strand, counting down.
TGACGGACAATAGGTCACAATACCATGAGTATTGTTTATATGCTACGCGTTTACCATTTACTAGCGTTATTGAATGTATACCGATTATAATGTTACATCAGGCAAAATAGTGACAAGAGCTGTTGTTTTTCTGGCAATCGCCAGTCAGCAGTACGCTGTTGTGTTGTCTGGTTAATCAGTCGGATAATTGGCAATTACAATATCTTTGAGTATTTCGTTTCAGTAGCTATTTTCCGAGGGGTAAATCGATCCCACAGGAGGCTTAGTGTTAATTCAAGCATTGAGATGTGTGTTTTGAGTACAAGTTTATTTACATCTGACTAAGATATAGTGTTGTCTGCTTTGCAAAATACATAATGCATTCGGATAGTCAATTTTCAAAATGGGGGCACAAACATTCCATCTAACTTCAGTTGTAATTATACAGGCAGACGTTTGATCACTCCACTGGAATATTGTTGAAAACAATATGGGCTACAAGACGAGTGGTGGTCTTTTGGTTTGCTCTATAAGTCATATCAGTAGGTGTCAGAACCCTGCAAATAGCAAACAATAGGCCAGTGAATACAAATATGAATCTGAGCAAACACCTAATGATGATGCGCTATAAATGCAGTTTATAATCGTGTGTCAGGTAAGATATCATGGAAACAAAAGCGGGGATTTTTATATCGTCACACATATCGCGATTGATAAACAAGGAACTATACTGACAGGTAGATGTGGAACATGACCCAATGCAGGAATACCATGTGAGCTTAAGCGACGCATATATTTTTTTGTCATTTACTCTTGTATGATATATGACATACTCGCAGTAATTTGTATAGAAGAAATATACATGACGCAGCTATCGCTTACGGGTCATGTTTTTGGTTATGTATGATGCACGAATGAAGATATTGTGGCATATAACATCGCTGCCTCTGCTTTGGTATATGATAGCGACCCAAAGAAGCATGTCATTACAATAATTAGATCAAGCCATGTATGCGGATGTCTTCGTATTGGTAATATATGAGTCAGCGCTTATATTTGTCTCAATCCCCTGGAGTGACACACAACTGCATAATAACACACAATGTACTACACGGGGTACAATTACGGGCGAGCTCTCTGCACCTGCAAAGCACACACCTAAAAATCCAGTCCTACCGATTCGTTTGGCACATGTGTCTGTATATATTCATGTGATTGATTGTAGTTAAGTCTACTCTTTCAAGCTTTGAATCAAGCAATTATAACGATGTGTTTGCGAATAGATGTCTGATTAACTCTGCACCATTGACAACAGATCACCTTACAGTCAAAGGCTTCAATGAATATTTTTGCCCGACCTGGCACGTGTCCCTATTTGTGGTTTTATCGGTAGTGTACGTTATGAAACCGCAATAAAGTTGCGGTCGTTATTCATATTCGGACTTGTTTAATGAGAATAAGCTTCGTCTACAGTAGGACGGTTTCAATGAATCTGTTATATTAAGCCAATGAAACAATTCTAGTCAACTTCACGCACATCACGTAGCTGATAGGGATGTTGCCGTTCGTGGCAATTAGGCAAACATGCTTTAATGGACGTCATGGTGAAAAGGTTATGAAAGATTCGAGTCGTCGATTTACGCAACAATACTACATAATACCGAGAATTACTTTCACGACATAAGAGCAACAGCATCCAATCTTATTTGTGGCCTATGAAATACATTTAAGTTCATGTGTGATTGAAGATGCATTGTAGCTTAATGAAGGTCAATGACTGGTGCATACATGACGAATCTACATGGAGTCATCGCATTATCTGTCGAGATGCTATAAATTTATTCTGTTATGGGCATGTTACTATGGCACCGTTTGTTTGGTGCTAGGTATTTATTCTAGATATGCACTCAAGTTGCTTCGTAGGCCATTAACATTAGCGCCTGCAACTACAACAAAAATAAGCGCTTATGTGATATAAAGACGCAACAGGAAGGCACGATGACTTAAATGTGTCTCTAAACTGTGCATTTGAGAAGCGTAATATCTCACCATTGTAGTTTTAATCGGGGGCAACAGACTAGCCGAATCAGTGGAATTGGTCGATAAGACAACTCAACCGAGTGACGGATTGCGTGATACGACGACCGCCTAGCCCTATAAGCCTTCATATTTTTATAAACCCATCGCCCTGTCCACGTGACGTCAGCATAATGAGAAAATCAGATTCAGCTGATTCAATTCATACCGCTACTAATAATCATATTGGCCTCTCAAAGAGGCATTTTGTGTTACGCTAATGCTTTCGTGGGGGAAACTTGATACGACCTGATCTTTTTGGTGGGTATTGCTAGCAGGAATGCTTAGCTGCGCCAGCATCATAGCCATATAGACTATTGCAGATGCGACCAAATGAATAATTATACGTATTCATAGACAGGAATGTACCAATAAATACACGCATATACTTTTTCTACAAGAGCTGTATTCATTGACGCCATTCTTTTAGCATCCTAAACCTTATTAGTAGAACAAAGTAGGCATTAACAATTCAATATTGCGCGTCTCTGTGTGCTTAACCCCTCTAGAACCACATACAGGCTAGCAATCCGACGTTTTATTGCTTCCCCCTCCCCCCGTTGTCGAAGATTATTGCTGCATGCAATGTGTCGAAGAGGTAATATAATTGCAGCCATGAAGCGGCTGTCTCTCCTGAAGTAATGTTAGATCCGGGGGCACTGTGTCGGCTATTGGCAACAACTCATGTGGCATCACGGAAATGCAGGCTTGATATATCATTGAGCTGTTTATCCTATATTGCAAGTCTTAGTATGAAATTAAATCATACGGCGTTTTGTGTTTTGCGACATCATTACATTCAGCACACTATACCATAGATCATTCATGCATAAAAAGTATGATCAGCTGAATCCAGTGTTTTTATCTGCGATGGAATGTCCTTCTAGATGTGAGGATGAATTCATTATAATGTCAAATGAAATGCATGCTAACAGGTTTTAAAACATGTCCGAATGCATCCATATACAGCTTACTACTGGCATTTCACGAGCGGTTTGTAGGAGCTTAATCAGCACGTTCCGCTCTATTTGCGCATCTATATATTACATATCGCGTACAGCAATTGTGTGCTGGAACAATGTGTTTTGCTTGAAGCGTTCTTAAAATCAATATATTTAGGTATCACCCGGAGCTGCTCGTGAATGTGCGAGCAAGTGAACAGGTGATGGTTTGATCGGGCGAATCTTCTTGAGTCATCAAAAGATCGTTGGCCATATCAAACAAGACACAGTTAGTGGCTTGGACTGTAATCATATTAAACACGGGACCTCGCAAATGCGGACTATCGCTGCAAACCACGCGTAACCATGCCCTATATATATAGTCGCTTCACGTGGTGACCATACTACGTTGACTGCTGCCGCATTATAAATGGGATGACGATACCCACACTGCTTACTACCGCATTACACATTAACCATATAACGCTGACTGGCGCTTTATATAACTATATGGACATGATGCAGACTACCCAAAGAGTAGAAATGACGTCGACTGCAGCCAATTTCTAGCGGAGTGTACGACTTACGTTGACGGTGGAAGGAGGTTGGCCGTGACGGCGTTATCAATGTTCTCTCTTACCTGAATGTCAATGTATTATATCGGTCGGTATCTTTGATGCACAGTCGATGTTTTTATTCACATTAGTTATTGCAGGAACCTTGTTATGCTCACACGTGATAAAGTTAGTCATCTGATAAGCCATCACTGCCTGACAGTCCTCCAAATGAGTTTGTTTACAACTTCAACACATGTGTGGTTCCCCTGTCGATCACCACCAATTACCAAGGTTTTCCATTTATTTGAAGTCACTTTAATGGTGATTAAATACCCAAGGGTCGTTGTCAAGTAGGGTAATCGAGGACAAGTAAGAACATCGTGAGCTTTTATTGAGTTTAATCCAGGTTGAAAACGACATTGTTTGCATAGCCACCACATATCCACTACATTGCTGCACGAATGCCTGCTAAATAAACCAAACATTAAATTGCAAATATAATTGTATTATTGCTGTTTATTTCTTATAAATAAAAGATATTCGAGGCTTTTCATCGTGAAAGTGAAGGAAGAATGCCCATGCGAACGCTAATTAAGCATAGTACATATGGCAACCAACGGTATGGGAACCTGGGAGAGTAATATCAGTGTTAGCCGTATATGAAGAAGGTGATTGACTCCTCGCTGTTCTGTACGGCAAAAAAGGGTTTACAAAGTCTCTATGATACGTTATGAAGACTTTTGGTAAGTTGTGCCAACATGTATGACTAGTATAAGCGCATTCGATTGGAATATGCAACTATGTAAGGTGAGGAAGTCGATTTGCATCCAAATCGTATCCCTGAGAGGACTTTCGGTGGTTAATTGTAATGATCGCGTGCCGTTATTTTTATGTGTTTATGGTGACTGTGAACACATTCCCTTATTTCAAAGCAACACATACTTTTTGTAGTCGACAATGAGGAAATTAAACCCTTTGATCATGGCTGAGTCTCAGGTATGTACTTAACTGATGATTACGTCATCGGCTGGAACATTCAGTGTGGTTACAATTAGAAAGTATATCGGTACAACGTGAATGTACGACATGAAAGTATCTTGCTACTAGCTTTACGGCGTATTGAACGAGCCCAAGATACAAGCTCGGATAGCAAGTTACATAATTCTTACACGTTGGGACGTAGACTGCTGACGTTGTTTGCGTTTTATCACTGCGAATATTGAGCTTTTTGGTTTGAAAAAGTTGTTGTTATATGATGGTTAATGGCAATTTTTATACTGGGATTTAACGTTCCTTTCAACAACCAGGTGATATCGCGACGATGCAAGGTGTTGAGGATTGTGTCGCTTGGGCAGCGCTCACTTGGCACGAATCAATCGACCGAATCGGGCCGAGAAACCCATCCGTCGCGATAAAATAAAATGTTTATCCGTTCAATGACCATTTTTCCCTCAATCCTCTCAATTATCAAGTGTGAATCAAAGCATTGTTATCTGATGCGTGTTATTAACATTTACTTAGTGTTAAGAGCCATATTATGACGGCTTAATTGGTAGAAAGGTCACACTCCTATGAATCACTAGATTAGAGGAACGTGTTCGGTACTTCTACCCACCGTTTACTCATAACACACTCGAGCATTATTATATAAGAGGATGTGCGTCCAGTGGGCTTGAAAGTCATTTATCTAACAGAGAACAATCGGTTGTGTATGACACTAAGATGGCTGAACATCAACAAGTTATTCTTTAATGTTGATGGAAGTACAATGTTATTTTTTAACCTGTAAACAATGGATTATAGACTGCAGGGCATAATCATCTCCGAAACATTCAAAAAGAAAAGAGCTAAAACTGTGGACATTCTATCAACATTTGTCCGAATATACAGTTAGGACAACTGCACCATGTTCGTGTTGGGTTCTCATGGTCGTATTGTGCATATAATATATATATATATATATATATGTATATATATATATATATATATATATATATATATATATATATATATATATATATATATATATATATATATATATATATATATATATATATATATATATATATATATATATATATATATATATATATATATATATATATATACTAGTCAAACGCATGTTTTAGTGTGCGCCCAAAATATCGGAGCAGAACGGTATATATTTATATTACCATTCAACCTTAGCTAATATCCTGTCTGCTTATATTGGCGTTTATAGGACTACAAAGTGTGATATCACTTCACTGAGAAGAACTGCCGTCACTGGCCCATGTGAAACAAACAATCATGCGTCAAGCATCCGACGGCGACCTCAGCCTGATTGCACCTTTGAAGTCGGCACGTTCTTGCACTCCCCTCCCACCCCTATGGCGGAACGCGCGATCCAAGATCGATAGACGTTCACAGGGACCAGCGAGTTATTTGACAGCGGGTCCGCCGGCAATCTCGCGTGTTTCTGACCCGGGAGCTAAGGTTCCAAGGATTCTATTAGTTGGGTATTGTATTCTATTGTAGATGTGCTAATGAACTCGGATTCGCTTACATATTCGTCTTTGCAGCTTGACGGTTTGATAAAATATTGTGCCATGGACTATTGCCGGGTTACCCATGGTCATCATCACGGATTCACTAACGCATTTTCTGTTTTGTTTAGCGTAGTTTCAGGGCGAAAATAATTGCCGTTTTTTTTATTGAAGTAGCATATTGTGCATGGATAGTGTGACACATTAAAACTGAAAAACACCCGATCGGTTTTAATATCAATGCCAATGTTTAAGATCGTTCATAATACAATTCTCTTGTACGAAAACGCTACGCCCATACCCTGGCACGAGATGAGTTCTAGAAGCTACACAACGTTCATCCATAAGTGCCTGATATGTCTTACTTTCAATACCGCTTTAATGATGGTATTTTGTGCAATAGGTCGTCATTTGCAGACATTCATCTCACATGTGTGATGAATGGGTAACATAATTGTTGATTGCTGAATCAATAAGGATCATTTAAGAACTAGCGGATGGCGAGCCGCGCAATATTTGACTCAAACTGAGTGTGCTTTGTCTATTCATTCCGTGATGCCATAGTTCTATGAAATTGATAGAATCAGGCCCAATTAAAAAAAACTGAGTTCAATCTATGTGGCTTAATTGCAGCATGCTATAACCCTGTGTTTGTCCATATATTGTTCCGGAATTGTCTGCAGCAACTCTGTCATTAGCTTCAATTGTTTTAAACCCATTTATTTATATAAAATCCATAGACTGTGTCCAATTGTAACTTAATTAATCTATTCTATACTTTCCGCAATTTTCATCAATAACGTCGAATTATTACCGATAATTTTACAAGAAAATAGCACAAATATTAACGCAGTAAAATATGAAAAATATGGATTAATCTCTTGGATTGTGGTTCACACTTTATATACATGTGACAAGTGTTTTATAAAGCATAGCTTTTAAATATTGTATTACTACGTTTCCTGCTTTGATTTACATAAACAAAAATCTAGAAATGTTACGGATTACGAGTCGATGCTTCTGATGATTTTCATATATTAATCATAGACATGTACCGAACCAAGATCTGACCGATAAGCAAATTATCTTTCAATTGACACATGATTCTGCTCCAGATGAAATCACAGGCCTATGTAGTCACTATTCTGCGTGCTGTAAAGACAATAAATATAATTTAAAAGAATAATGAAAAATCGTGGCAAAAAGTGACTCAAGTCAGGTGGAGGTAGATATTCAACAACCGAAACTATATTGTACAAGATCCAGATATCAGTTACTCATTCATCATGATGCTGTCATATTTTAGGTTGTATTTGGTTATACAAAGGGCTCCATCTCAATCAAAGTAGTTTTCACAACTTGACTGTAATGGTGGACTTGCAAAAATTAGCGCCTCAAAATATACGTGACCTCACAATGATAGCGAACACAGCTCATTCCATCCAATTATAACAACCCACGTACTTGTTTTTCCGCATAAGGACCTTAAACACAAATCTAAACTTGGAGCAATATCATATATGGAATTTTGAGAAAATTGTATTTTCAGCCTCCAATAAATGTTATTTTTGATACAGATGCATTACGAAATATTATCAATATGTGTACATAAACGTATAATGTTAATTTGTTATTGATTCGTTCGAGAGTATGTTGATGACTGCAAGCTCTCTACTTTTACCGTTTGGGCACAAAACAGTCCTGTCATTAACAGAAGGGAGTGAAACAAACTCTTAGACTCGATTTGCGTTCACGTATTGTGTCTGTCACCGAAACTAGTCATTTTGATTGATGTTTTCTTTAATGCACCCGCTCTCTGAGCCATGTATGAAGTATCGCAGTTAAGGGTTACAGCAATTGACCCGCAAAACGCTATAAAGGTGGGAAAAACCATCAAGTACAGCCTGGTTATGTAAAGGCTAGACTGCATTTACATGATTTATCATGGCCTCCCGTAGTTGTCACTCGTTTCATGCTAACTGGTGCTTCCAGCCACTATCGCCCGTCTTCTGCGTACTATGCCTTTTGCGGGCTCTGAAAGCTAATCACAGGAGACCCCCAGAACATCCATAATTTAGTTACCATATTTCAACCAAACTGGGTACTCCAAATGTATTTTCACTTTGAAGTAGGTTTCTAGTATTAAAGCTGCTTTCATTCAGAGAGTCGTGGATCGTTTTGAAGGAGCACATTGTGGTTTTCGGTAGCTCAATGATTATCAAGCTCAGTAAATGCACAGGTTTATCGTTGACTATAATCAATAAGAGTAGTTATAAATGTGAAGTCAAGAAATACATCTGAACAAAATAACAAAGCTAGTTCTATGCTAACACCTCACGCTTGGTTGTATTTCAATGTAATTCAAAAAATAATGTGCGTAGCTTTAAATAATAACTAGTCACCCAAAGCCCGTCAGGTAATTGATCAATGTAGCCCGTCATGCCTATTTTAGGAACGGTTGTGTGAGTTGGTTGTACGTAGCTATATAATCGCTTACCAATAAGGCAGGAATATTGACAAGAAACCTGCATTTATCGTCTGTTAAAGCTACCGCAGTGATTACACGCGATTATGGACGGTCACGCTGTTTGATGAATCACGAACAAATTGGGCTGCTAACAATTGATAGCATAGCCTGTTCGAGTTGTCGTTTGAGGCTGTCGGCACAGCAAGTAGAAAACTCTCGATCTCGGGTAAATCTTAACACAGCGTTGCAAAACACATCATATTTGAATGATCATAGAAGGCCGCCGAAGCTATCATCATAGCTTAGGGTCAAAAGTGATACAATCTTTGAGGCTTTAAGTAATTCGTCAGGGGTTTTCATAATCGCTGATATTAAATCGTGGTTTAGAGAAAAGATCTGATCTTAATTGAAACCCACAATTACTAGCATCATCATCATACACAGAATTGTGATAATACCAATGCAGTTATTAGAATATGAGCGCTAACGATTACTTATAGCTAATCAATTCATATACATTTGCAAATAACCCGATGGTTAATTGACACATCATTGACAGAGGCGTGTTTGGACGCGGATGACTATATGTTGTAACAACGTCAAATCAGCTTAGCAGTAACTCTTATATACTTTGTCGATTGAGAATTGCCAACATATTGTTTGGTTGAGTTCTCAGATATCCCAAGAGCGGTTATTAATCTTATCATATTTATTCATCTTCTTGGCATAAGTTAGGCATTGTCATTAGTTAATGCTATATTGGTGCTCGCAGAAAGATGAATGGCATCCTAAATATGTACTATAATTACCATATTATGTCATTCCATGTCACATTCTATGAGTCTGAATACGCAAACTGTGCCGCTGCAGACATGTGGTTGTCTCTTGCATATTATTGTGATGTGTTTAAGCTATGGCTTCAAGCTCTTTAAAACAAGCTTATTGCATATGAATCTTTATTTGCGCGGCAATCATGAATGTATCACCTCTGCGACACTTTGCTTAAGAATAAAGTGACGCGTAATGGACATTAGCCATTCCCCATTAGTTTGCATCACCTATATCGTCACTGCCAATCAAAGAGGATTGGTGTTCAAGTGCTGTTGGGTTTTGCAGAAGGGTTCAGCGTTACACTGACTTTGTTCTTTCCGTAATACAATTACCATTCATTGATAAATGAGGTGATGCAAGTATCTTTGCTAACAAGCGCCATGGCACAATGTCAATTACCATAAATGAGCCAATAAAGGATAAAACACTGTATACAACCCAAATAAAGTAACCCGTTAATGACGAGTGAATGGCTTTTAATCGATATTCTATTTGTGTATCACATTTACAGCCAAGAATGTCGTCGGCTCAAAAAAAACCATATCACATGGATTGGCAATTTGTTACGGTGAAGCCATAAAAGACGATAGCCAATATCAGTACAGGACGAGCTGGGGTGTTAGTTGTAGCTATTTCTTGTACGTGAGGGTTCCATGCTTAAACATCAGGTTTTATGCTTTGATCGTCGTTTCGGGATCAGCAACTAAAAGTGCCACACAATTACGTTCCTATGCTTGACAACCCTTGCTCCATTTGCGTAAAACTCGTATACATATTATACAATATACACACCCTGTCTCTCGGTCGTATACTGAAAAAAGTGCATGTCATTTACACCAGCACCTTTTCCATCTCACCATCACAGCATCGTCACTGACTGTTATTAGTAAGACACTTGCATGTGTAATGCGTCATCATTGCGTCTTATAACGAACTTGATAAAGAGGAGTATGCATTGAACACAGCGTGTCTACTTTGTCTCTTCTATTTCACCGCCTACAATGTTGACCGGGCAATTATGTGTTTGTCCAATGTTTAACGACCTACGTGGCTTGAACAACAGAGAAGGCGAACCTCGTCCATTTGAATTAGCAATTTCACCGTTAATGCGACTGCGCAATTTTATGCATCAAGCGTGTGTGCCAAGATATGATAATATCAGGGTTTCTATGGTCTTACACAAGCATATCAAACTCAATACATCTACAGATACAACCTACTGATATATATCAAATGAAACAACTTTTGACTAACGTGAACAATGGTATTACAATCGCAATGCTCTAAGCGTCCATCACTATGCGAATTGCTTATTTCTCGATCATTCAGCGTGTAACTGACGGTTACTTTACGCAAACCCGCGAGATGTGAAACATAGCGTGAGATCTGATTTACATTTAAATGAAATACGCAATGTATAGAGCAGAGCTATTTGATTTCATTTTTGTTGCGCCGCATATATTGCTTAAGCTGGCACCATCGCTAACTGTATATACAAACTCGCGTGAGCATGAAGTGATGGCAACGCATATGTTAACGGATGTTAACGAGTATATGATATTTACATAAAAGTCGCACTATGTTGTTGGTTTGATACCATCTGCCGTCGTCAATTGTATGACAACTTGGCATTGCGGTTATTTTTTGTGTGTGTGTCAAAATGTACATCGGGCCTGATTATTGCAAGCCTCTATTTTGTTTGTTGTTGGTTAACGATAACCTTCAAATATTTCCAACGCACGATGTAGAATGTGAGTGATTTGTAGCCATGCCATTAATAACATCGTGCAACTAATGCTTTATCTGTTGTAGCATTGACAATTGCTAGCCATATTTATGCTGCATGACAGCATAAACTGGTGATAGTAAATTCACAAACGAATATCTTTACATACCTAGGTATTAAAAATTCACTCATTTTTTGCGACCTTTACTCTGTTGATGGTAGGGTAGATAAGTATATAACTCTCAGAAGCATGATTTAAAGACATGTGTGATTGATGTTTACATGTATATATCATGCTGCAGAAATGCTTGAACGCGTTTCGATGTGATATAATTTGATATGGCGACTGGAAGACGGGAAGGGCTTATTAACGCTAAACGCCAAGTTAGACGCAAGAAGCAAACACAACAGCGCACCATCGATCATAGTTATTCAGCGATTTGGCTGATTATTTTAGCTGCCGTGACTTACAATATAAATAAGAGGTACAATCAACTTGATATGAGCACAGCTATTTGACAAATGCACAAAATAAAATTGCTTTGTTGAACCATCTTACATATTAATATGTCATTGCATTCTCTTTTTTCCTAATTTTTGCCGGTGTAGTTATTCACCAACGTTCCAGAGGATAAATGTACCCTTCGCGAAAAGACTATACGCTATTTGCTCTAAATATTGGGAAGCCCGCATATATCACGTGCTGTTTGAGACGATAGCATGTTGCATGGCAGGCAAACCACTGAGTGCTTTTGTAGTCCCACCGGGGTACTACTCCAAATGGTCTTAGGTTTTCCACGTACCAATAAAACCTTGGTGGGATTTGACCAAGCTTACATGTTATATAGCATTACATCCCAATGGCCCATTAGATAACATTAACTTGCTAACAATTAGGCATGTCCTATAGGTAATATACTGAGGTTGTTGCTTTCATAGTATTTGAGGTGTAATTTGAGGCAGTTGCATGACAGCAGGGCCATGTGAGACCTGAAATGGTATTAATGTTCCGTCAGTTGGCGATTTGTTCACAGCATTATATTATTACCAAACCAAACCGTTTAAGGAGTATGATATCACCAGAAAATCATTCACAAGACCACGTGACCCTTTGATATTAATTATCGACGGAATAACTCCCTCCAGCGTTAGACCGTGTGAAGAGCGTCAATCTGCAATGGTAGCTAATGGAGGAGGCTGTTGACAAAATTATTCCTTAAGAATAGAGCAATGCATCATACAAATAGTCTTCCTATGAAGATGTAATCATCAACGATTATCTGCCTTCTTGGTTCGTAAATTTAGAAAAGTAAAGTAACACACCAACTTGCTACATATATAATCGCGGTGGCTCGTTCATCATTTATGCTTATCCTACCTTGCCTTATACTACATTTAATACGCCCATGCGGAGGTATTGAAGCTTATTACCAATTACCATGCAATCCAACCTTTGGCTGTAAGAATCAAAACTCGTATCATGCCTCACATGGATACGAGGAGCCCCTACAGCAATGGATCTCGTACTTGATGATGACCTTAATTTCCATTCGTGTTGTTTCATTAGGGAAGCCTGAGCCATATGCAACATATGTATCTGAATGTTTTATTCAACGAATACAGTGCTTGGTTCCAGTATGGTGTCTAAACTATTTTTTGTAATTGCAATTCTGATGTACAGTTTTTGTGCAGAAAGAAATGATCTTACAGACAATCCACCAGATTATGTTGTCGACTGAGTCGTTTATCTTATTGCATTACATTTTATATGTCGATGAACAGCACACATACCACTTTGCAATCTCGCGGGAACAATATAGTTGTGTGTTCGTGATGTCAAACCAGTTCTTTTGTGTTCTAGAGTGGATTTCAAATAAGGCACGTTTTGTTATATTCTTTCTAACAAGCATAGTATGAGGGAATATCAATCTTGCATCATACTAATTGCTAACACCGGGATAAATTGCTTCACGTTCAAACTGCGCTATGGCCCCATACAAAAACAAGAACACCTGGATTGTATGTTGTTGTACATGAACCGATAGGTTGCCTTCAATTGGAAGCTTAATCGCCACAAACGATAAATACATAACTATGACGCATATCTTGTCACATGCTCTTGAGAAGCTTAATCGCCACAAACGATTTATACACGGTTTACCAACATACTTATGACGCATGAAAGTTGTAATGTGTAGTAGAAACATCGCAATTCCATTTCCGAGAAAGCGAGTGACATGTACTATTAAACTTACGAACAGATGAGAGTCAAGGCCATGACACGTTATCATTTTGATACCAAAAGAGCTTTGCCGGTAAGCAGGTAGTCTTTATAAGACGTTCTGCAATATACGAATGTCCCATTAATAATGAAAATACTTCATTTCATTTAATCTTACCTTGGCTAAAAAGAGAGATAGTTCATCAGTGTGAGCGTAATAAAGACTAGTACTGATTACATCCTGCTGTTGTACGTGCCCGGATGTAGCTCCTCCATTACACATGTTGCCAGTAATTGTCGTACCCTTTGAATCAAGAATTTTGTTTTGATCCACTCTGTCGTTCAATTGGTGATAGCTGCCTCAAAGCTTCGCCGCTTTATAACATTGTTTGACGGTTAAGCTCAAAATTTACATTCGTTCTGTAACATGAATATTATTACCTACGAGGATTTACAATGTATTCTTTAATATATGCTCTCCTTTTATCTAACCTATGATTATGATTTCTGAGTCAATCGGGTGTATTTCACGTGGCAGAAACCTGATGTTCTATGTCGATCCCACATTTATACCATTTGTTTTAGTTGGGTTTTTTCAATACACAGTTCTATATGTATGCAATTTAATGCCATCACTGTCTCCGATACAATAATGTGACTTCATCTAGAATCCTCGAATATGGCGCAGAACTTGACAAATAAATAAGTGGCGCCTATCATTGTTTAAAGATTGCAAGAGATTGTGGATTAGCTTTCCAGAATAAAGTACATACTGGATATAACTAGGCAGAGCAATCGATGTTACATTGGCTACGCTGAGCTATTTGCTTGACTGCATGAACCTTGGTACACTAGTCGCGTTGAATCACGTGATAGTGAGTACAAATGGAGAGAATCTAAAATCGGAGTGCATCTCGTTGCCCGCAGCACTGAACGCATATTCATCCTGTCGTATTATTCAATAGTTACCTATCATGAATAGGGACAAAAGGATACATTTACCTCAAGTAACAAGATGTAATTGGGGGTTTGTGGTCCGACACGAAGGTTAAACCCACCCACCGTGACCTGTGGATATATCCTTATGCTGATAGAAAACGTTCATACATCACAACTAATTACTGCAACGAACCATTCAATGCAGTAGGATTCGTATTACTATGATTACAAACATCCATTCGATGGTGGCTGCCTTTTTTACAAATAGTTAATGAAATCATGGTTTCCAATTGTTACCCTATCAGTAATTGCTCCTATACGGAGACAAATTTGCGTCAAATTGCTTGTAGAACACGGGAGATTAACATAATTACCTGTGTTAAATACCAATCAGCATCCTCCTTGTATGTTCGTAAGATACTTCGTTTACATATACAAAACAAACTGCTGGTCATACACAATGACCAACATGTGGAATTCAGTGTGTCCAATTATTTTCCTTCATAGCAGCACGCATTTGATATGGCTGGTATCTCATTAACAATATCTCAATCATACTGCGCAACCCTTTTTACCCAGAACAATAGTGCAAACTATCATTGGGCGCGGGTGAAACATTATGCATGGTAGAAACCATGATTACAGGGTTGGCATTGATGAAGTTATCACCAACCGTTAACCATGATGAAAGACGCACAGCACTTTTGTCTGGCAATGATTGTGCAATTACATTGCGATGAAATGCCTCAGTAATTGTTTCAAATGTCAAACAAAATTACCTGTAAGTGGTGACGTGCCGTAAAAGTTAACCGTTAGGCATATGTTATTTCAATAATCTGCGTCATATGTACATTTATAGGAGTGTATGCAGAACAAGCAATACCTTAGCTGGCCCCAAAAGAGCATAAACAATCACACTATACAATTGAATACTATGATTAGGTATGACATTCACGTCATGTATATTCGTATTGTAGAATGTAACCACGACATTGGGAGATGACAGGTGACGGTGATTCGTAGGTAGGATAATGCACATCATTTCATTGAAGGCAAAACGCAAAACCTTCGAACTATCATGATTGTGCTATTTGTTCCTGATCATTATACAACCTCATTGCTCAGACTTTCGTGCCCTTCATTTGAATTTTGAATTTTGTGACGTGTAATAATAACTTGACTTGCGTATATTTATCATTGAAATACAGAAATCCACCAGGTGACCCTCAACATTTAATAAGCGGATGTCACACGATGGTCTCTTTTATCCTATAGTGCAGTTAAATTAAGATTCTGGTGGCAGTGCCTAATTTGCTAGTCAGCCCTATCCGTCATTGTCGAATTGATAAGGCTGTGAATTACCGAACGCGGGTCAGCAAATGCTGAATAAATGAAGATACATATCGTTAACAACTTCCTGGTATCCCGTGTTTCGATCTGCACACTACCTAAATACTGCATACTCCATTTTAAATGGGTGATTTGTACAGTGACAAGAATAATCAAATGAGGTTATGATGTACTATATATCCTTCAGGGGTATAAATTGGTGCTTATGTCGGACTTTCAAATGATGAAACGAGTAATAACGCATCACACTCGTGATCCTATGTTAGTGGGACAGATCAATTGCGTATCTATACGTGCCATAACTCTAACATCAAGGCTACTCGCTACAGATCAGCACCGCCCCAACCCCCTTCACACACCCTCCCACCATTTAATCTAATACGTTGCATTTTGGGTCCAGGCGGCAGGGCATGCACAATTCCGTGATTGTGAACACATATTAAAAGATGTTTAAGCGGGTGTTTGTTTCGGCATAATTTCCCCGATTTGAACGAGAACCTATCAGTCCCAAGCATATAATATTTAGTGAACAACTCCATACTTATTTTACATTATTAGGTTCCTCTGCCGATAGTTACTTTTTTGTACCGGTAACTTAAATCTGTAACAAACGCCAAGGACTGTACAAAATCCTTATAATCACGTTTTGTTAGAGCAATGTACTAGGGTATGGTTCCATTAGAAGGTCTCCATAGGCATAACAAGGCCCAAAACTGTCCAGGTTGTGAACAATGGTATTTAGGTAAAACAACATAATATTTTGCGGAAGAATATTACAGTGTTATAACAAACAAGTCAAATCAGTTAATTACCACCAATGACGCACAATGCAATGCTCTAAGAAATTAGATTCTCTGGCTGCCACACAAAGGTTATGGTTACAAAATTAAATTTTCGATCAAAACGATCAAAT
Organism: Urechis unicinctus; assembly: GCA_034190875.2. Taxonomy (NCBI): domain Eukaryota; kingdom Metazoa; phylum Annelida; class Polychaeta; order Xenopneusta; family Urechidae; genus Urechis; species Urechis unicinctus. The sequence goes on along the minus strand of CM067345.1, from coordinate 14,312,517 downwards.
ATTTGATTCTCGATAGCGTTCTTTTTGACACATCCAATGCTCGATCTCGAAGCTTTTCTGCTTTCTGATGGCGTATAGAATTTATGATATGATACAATAACATTTATTACGAGCCGTCGCGTCCGGTAAGATGTTGCAAATGTTATCATTCAAAGATTGCAACAACTGTGATTGTTTTTTTAATTGGTCATGTTCCGTCACGATGAATCATTATTTACGTTGAAAGAGAATTTTGAACATTCCCTCAGCGGCAGGCAATTTAGCGCATTCGTATAGTCCGCCAATTAGTCACATTTGAATAATGTCTATGTGGAGTGACTAAAATAAGGGATCCCTTGATTATCAATCACATCTTACCAAAACATTATGGAATATCGACTGGCTATCAGCAAGTAAGACTGGCTATCAGCAAGTGTAATGTTTGTATGATATACCGTGATTTTCCATTATCTTAGGGGGCCGACCTTTCAGATGCACACCATGTTGATTGACAACAAGATCTTAGGGAGACGGGTGGTCACGGTAAAATGCCTGTTTGGTCGATAGTTTTCCTTTTAATGGTACCCAACTATTAACTGCAAATCTACATATTGTAACACACAGTCGTGCTAAAACATTACTTAAAACCTTTGACTCTTAAATACACTTCGAGGTGGTGTTTAAAGGTTTTGCCTAGGTGTATGGATGACTTCTAAGGACTGTGAAATATAATCAAATATAATTTGTTTCAATCCATGGTAAACTTTGTATGCATGCATGTGATTTCGTCATTATGTTGTTCCCAGCATTTCAATAAATGTACAAACACAGTTGACCTTCATAGCATGTTATCAATAATTTAATAGCGAGACTAAGGTGGAATCTAAACAAGTATTTCCCTTGGCATTGTGTGATATGGGCTCTAACTCAGACTGTCCGTGCTGTGCATGAATTGCATTCCATTTGTAACAATCATTATAGGTGTGAAGTATCGTGACAACAAAATAATTTTTGTAAAAGGGATATTCTGACACTATTGCAACCCAATCAATATTTCATATGTTGAGATTGCTGACGTTTATTCATGGCAACAGATTTTAAACCAATCTGCACGGCAAATTTGGCTTGTCAAAGGGGCATAGCAAAGACAGGCGACCCGTTCACCAAACACAAATATATGTTATGTTAATAAGCGTATATACAGGTAAGGCGATTATATCCATCCTATATCCTGCAATCATTTATTTGGATCTCATGACATGCGTCGGCCTCAAACAGATTTGTTTATTTGGTCAGGTTCCGTAACATTGAATCATAATTTACTTCGAAACAGAATTTTGAAAATTGTCCCAGCGTCAGGCAATTTAGCGCATTCGTATAGTCCGCCAATTAGTGTTATTCCACATATACAGGAACTAACGTCCCAGTATATACTACAATCCAGAACACCTCGCACATGTTGGACATTCTATTCTGCGTTCCTTTATTCGTTAATGACTGTATTGACTGGAATGACAACTAAGGCTGAGCCTTGTTTATTCGTCTCTAGATGACGTACTTGTAGGGCTTGTGCAATTCATCATACACAGTGCATTTAATGCGCAATAACTGAACAGTCATAGACTAGTACGAGTTGAACTCCTGTCATTGTTAGCTTTAGCAGATTTATAACTGTGACTAACCATTTATGAAAGCATCTTTATTCAGTGGATGTGCTCATAGGTGATGAGTAAAATACACTTACCGAGGAGGCATCAAACGCACGTTCAGATCAGTTTGGTTTTGGTTCTTCGAAAACAGTATACATGGTTACCGTTAAACCAAGCAAGGCGTCGAGGCCTATTACCATCCATCATAAGCTGAAACACCTTCATTTCCCACACAAATCGTAAATGTTCAGTTATTGTTTTTCGACGATAACTCCCGGTGCTATACTGTCCTATAGCTTAGTCAAAATATAGACAATGCGCTGATATACTTAATCTATTTAGAGAAAAAAACCATATGTATATACGAAGCAACAAATATGTTTAAACAAACTGTATAACATGCGATTTAGAGGGAAAGCGACGTTTGCTAGTTCCGTGAATCTTAGCACGGTTTCGGATTGCCACTCAATCACTTACTGACATGATGTATAGTACAATAGTCGTATTATTCATTAGGCCATAGAAATGTTAACATAATGACTAGTATCAAATACAAACAAACCCACACACTTATATTGTGGTCAGTAGGTCAATTCATAGGTCTTTCTCAATCATCAAACAAAACAGGTAACTCATTGCTCTCCAAAACTGACAACGACCCACTAATTTGCCTCTATGCTAACAGCATCCACATGACTTTTCAGAATGATCAACACACGTTTGAATCTCCGGTTCTTTTGTGAGATTATTCTGTCGTCGTTGGTGAATTAATTTATTAGGTGCAAAAATGCAGTTACTTCGATTAAATTTAAGATTATCATTAAGGGCCGATTGCATACATTTTCATTGCACTTTATTGGTTGAACGGCTTGTGAATCACACAATTAGGCATCGCAAACGGAAACTGAGAGCTGGACATATAATAAAATAAGATAGTGGTTAACTTTATTTATATTGTTGAGTTTGTTACCAAAGTTCTAATGCTAATTTGTTATCGATTATTTGGCCCAACCAATTTCAGGTAGATCTGTTCTAGTTCCTTGCAAAAACTGGTTAGATAACCAAACGCATCGGTATGCATTTTAAATTGCAATCACATCTGGTTATTGTACATAATTTGTTAATGCATTATTAAAGTTTGGGTCAAATGGATTATTCATGACCGTGAAAAGTTAAAGGTCCCAGCAGTTAAACTTCAATTATCTATCTTTTTAATCCCCAATTTCTGTTACTGACACATTGATATAAATACAAGATTGAAACATCAATTAGTCAACAGGATCACTTGTCACCAATTATAGCATATCTACAATTTCAGCATTGTAAGCATATTGTTGAAGGTTACAGCAGTCTGGTGGACTAGTCCGTTTCAATTGATACGTTTATTTCATTTGAGTCATTATTTAGCAAAAGTACCCCACGGTTGTTTGTCGGATTGCAATAACAACGTCAATAATTGATACAAACGTTAGCAATCGGATACAATTTACTATATTGCACAGGGTATTACTTTTATGAGAAAATATTCATTGGGAAAAATGCCTTGCAAATTAACGAAACGGCGGCTGTATCATTCTCATAAATCAACATTGTCATAATCGCCGAAGTGTCTCAATATGCTGGAGATTGATGAAAAGACCACGCCTCAGCACGCTAGATGGTAGCTAACAGAGGATGCGGTTGACAAAAATATCCCACTATGATACAGCAATGCATTGCACACTCACACACACACAATCATGCGATGGAGATGTAATCATATATTTCATTCCGTCAATTCCGATATTTGCACCATAGTATTATATTTTAGATGATATCAACAATTTCCCCTTCGTGGTTCATAAAATTAGTAAAGTAAAGTATCAAAGGATACAAACTAGCCTAGTATTGACGCCCTACAAAACTTACCACATATAAGACTCCATATTCAACTTACCACATATATAATCCTGGTGGCTCTTCATCTTTCCTTCCCATCTTACCTTGCCTTATACTATGGTTAATTTCCCCATGCTGAAGTATTAAATCCGATGCCTAATTATGCAACACCAACCTTTCGGCTTTTTGAATCCAAATTCATATCATGCATCCCATGGGTATTCGAGTCACGTGGAGCTCTTACAGCAAGTGCTCTCGTACTTGACAATGACCTTAGTTGTCATTCGTGATGTTCCAACAGAAAAGTCTGATGCTTGTGCAACATATGTATCGGTATGTTTTATTCAACATATACTCTGCTTTTGTCAATAATGTCTATACTGTTGTGCGTGAGTGCAATTATGATGTGCAATTATTGTACATTATTTTCCAATCAATCTGCAAGGATATTTTGGTCCAGTGAGCATTTACCTTTTGCGTTACATTTAATATGTCGATCAACGGCTCACCTAACACTCTTGCGAGAACGAGCATTGTACGAAGGAATAATCATTTTGCATCATATTTATTAAAATTTCTGGGATATATTGCTTCACGTTCAAATGCCGCTATGCACTTCAAACCAAAAGGAAGCAAGTTCGAATATCTATTGTTTTACATAAATAGATAGGTTGGCTTCAATTGCTTAAATACATATAACTATCTTGTAAGCATGCTTTTTGAAAGTTTAGTCAACACAAACGATTAACACAAACGATAAAATACTGTCATTAATCTAGAATTCTCGTAATGCAGCATTTAATTATGGCGCAGAACGCCAACACATAGACCATTGAGCAATTAGTGGCGTTAATCGCTTTTTTTAGATTTTTTTTGAGTTTGTGGATTACCGTGTCAGAATACAGTACACACTGAAAGAACTTAGGGTATGACTCGACAGAGCAATCGATGTTACATTGTCATCGTAGCGCTCTTCGCTTGGTTGCATGAAGCTTAGTGGGATCATCGCTCGTGAATCGCGTGACATCGCGCACTGACTTATGGAAATAAAAATAAGTGCCCCTCTAAATGTCCGCGACTATACTAATCGGTAAACAACGCTGAAAGCATATTCATCAGGTCATATCATGTATAACATGTGGATATGTATTTAAGCAGCTAGCAAGTACAAGCATCACAACAGAGTACGGAAACGAACCATTTCATGCAAGCGTTGTTATATTGGATTCGGTTAAACGTGATGTCAAATATCTATTCAATGGTGGCTGCTTTTTTACATTTAGTTAATGTTATCCTGGTTTTTGATAGTCACCCAATCACTAACTGATCTTACACGTAGTATAATCAGCATCTAACTTCTTGCGGTACACGGGAGATTAAAATAAAAAAAAACCTGTGGTTAACGCAAACAATCTAAACAAAACAACGTACGTTGAATAAAGAATACAATTCATCATCCTCCTACAATATTCATAAGATACTACGTTTACATATAGAGCACCAATTAAAGGTTGTACGCACCGACATACATGTAGTATTTAATGTGTTTAATCATTCTCATTCATATCAGAACGCATTTGATATGGCAGGAATTTCATGAAGAATATCTCGATCATCCTGCTCAACTCTATTTACCCTGAACAATAGTGCAAACTTTCATTAAGCGCGGGTGTAAATTATGCATGGTAGGACCATTAACACAGGGTTGGTATTGATGTTATCACCAAGCATTAACCATGATGTAAGACGCACAGCACTTATGCCTGGCAATGATTGTGCAATTAGATTGCGATGAATTACCTCAGGTAATTGTCTCAAATGTCAAACAAAATTATCTGTAAGTGGTGACGCGCCGGATAAGCTGTTTTAATCGTTAGGCATATGTTATTTCAATTATCTGTGTCATATGTATCTTCTAAGAGTGTATGCAGAACAAGCAATACATTAGTCTTAAAAGAGCATAAACAATCACACTATACAATTGGATAATATGTCTCACAAAATTGAGAGACCGACAGATTGAGATAAGGTATGACATTCACGTCAGGCGTTATTCGTATTGTAAAATGTAACCACGACATTGGCAGACAAAAGATGACGAAGTGATTTGGTATTCGAAGGTTAATGTACATCATTTCATTTGATTCGCAGATACATGTCATTAACAATTTCCTGATATCCCGCGTTTCGATCAACACACTACATCAACACTGCATACTCTATTATTAGCAGGGTGATTGGTACATTAAACAATAAACTAAGGGCATGATATATTACATATCCTCCAGGAGTGTAAGTTGTTAATAATGTAGGACTTTCAAATGATGAAACGAGTAATAACGCATCACACTCTTGATCCAATGTTAGTGGGCCAGATCAATTTTAAATCTATACGTGCCATAATTCCAACAACACGACTGCACGCTACAGATCAGTAGCCGCTCCCATATCCTACACATACCCAACCAAGATTCAATATCATGGCTGTAATCGCCGTGCAGAAGGTCGGGCATGCGTGAGTCTCTTCCAAGTCCGTGATTGTGAAAAGTTACAGATAGAAGTCTAAGCGGGCGCTTTTTTTGGCACTATTACCCCGATTTGAGCAAGAACCTTATAACAACAAGCATATTCATAATACATTTTAGGTTCCTCTGTCTAGAGTTACTTTTGTGTTCAGATGAAGTACATCTTCACATATGTCAATGACTGTTAAATATCGCTACAACCATTTTTTCGTCTGAGCGCAATGTATTTGGGTATCACTCCAGTTAAGGGCATGGAAATGTGTGAGCGTAACAAGGCCTTATACTGTCCAGGTTGTGAGCAATGGTATTTAAGTAAAATAAAATAAAATGTTGCCGACGAATACTACAGTGTTATAACAACCAAGCTAAATCAGAACATCACAATCAACGACGCACAATGCAATGCGACAAAAGAATAGTTACTGTGGCTGCAATACAAAGGTCATGGTTACAAAATACCATTACTTATCTGACTGTTATTTAGTAAGATATTCTGTCATTTTGTTTTAACTTGCAATTCTGTCGGTTCATCTTAGTAACATTGATACATTTATGCGTATATTGCATCATTAAACATCATGGACGACGTATGTTTGTGTATATGTGTCATAGTATCATTTGATTCTCGTTAACGTTCTTGCGGACACATACAAAACTCTATTTCAAACTTTTCTGCTTTCTTAAGGACACCAATTATTGCGTATAGAATTTATTATATAAAACAATAATATTTATTACAAGCTGTCGCGTCCTGTAAGATGCTGTATATGTTATCATTCAATGATTGCGACATAAGCTATTTCATCTCGCAATATGTTTTACACTGTGAAGATCCTCGAGCTTAAGTCCTTGGTGTAGGCGTCATGGCACAGTTGGAAAGATAATGATATCCAAAGCAATCGCTAAGCAGGCGCCTACATTATTTATTCTAACATTTAGATTTCACATAAGTCCTATTCAACTCCTATCAGTAATAATAAGGGTTTTTTAATCAAGCAATTATTCCCATCTTACATTAGATTATCACAAAGGGATCCCATCATTGAAGACTTAGTGAAGTTGACAGCTAATGAATATGGCTTGCAAAACATCCCGCTGTAATTGCCGTTTCATGCTCCAGTATCACATTTACGTCTATATGGAGCGACTATAATAAGGGACCCCTTCATTATGCATAGTAAAACATAGAATGCCGGATTTTGTTAAGCAATGTTTAAACAATCTTGCACAGCAAATACAGTAGCTGTTGAATCAAGGTATTTTAATGTGTCATTTTCTTCGGTGCTCATTAAGAACATCTTACCTGAACCTATATAATATCACAATGTTGACTATCAGCAAGTGTGATGTTTGTATGATATACCGCGAATGTCCGTTGTCTTAGGCAACCGACCTATCAGATGCACACCATGTTGATTGACACAAACTATTAAAAAACGTCTTCACAAGACCTTATGGTGACGGGTGGCTACGGTACAATGCCCATTGGGTCGATAAATGCAATTTTAATGGTTAACAACTACAATCTGCATATCTACATATTGTATCAATACTGTCGTGCTTAACAATACTTGAAACCCATGACCTTATACACATCGAGGTGAATTTCAAATATTTGGCCTGGGTGTATGGATGAGTTCTAAAGTTCGAAATTAAAATGTAATCAAATATTATGTAATTTCGTCATTATGTTGTGGCCAGCATATCAATAAATCCACCAACACAGTTGACTTTCACTGCATGTTATCTAACATTTGTTCGCGAGAGTAATGTGGAATCTAAATAAGTAATTCACTGGGCAATGTGTGATATGGGATCTAACACAGCCTGTACGTGTTTTGCATAAATCGCATTCCATTTCTAACCATTATTATAGGTATGAAGTATCGTGACAACAAATATTTTTTTGTAAAAGAGATATTCTGACACTAATGCAAGCAATCGATATTTGATATGTTGTGGCTGCTGACGTTTATGCATAGCTCCAGGTTTTAAAATTGGCTTGTCAAAGGATCACTGCAATGTCAGGTGATCCGTTCACCATAAAATCAAAAAAGCATATTATATCCATCATCTATCCTGCAATCATTTATTTGGATTTCGTGAAATGCATCAGCCTCAAACAGATTGTTTTTTTTCGTTTGGTCAGGTTCCGTCATGTTGAATCATTATTACAGTGAAAGGCAAGATTGAAAATTGCCTCAGCGTCAAGCAATTTAGCCCATTCGTATAGTCTGCCAATAAGTGTTTTCCACACATAGGGTAAGTAATATCTATGTTTTTACTAATTTCCGCGCACATGTTGGACATTCTATTCTGCGTTCTTTTCTTCGTTAATGAGCTCATTGACTGGAATGACAACTAAAAGAGAGCCTCGTTTATTCGTCTCTGAGATGACATACTTTATAGAGTTTGCACAATTCATCAGATACGCATTCAATGCGCAATAATTGAACAGTCATAGAATAATAATAGCTTATTGTTCGCTATTGTATTAGAGAGAATACGAAGCAGTATATATTGTCGTTATCAATTCCGCATAAGCGATTTAGGTAAAGCAAAGAACAAACTAAGGGTACATTCAGTTGCTCTTTTTGATTGAAGTTAAATTAAATCCTTGCTCTTAGTTGCTGATCGACGACTCATACATTCATACTCGACTGATGTCAAGCAGCGGCTCAAGCAAGAATCAACCATTGCATGCAAATTAAATGATGATCTAATTTATGGGCCTGATCAAACATATCCTTTATATTGCTGGTAAATTACCTTAAAGAAAAGTAACAAACATCGGCGTTTTTTCATGTCATTTTGGTCACAATCATGCGGGGATGGTATTTGATTATTCCAAATAATCAATGCTGCCACTTAATAAGTGTGTTCATTGCAGATCGACAACACACCAAATATCTACTGTCGATAGCTACTCTACTACGTGGAGTTGGTGTCAAACAATTCGGCTTTTGAAATGCTTTTTTAATCATGCATATCATATAGAAATACCAAATCATGCTCCACATCAACAAGCTTCAATACGCCCTTTATATATATATCTCCAATACATCTACAAAGACCATGATCCGCAAAACTTCTATAGAATCAATGAAATCCCATTATCCATGAACTGTCACATTGTGATTGCTACTGAATTAACATGGATACACGATGATGCATACTAATCGGAATGTACGGAGGAATATCAATTTTCAATTTGAAAGATTTTTAAGATTCAGATACAATTATACAGCCAAGCATAAAATTATTAAGATAAACGAATCTTGTAACTCTAATTATGCATTGCTAACATCACATGTATTTCCAACAAATCAACTAATCCTGTCTTTCACCACAGCATCCTTATTATGGGCGTAGTGATTGGCGGATATGTAATATGACATTCTGTTATTGTATGCGCTCTTCCATCGCAAATATTTTCCCACTAATTTACGGCTTATTTGGCTACATATATGTTGGCCGAACAGAATCAATCTACGTATATTCATCTATTTATATTCTACCTTATAACACTCTCTGAAAAGCTTAATGAACGCATCAAATTGGTTCTTTGTGAGCGCAAATGCGAACATAAGCAACACAAAATAACTATGTATATATCAATATATTTTCCTATGTGTATATATATATGCATATATATATATATATATATATATATATATATATATATATATATATATATATATATATATATATATATATATATATATATATATATATATGCTGTTGACTAAGCAATGAATCAATTATGATTACGATTCAAACATCATAAACAACCAGTCTCTATCCAGTCCTGCAGACACTGAGTATAAAGGGAATAAAAATGATAGATTGTGCAAGTTATTTCATGACTCCTCACTTCACTGCAACACTAGCCAAGGCTCGTATGATATACTATTTACATTTCCTGTGTAACTCCTTAGACATTCACAACGCAATCAATCTATGCATTGCCTACTAACAGTCTTTCGTTTATTTGATGCGGAAAGTGACAATTTAAATATTGACGATAAAGAGATTTTATTTCAGACATTGACAGACACTTCCAGAAAGATAAATCAACAAGCAAGCATCTTCTCATTATTGAATACGATAACAATTTCATGATCTTTGAAAGTATGCAAGCGTCTTTGTGAGTGCAGTGTGCGTACTGCTGAATTAAAATATGTTATATATATATATATATATATATATATATATATATATATATATATATATATATATATATATATATATATATATATATATATATATATATATAATAGCCTAAACGTGTATGATGCATATAAAAACTGTAAATATAATGAATTTTACAAGAAGAATCATGGCACTTCCTATTAGTGTCTAGAATATCCGTAGAGTATTGTCTGTATGGACATTTCCGTGCCGTTAAGTATGTACAAACACGAGCTGTCATTTTATTAAATCGGGCTGCTAAATTACCAATGATCCATTGTTGGTGCAAGGATTATAGCAGATTATTCGTGTAGCTTTCGATACCACCCGATTGTATTACAAAGCTGTTGTTCTTACATTTTTACTGGGCGGACTTGTATGATAAGGGACTTCGTAATAAAGGATCAGTTAAACTTTCAGCCGTGAGGTACCAAGTATTGACGGGTTTTGGTCCTAAGCTACGGCAAAACAGCCATAGTATTAACATGTATTAACTGTTTTCTTTTCCCCGACTGGTAAATTATTCGACATGGATTTATATCACGCATGATACCAGTGTCAGTCAACGATTGCCATGGTCAGGGTTTATTTATGTAATATTCTTTTTCAACCCTCATTATTATACTATGGTACTTGCGTGGTGTGTAATACATATAAATATATATATTTATATATATTTATATATAAATATATATATATATATATATATTTATATATATTATATATATGCATATATATATGTATATATATATACTCACAATTGCAACCATTTTGGACAATATCGACAAAACCGACCATTTTGGGTCATTCGATTATTTCGCTTTTTGGAGCTCAAATTATTTGATATCACGGATGCAAAACATTATACATCTGCCTTGTACAGCTTTCAGTTAATATATTCATTCAAAACTTATTTTAGAAGATTATAAAAATCCTAGGCCAAAATGGTTGTACCAAAATAGTCATGATAGTTTTGTCATGCAAAAAACCAACCATTTTGGAACTTTTTTTATAAAACCAACCATTTTGGCCTTTTTATATAACCAACCATTTTGACCATTTTACATATCTACCCATATTGGCGATTAGAATAAACAAATGAGCCGACCAGCCCTTTTTGCCTTCCGATATTACCAACATTTATTATCCCAACCAACCTACTACTGACAGACCATCGTTTATACAACCTTGGGTTACAAAGCTTAGTCAATGAAAAAGCTTAGGTCAATGAAACCATAAACGACTTAAATTTAAATCCTACACACAAGCTTGCACAAAGTATTGCGCGTTTTGTAGGTCTTTCGGAAACCGAAAGAAACTTTTTTCGATTTCGCATTGTTTAAACATAATTCGAACTGTACATTCACAATATTCAACGAGCCATGAAGAAAAAAGTGAAGCTAAATTATCGGCGCGATTCCACGAAATGCTGACGCAATGTCTTGCTCCGAAAAGTTCCGAACCTTGCCGAGCGGCAGGTGTACCGGTCGAACGGAGAAACTATGCATTAAAGTCACCTATTTTAAGGAAGGGAGTTCTTCAACGTACCCGTTATTAATTTGGTTACAAGTTTATACTTAGGTACTGCGAGTTTTAACAAGAATTAGTGATACCTAACATTCTGAAGATTGTCGTCTCTAATATTGGAGCACGGACGATTCCAAGTCAAAAATGCACGTAGGTCATATATTTTAACGTATTTATATTCTGATTCATGGATAATTAAACTGCCATCATTGAAGTAATTGCTGTAACTATTATACATTTCGATTGCTCTGGGCAGATTAATGTTATTTAACCACTCTGAACACTGTAATCTGTCTGTCAACGATGTCGGACAACATCCCTCGTCCCTTGAATCGGGAGAGTCCAAACAGCTGTCACTATTTCAGTATTTGTCTCCGTGCGACATGGCGACAGTTTTGCCGCACTTGGCCAAAGTTGCAAAAACCGCTTAAATTTGGTGCAACAAAACAACAAGGTGTAATCTTAAATCAGTTCCAATTAAATGAAAGAAGAAGTGTTTATATATAGTAAATGAAAGGCGAATAAGATATGGTAATTTGAGAGAAAATGACTTTCGACTGAAGCTATTTGGGTGTTTCCCAAATCGGTCGCGTTGACAGGCTTCTGTGAAGTTCTGATCAGCTAGCTAGCTATACACTGAATGACACGGACCAGTGGAGGCAGCATCACATAGCGTTATGAACCCATTCCTCGCTCTTATATTATATGGTTCAATAATTTATTTTCGAATTGTTAAATATTAACTGCAATAATGCAAACCAGCCGAGAAGTTTAGGCAACAGGACACAAAGTATGTGCATGTCATATAATGATGTGTCCAATTGCATATGTTCATGCATCTATTCACAATTTGCTTCATCAAGTGTCAAACTGACCTTCAATTGATTAATTGTGCATTCTTTATTGCATGTTTTATCTGTTCATGAAAGAGCATCATTGTCTTGCCTTACATTATATTTATTTTGAGAATTAAACTGAATCCCATATTTTAGTGTGAACGATATAAATCCCCTCAGGACACCATGATTAAAACATGGATTAAACAATCTTTAAGCTTTAAATATATCACCTTTATTCAGTTTGCCACATAATAACATGTAGTAACAAAATGAAAAAAAAAAACAGCAGCATCTGCAGGCAATGTGCTGAAGGATTTCTTAAGGTCAGGAGTAGGCAGAGGATGAATTTAATTTGTTGATGATTAAACTTAAATTCTACAAAAAATGTATCCACAATAAAGGCATTCAGAGTTGATTCAGCTGAATAAATTGACTTAATGGACTGAATGTATTGACCTCATAAGGGTTAACAATATAAGGAAATCAATTATCAGGATATCATTATCAAGCAAAGCATATCTACAGATAAATTTGAACATAATCAGCAGGAACTTTGACAACAGCGTCTTATGTTGCACTATCAGTAATAACTTTCAATCGGGCCAGTCTTGGTGGGTTTCCATTAGGACACAATTAGTGAATCCATACAACAGCTTGTCCATATGATTCCGCTAAAGATGATTCTCCTGCTGTGCCCCAGCTATAGCTGCACATTCTGTTACACACACAAAGTTAACTTGTCAAACTGCCAATCAGTCTTATATCATAAGAACTAAAGGAAGTCTATGTAAAACATTACACAACATTAATTCTTACCAACCTGATAAGGTTGAGTATCAATACAACATGTCACATGAATCAATCTCTTGTAATTAAGTAAAGGAAGTAAAAACTAATCCCTCTCATGTGGCAGAAACTGAATCTACATTTGAATATAAACTAATAGAATATTGGTAAAACACATCATAAGCCTGATATTATCAATATGCACTGCAATTATATAACCAATAACAAACCGCCCACCCATCAATAATTAATGTTTTCTTCATTCATTGACCACTGATGGCAACTTTAACATTCTCTTTCTGGGTATCCAGATAACAGGCATTGACTAGTGACCACCAGGAAGGTTGCTATGGAGCTTAGCATTGATAAATATACTAGAATTCAATGCTTGACTGCTCCCCTGGGTTGGCTATGGTGCACTTCCTTCTGTCACTTAATAAAATGGCGTCTCTCATCCACATAAGCCAGCTCTCTTCACCCCTTAACCCGAGGTCACATTTACAATTGTACACATCTGAAAATCAGTATATAGTGAATATGAGGACATACATATCTGATGTTCATCTGGAGTTGATTATGTGACAAAGCCAGATGTTCAGAATAAGTCTACAGCCCAGAGAGCTTAGTTCAGTCATCAGTAACAGGGCTGGAACTTAACTAAAATGGCCACCCGTCCTGACCTGTCCTGGTGACGGGTGGCCATTTTACATGTTAACTGGCCTCAAGAAATACTACCCCTCCAAACAAAAAAATGATGCCATGTTAGGAGAACCCCAGGTCGGTGACATTCTGGGCTGGTGACAAGAACCCCAGGTCAGTGTAACAACTGGCTGGTAATAAAAAGAACCCCAGGTCTGTGTCATGCTGGGCTGGCGATGAGGAGGTGATATGAATTGCAGATAAATACAGAGCAGATTAGGTGTACAACAATGAGACACTTTACACAGGTGCATACATCATAACTGCAAGACCATCAATCAGGACCAGGTGGAGCTTAACAGTCATACTGGGTAAACAGAACTTCTGATAAAAAACTTCTACATTAACAGATTGTTGAAGCCATACCCCACACACAACAAATACAGATAATACTCATTGTTTCGGTCATTTTGGTCATTCTGATGGTTTTAACAAAAATTACATTTAGACATAATATGTCTTTTTAAGCCCCAGTGATTGATATATCTCAACGGAATATGATAAACAAGAGAAGTCACGAAATTGGTGAAGCCACAGTATTGGTGAAGCCACAGTATTGGTGAAGCCACAATATTGGTGAAGCCACAGTATTGTTGAAGCCACAATATTGATGAAGTTTTAATATTGCTGAAGCCACAATATTGGTGAAGTCACAACACAGCTAAAACCACAACATTGGTGAAGCCACTGGTAAAGCCAAAATATTGGTAAAGCCACAACACTGGTGACGCGACAACATTGGTGAAGCCAAAATTTGGATGAAGGGATAACATTGATGAAGCTACAACATTGGTGAAGCCAAAATATTGATGAAGCCACAACACTGGTGAAGCCACAAAATTGGTGAAGTCACAATATTGATGAAGCCACAATATTGGTGAAACCAGAACACTGGTGAAGCCACAACATTGGTGAAGCCAAAATATTGATGAAGCCACATTATTGGAAAAGGAACAGTATTGATGAAGCCACAATACTGATGAAGTCAAAATATTGATGAAGCCAAAGAATGGGTGAAGCCACAATATTGATGAAGTCAAAATATTGATGCAGCCACAACATTGGTAACTCCTCATAACTTGTGAAGCCAAATATTGATGAAGCCACAGTATTGGAGAAGCCACAGTATAGGTAAAGGCCACAATATTGAGGGAGCCACAGTATTAGTGAAGCCACAACATTGGTGAAGCCACAATATTGATGTCACAATATTGATGAAGCCACAATATCATTGAATCCACAACACTGGTGAGGCCACAACAATGTTGAAGATAAAATATTGTTGAAGTCACAACATTGGTTAAAACAAAACACTGGTAGAGCCACAACTTTGGTGATGCCACATTATTTGTGAAGCCACAATATTGGTAAAGCCACAATATTGGTAAAGCCACAACACTTGTGAAGCCACAACATTGGTGAAGCCAAAATATTTATGGAGACACAACACTGGTGAAACCACAGTATTGGTGAAGCCACAACACTGGTGAAGCCACAGTATTTGTGAAGCCTCAATATTGGTAAGGCCACAACACTGGTGAAGCCACAACATTGGTGAAGCCAAAATATTGATGAAGCTACAGTATTGGAGAAGCCACAGAATTGGTAAAGCCACAATATTGATGAAGCCACAATATTGGTGAAGCCAAAGTATTAGTGAAGCCACAATATTGGTGAAGCCAAAGTATTGGTGAAGCCACAACATTGGTGAAGCCACAGTATTGATGTCACAATATTGATGAAGCCACAATATCATTGAATCCACAACACTGGTGAAGCCGCAACAATGTTGAAGCCACAACACTGGTGAAGCCACAACACTGTTGAAGCCAAGAAATTGATGAAGCCACAGTATTGGTGAAGCCACAATATTGGTTAAGTCACGATATTGATGATGCCACAGTATTGGAAAAGCCACAGATGTGTAAAGCCACAATATTGATGAAGTCACAATATTGGTGAAGCCACAGTATTAATAGAGCCACAACATTGGTGAAGCCAAAGTATTGGTGAAGCCACAATATTGATGTCACAATATTGATGAAGCCACAATATCATTGAATCCATAACACTGGTGAGGCCACAACAATGTTGAAGCTAAAATGTTATGAAGCCATAGCATTGGTGATGCCACAGTATTTGTAAAGCAACAATATTGGTAAAGCCACAATATTGGTGGAGTCACAATATTGATGAAGCCACAATATCATTAAATCCACAACACTGATGAAGCCGCAACAATGTTGAAGCTGAAATATTAATGTAGCCACAGTATTGGTGAAGCAACAACATTAGTGAAAACACAACACTGGTGAAGCCACAACATTGGTGATGCCACAGTATTTTTGAAGCCTCAATATTGGTAAAGCCACAACACTGGTGAAGCCACAACACTGGTGAAGCCACAGAATTGGTGAAGCCACAACATTGGTGAAAACACAACACTAGTGAAGCCACAACATTGGTGATGCCACAGTATTTGTGAAGCCTCAATATTAGTAAAGCCACAACACTGGTTAAGTCATAACATTGGTGAAACTACAATATTGATGAAGCCACAATATTATTGAAGCCACAGTATTTGTGAAGCCACAATATTGGTGAAGCCACAATATTGTAAAGCCACAAAACTGATGAAACCACAATATTGATGAAGTTGTGAATTTACCATTAACATAAAATTTGTTTTCATGGTGGTTAAGCACATGGACCTTAATATTGCACATGCAACTCATTATGTAGAATAGTGAGGAGGTCATGTGGCTTCATCTACATTACTGTCAGTAATGTAGATGAAGCCACATGACCTCCTCACTATTCTTATCTTTAACTATTCATTTATATCAAATCACCAAATGTCATGAAATGAAAAGACTAAAGAATATTTCTCTTCACTTAGCAAGAGCCTAGTGGCCCTACAGCAAGACATGGCTCCATTTGATATGAGGAGGTGTCTTGCAGAGATAGATGAGCATAATTGAGATGTTTGGACAGCTGATACTGTTGCCCATCTTGAAAAAATAAATTTCCTAAATTAGGCAGATTAACCAACACAGAGGATATTAATCTCCAATATGATTCAATTGAGATACTGGGTCCATAATATTAAACCCAGAAGAGGAGGTAAAGCAGTTAATCACTACCAGATTGTGAGTGCTGCTGAGCAAAATGTCATCACAAACACCTAGTCAATCTCACTGCCTAACAATAAAGACAGAAGACCTATGGCTATTGAACTCTGCTGCTTTTGACAGCATTTAATCATAGCTTTAATAGTATATCTTTGTATTCAATGACACACCAGGGCTGAACAATATCCCCCAAACCCACTTGTCAAGCAACAACAGTCCATCGCCTAGTAGTTATGCAAAAAGTTTAAGCATTTGAACCTAATAATTTAAATTTTTAAGAAATGATTCACCCAAACAACCATAAGCTAATAATAACTTAGCTACATTTTCCTGGAACAAGCAAATTTAATTTGCTTTTATCTAGCAATTCAGGGATCAAAAGCCATTAAGCTATGAGTTAAAGTTTGCACGATTTGGTCAATGTAAAGTTTCTAGCTTGCATTATAAGAAAAGTGCCATCAAGAATTATTCCCCATTGAGATAATTACTCAGGAACAAGATATTTACTTTGTAAGTGATCATCAATATAAGAGTGATTCATGTTTAATTTGAAACAGGTATTCCCTATTTGGTTAACATAGCTAATGAGATTATTTTACAATAAAAAGGTCACAAAGGGCTGATAGTTTGTTTGTAAGTGACAATCAATATAAGAGTGCCTTGCATTATCAAAAAAATGTTACACCAAAAGTTTACAAGCAAACAGATGGACAGGGCAAAACTGTGCTGAGGAGCATAACTATTAATGGTTACTGCCTAATGGTCCCATAAATTATACCTTATAAGTGGCAAGCAACAGGTACAGGATGGGCAACAAAAAAGGTGACCTCCCAAGCCATGCCTAACCAGGCAGTTTGTTACATCTTGGGAACTGCACTGTTCTAAAAAGGCCTCATGTGTGATTTGGGGCTTCAGATATGCTTAATAACCCTTCAACACTAGACCAGATGCACAGTGCTCAAGACTAACTGACAGATGACCATGTCATTTATAGCTTATAGATGATATATTCAAATAATGTGATTGTACTATTGAACAATTGTTTGGATTACACACATTGAACATTTGACAACAATTTTATTACCAATATTGATGTGGCAGATACCCAGACAAAAGAGGCTCTTGACTTCAAAAACCTACTTAGGGTCTGATTATTTCCCTAGCTGTTAATGAAATTTGGCTGTAAACTCACACCAGCACAGTTGTTTTGGATAGCTATTTCTGAGATCTAAAGGATCACTCTGCTGACTAATTGATAACAAAAGTGTGACTCTGTCCAAGACTGAACTATCATATAACACATAATCAAACTTATAGGAATGTAATAAAGAACTCATGTTTTAGTGTATTAAAATGATACATCATATTAACAGATCATGCTATTTCCATGTTAAGGGTAACATTACTGATGCAAGTAAATAATTCAAGGATGTGGAAAGCAAAATATCAATCTTCAACCTTTGAAAATAAATCACAATTGAAAGAGTAACCCCACCCCACTAACACAGAGCCACCAGCGCTTGTCCGCTGACACGATCAGGCGATGTTTACATCTGACAGATGGGGCAAAAGCCGTTCGCTAAAATGGCCAATAGTCAATACGGTTAAATGAACGTTAGGAAATACATTTAAAAACAAATCAATGGTAATCGGTAGATCTGTCCAACCAAGCTGCAGGCATCTAGTCCTATTAACGTGGTATCTGGGTATTATTTGCCGTTGGAAAAGTGTAAGTGATCGGTAAGACTAAGAGTGGGTAGAGCCCACGTGCGGAACAGCCCGCTAACCACTGTAAACTACGGGTATTTCATAATTTGTCGTACATGAAATTTCTTTCCGCAGCAATAACGTTCATTGTCACATTAATGATATTCAATATTTAAACGTTGGAATCATACTGACCAGATTAGAATCAAATGTAAAGAGAGCGTGTAAAATGGTCATGGCTAACCGATAAACTTTGTTTATACTCGCTCCTGTACCGGAAATTCCATGCGGTATGGAAAGCTTGAATTGTTACAATCCCAAAATATACCTTCAGCTTGAGCCCGCGGATGCGTTCGTGGGGACAATTTGATTTTAAGACATGAGCAAACTGATAACATATAACGATCTGGCTAATCATTCCTTTGTTAAAAACAGTCGGTTGATACCATATGATTTCATTTATTACTTGAAACATTGCACATCATAGATCGAGAAAACCAGTGAGATTCAGCGAGATTCTCCAAACGTTTTGAATGCTGATCTGCGTCTTGAGTTCCAAGCTTAAGTGCTTCATTTCTTCTTATTTATCTAAATAAAACACTATCAAACTGATATATATTGAGAACAAAACACCAAAAATCAGTTGACAAAGACTTACAACCCCGGATTTCCCTGTAAAATCGCCATTTTTATATATCCGTCCGTAAAGATATTTGAGCGTGTGCCGCCCGTTATCCTTTAATCTGCTGATTTATATATTCATTCAAAATTTGTATGTTTTTCATTTCAAGCGATAATTTAAAATAAAGAATTGTTCAGTGAAGTTAAAAGTCACACAAATCAAGAATATAAGTTTGGAGCAAATATACATCGAACAAAGCCATATAATGACCGATTATTCAACATGGCCAAAATGGTCGTTTTGGCCAAAATGTAAATTCAGGCAAATGCATTTAACGCCAAGAAAAAGTGGATAGTTATCCCGAATAATAAGATTCCAATCTTAGGAGGAGTAGAAGCAAATAAATGTACGATTTTGTGAGGAAGCGCAGCTGTGTAAGCCTATGGGATGACGCTGACTATTTTGGCCCCATGATCATCGGCCAAAATGTAAGTATGGGCCAAGATGGTTGGTGAATTGTACCAAAATGGTCGGACTTGTATAAATATATATATTTATATATATATATATATATATATGTATATATATATATATATATATATATATATATATATATATATATATATATATCTATATATATATATATATATATATATATATATATATATATATATATATATATATATATATGTAAATGTCACTGCTGGACAAGAAAATATCCTGATTTTAATAGAGTTTAGAAATGTAAGAGTATTGCTAATTCTCGGATAAATCGGCGTAACAACATTTTCTTGGATAAAGATATTCATGGCGCAGTTGTATCGATCCGTTCCCAAGGTAGGTTTATTCATATAGAGACGCATAATACAAAGCAGGCGGGTTGACCAATGGATGGTTGTTTGTTGAAATAAAAGGGTCTAGCATTGGGAAGGAGCAGAACATTATATATTCCTGATCTTATGTGAAAATAGTGCTGTTCCTTCCTTGATTTATACATCGACCAACCTTGATTTTATATGTAGGATATTTTGGGTAGACTTTTCTTCTAAATGTACTGTTCACCGACAGTAAAGCTTACTAGAATATTCAGTTGCCCTGATAAATCATGTTTGATGCTATTTCACGATGCATGTGTGGCTTGTCATTGTGTATAAAAGGTTGTTTGCATGCTTGTTTCCGTAGCTATTCTTGTGTTCACATTGTACTTTACCATTATTACCACATTCCCAGATGTAACAAGTCCATTTGGGGACATCCAATATTCATTTGCTTAGTGTTTTTGTTCGTATATGAGATTACCTTAAGCAACCATGGTGATGGTATGTTCCTGGTATGTCAATAAACACACTAAAGAGACCAACTGTTATTAAATGCTTCCCAAAAACGAATTATTATTTGTGAATTGTGCATTCCGACCCTATAACATGTGAATTTATGCTTTACATTGAATGTGTTGTAGAATGTATAAACTGACGTGTCATGTTCTATTTGTACCCGTGGCCTTAGTCAAACAAAGCAGGTGTTCTTCATTAATGGTTAATTGGTTGTGCATGGAATTATATGGTTGTACATATAACACAGTATATTGACAATTCATTTTCCATTTATCATATTTCGTACTCAACAACCCTTATCGCTGCGTAGAATGAATCTCCGAGTAAGGCATCCGCTGCCGTCTTTGTGTGGTGAATAAGCTTGGAGGGGCAATTATTTGCAGGCTATTATTGTCTTGGATAAGAAATGAAAGCATCTTTCATCACCAAGGGAACTGGGCTATTACCTATTACCTGTGGCGTGCTACACACACTGCGCATGCATTTTACAAATTCAATAGTGGAATACCATTTCATTTCCGGCTCACATGCGAATGAAGGTAGTACCACGGCGGGCATTAGGGTGGGGTACCGGTGGGTTTCGAAATGGGACAGAGCGAGTATTAAAGGTGTGGTCACAGCGGGCATTAGGATACGAACACTGCATCGCGGTGATCAACTGCCGCTCTACACTTAGCAACAATGATCAATATACATTCATTAACGGTAAGTATTGGTAATTGATTGCGACGGTTTAAGCTGGACAACGCTTGACTGTCTGGAAGTGGTTAATATAGGAATCAGGAATGTCTACTTATTAAAGTCACCGGATGCTCGTTACGACTCCAATTCACTTATTGATTTAACAGGGAAGTAAGTGTGGCAAATGGTCTTGTGGTGGGAATAATTTTTATGTAAATAAGCAGCAACACTGGAAGTATTTCTTTCTATCACAAAGTGATCGTGCTAAGTTACTCTGTGTGAAGCACATCGCCGCATGAATTTATTTATAAAGGGAGATGGCAGTTTTATGTCATGTCGAATCGAATACCGATATAATGCAATTTCCCTTAAAAAGCAACTACGACCGGTTCACTGAATGCCGATCTTACAACCACGACTCTACTGTCATATAAATAAATTACAGAAGCACTTAGCAGATGAGTTATTAACATTGCTTGATGCGATAACGTATGTTTCTCTTTGCGCGGAGATGCTCGATGGAGTGAGTGAGAATGGTACATTATTCAATTACATAGCTTATCGGTGAAAAACATTCCATGTTTGCGGGTCAGAGTATATCGGTGGTAACTAACGAACAGATTGTCGACATCTTTCATTTGTTTTCATAAATTTACAGTAGCAACGCATGTTCCGTAGATATACTGTTTCTCCGACGTTGCAGTTTCGTTCAGCAGCTTGGATCTTGCGAATCGAATATCTGGATGAATGCCTATCTCTGTTTACTACTTGATGAGTGTGATTTTGAGTTTTAGAGCTATTTAACGTAATTGGCAATTATTCTTCCACAGATTATTTCTGAGCCAGAAAATGACAACACTGTGCAAGGAAAGGTGTGATTAACGAAATTAAAGGGGTAGAGTCCGCTTATGACAATAATCGCAATCCTTCAATGTCTGGATATAACCATTTTATATACGGGCGTCAGGTATACATATATATTGCAATTGATCGCTGTAAGGAAACATGCATAGATGTGTCCAATCATCGACAACGATTTAAAAATAAAAGATGAGAATATGTCAAATATGTACAATTCGTCACGACGTGTGTACACTCTGTGCTCAGCTAATCAGCGAGTCAATGGGTACATCCTGATCACTACATTTTTGGATATTGGGCAACATTCAATGCTGATTATACAAATATCGTAGATGACCTAGTCGCCGTTCTATAAGACAGACGACGAGATGAGTCGAATTACGTATCGTATTTAATATAAACATGGTTTGTAACTTAATGAAATCAAGTTTGTTTTCTGTGAGCGGATAAGCCCTTAATTACACATAATTAGATTTTAATTGTACCAACAACAAAACTGTGTACTGTACAAACGTACAAGGTAACCATACGTCTTTTAGATGTATGGAAGATTTGAACATTTTCCATTTCTCATTAGTTTGCTTCGTCTATATCTTCCATGCTGATCATGAAAGATTGGGGTTCAACCTTGGAAAGTGCTGTTGTGTTTTGCAGAAGGGTTCTGCGTTACACTGATTTTGATCATTCCGCAATACAATTATCGTCCCCTGATAAATGATGTGATGCAAGTAACTTGGTTAGAAAGCGCAATTGCGCATGAGAGTCGATCATCATAGATGATCAAATCAAGGCTATTACAATGCATTTAACGCCAATTACGTATCCCGCTAATGACGAGGAAACCGCTTTTTATCGATATTCAATTCGGTGTACCATATTTGCAGCCTAGGATGTCATCGCCTCACATAACCTCATACCACATAGATTGGCAATTTGTTACGGTAAAACCATTAAAGACGAAAGCCAATATCAGTACAGGACGAGTACATTAGGGTCTTATGCTTGAATATCAGGTTTTATGCTTTGATCGACGATTTGGAAACAGCAACATCCATTTATAAGTGTCACTTAACTACATGGCTCCGCTCGAAAACTCTCGTATCATTTGTGTAAACCTCGCATACAAATTATACAATGTACACACTCTGTCTCTCAGTTGTATAATGTGCATGCTCATTTTCATTCATGAAGTTGAGCAGCTAACGCGCATGCGCCTATGCTGTCCAGTTGGATAAGCATGAGCAATGTTATAATGAAGTAACAACTGATGGGAAACACAAGAGCTGGACCACCGCTGCCAGGTAACATCACCATATCGCAAAACTTTATAAATAAAAGCTAACCTTCACTTTGCTCAGCGTTCTCAACGAAATTCAGCGAAGCAGCACTGCCATTAGCACTGGATCATATGTGTCTAAGAGAGTTTGACAAGCGACCGGTACCTTTAAACTACGTAGGTGGGGGTGGGAGGTTATAGCTCTCCTAACGGATCTTATATAGATGGTAACAGTATTATCTGACCAGAGAGCAGGACTCCCTGGACCAATTAGATTATTCAACGTTGGTGATGACGAACCATTAGAGAGAATACCCAATAGTCCCTACTATTGTTAACTCCGTTATGCACCAAAAAGACCCCTGGCCCAGATTATCACCCACGGCTTTTGAACGAACAGGAATATCGCTACCACTCTTTATCACAGAAATTGATGAAAGAATTGTTCTAGTTTTACCAAACCATGTGCTAATGTTACACCAATATTTAACAAAAGACCTCCTTTGTGAGCAAAATAATGAAAAGGCATCTTAGAGACACACTCTCTTACTTATACATGACCGCCTTACCAACCTTTTGGGATTTCAAGACGTCGCTACTTAATGGCACACGCAGGGGACGTTGACATGTCATATATATGGACTTTCACATATCGCCAGCGATAGTATTTAAGCACGGATAAATCAATGGCCAAGTAAAAGAAGGTAGAGAGTGGTGATAAATGGCATGGTATTTGATTGGACAAGAGTTTTAGTGGTGTCCCTCAAGGGTCGGCCCTGTACCCGTTGCTTTCTTAATTTACATTAATGATCAAGCCAGTGCTGTTGATATGATATTATAATAAAATTGCCGATAGCAAATGTTAATCCAATTGAGGACCATAAACCAAACATATAACTTACAGCAAAGTTTGCATAACGCGTTAGGCGGAGTGTGATTAAAATACCGTTACAAAATGACGAAGCAAATACGGATAATGTTGTAGTTGTTTCCGCTGCCTGTTCACTGATTATTTATTTGTAAGGCACTTGCATATGTAATGCGTCATCATGGAGTCAAATGTCATACATACAGAGAGAACTTATTAAGAATGTGATAATCGGCAGTATGCATTAGGCATAACGGGTATACTTTGTCTATTAACCGCCTCAAATGTTGATCAGCAATGTGTTTGTCCAATGTTTAACGACCTACTTGGCTTGAACAACAGAGAAGGCGAGCTTCGTCTATATGAATCAGCAACTTCACTTTTAATGCGACCATTCGAATTAATGTAACAACGGTACCTACTAATAGGTATCAAATGACACGCCTTTTGATTTACGTGCATTCGGTGGTGACAATTGCAATGGCCAAAGCGTTAAGAACTATGTGGTTCGCAATATAGTGCTCACTGATATGACTAAACTAAACAGACACAACGCGTAATGCAATGCTCGACCAATCAATATTGTTGTTGTGAAGCTGCATATTAAATCTTCATCACTTACGCACGACATGCATGGTATGTTGACATTGATTGAGTAGTCGGTTTATCAGAGTACCTTAAAAGATTAAAGACCATATATTTGTGTTTAATTCGTTGATATCACGGATTCATAACGGTTTAGCATGGAGCAGCGTGTTGCAAGGTCATGCCTGTAACAGTCATGTTAGTTTAAATCAGCCAATTTCTATTGCTTTTATGGCACTGACGCATTTAGTTTTCGTCCCGTGTATTAGACCAGTATTCGTTTGATCCGAATACTCAGCAAATGTTGGGCTAATTATGCGTGAATAAAATAATTTCATCAAGGGTGACCTTCCTATTAGACTTTCCATCTGCAAAATCATTTATGAGACCTTGACAATAGAGAAGACAAGTCACGTTTGCTTGCTCCTAAAATAGCATGCCTCCAGTACATCCGCACATCGGCTTATTCTGGGCACAATCGAAGTAACCTTGTAACTCGTCGCTCAGGGTATTAACATACCTTAAGAGTATTTGATGTAATGCTGTCCAACTTGCTAATTAACGGATATCGTTTGAAACGAGAAGACGATGTAACAGTAATTTATCTATCCGTTTCGTAATGTCATCAGCGGAACGATGTTATCTTGCTCATCAAAAGGTTCTATCAGCACGCTCACGCTTGGTAAATTTATCCTTGAAGAGTGGTGTGTCCATGTGGCATACGGAAACAACGCTCTGACCTTCGGTTTATACCGCATAGCATTTCAACAAATTTTGTCATTTCAGCTTACGGCACTGTCAGTTCATGTTTCACAACAAATGAGCAATCATCCTAGATAAGTACGGAAAGTGGATCTAATTATTTTTAGAGCGGGTGCCTCATGGCAATTCCTGCTAAACATATTTTACATATTGCGCTCAGTATTACAGCATGTCATGGGAACGCTTATTTAAAGGCATAACGGGAATCCAATGTCATGACGGTTCTCCAATGTAACACAGGCGGTATCATTTTGTTCCAACACTACGCAAAATATGCAGGATCAGAAACATTTGCAACTCGTTTATTTCAACGGATAATATGCAGTATAATATAAAAGGGGTTACTTTAATAGGAACAAGTGCATTGCATATTCTAGCAACGCCGGACAGCTGATTCTCATTACACAACCTGGTCATAATCGCCAGAGAGTCTGGTCGTGCAATGATTTATAATTACGACAATGTCTCAGCACTGTAGATGGTAGCTAACAGAGGTGGCTGTTGACAAAATTATCCCGTTATAATACAATAATGCATCACAGATGAAGATGTATATTGCATTCCGAAAAGTTGGAATCTCCCATATGTGTACCACAGTATTACATTCAACAATTCTGCCTACCTGGATCGTAACATTAGTAAAGAAAATGTTACAAAGAAGCCTAACATAGACGACCTACTAAACGTACCACTTCCGAGACGCCCTACTCAACTTACCACATATATAATCCCGGTGGCTCGTTCATCATTCATACACGTCTTACCTTGCCTTGTACCACAGTTAATACACCCGTGCGGAAGCAATGAAGCAGATGCCTTATTTCTATGCTACCTCAACCTTCGGTTCTAAGAATCAATATACATCTAATGCATCCCATGGGTATTCGATCTATGTCGATCCACTATGGCAATGGATCTCGTACTTAAAGATTACCTTATTTGTCATTCGTGCTGTTCCCAGAGGAATGCGTGATTTATATGCAGTATATATATCTGCATGTTTTATTCCACGGATTGTGTGCTAAGGTCCAGTATGGTGACTGAACTATTGTTTCAATTGAAATTCTGATGTGCAATTACTGTGCAGAAAGCATCTTGTCAAGATCGACATATCTTCCAACCTATCCACAAGGTTATTTGGTCGACTGGGCCGTTTAACTCATTGCATTACATTGTACTGTGTAGTATGAATATCGCAATTCCGTCTCCGAGAAAGCGAGATGAGATATATTATTAGACTTGTGAACAGATGAGAGTCGAGGCTATGACATGTTATCATTCTGATACCGAACAAGCTTTGCCGTTGAGTAAGTAGCTCTAACGAGACGCTCCGCAATATACGAATGTCCCATTAATAATGTTAATGCTACATTTCATTTCATCTTACCTTGGCTAAAACAAAGATAGTTAATCAGTGTGGGCGTAAAGAAGGATATGGTATTCAATGCGTTCAATTATTTTCTTTCAAAGCAGAACGCATTTGATATGGCTGGTATACCATTATAAATATCTCGATCATCCTGCCCAACCCTATTTACCTTGAACAATAGTGCTTTAGTTGGCCTTAGCCAGTGCATAAACATTCACACTATACTATTTGATGCTATGTTTCACCAATTGGAGAGACAGACAGATTGAGAATGTAACCACGACATCAGAGATGATAGATTACGATGGAATTAGGTATTCGTTGGAGAATACACATCATTGCATTGAAGGCACAAACAACGACAAAGAACCATTACTCATTACTTATTATAGAGTCATGAGTGTACAAAACTGAATTGTGTGACGTGTAATAATAATTGCTCAGGTTTGTTTATTATTGAAATACAGAAATGTAACAGATGACTTTCACCATTGATCAAGTAGATGATGTCACACGATGGTCTCTTGTATCCTATAATTGTGGAGTCAATTTACGATTCTGGCCGCGGTGCCTGAACTCACAACCTTAGAACCATAGGCAACCCTGAAGGAAAAACTAGAGTTTACATCATTTGATTCTCAGATTAGCGTTTTGTCCACAATGTCTGGGAACTAGGACGGCCTAACATACAACATTGTTATGCATTAAATTTAGATACATGTCATTAATAACTCCCCGATATTCCGCGTGTCGATCAACACACTACTTTAACACTGCATCCACTGAGGTTATGATGTATTAAATTAACGTCAGGAGCATATCATTATATTTTGGGGAGATTACTGACAATCTACAGTCGCTATTAGGCATTGGCAATGATTATGATATGCGTTTGCAATTTTATGCACAGAACGAACCGACTGACAGGACGCGATCTGATCTCGTTGCTTTTGTGTAAATATTTAACATAAGGGTTCCATTATTAATAAACAAACGTGTTCTGGCGATCCGCAGCAATGCTTAAAGATAGTATTGTTTCTCTTTTTGTATTGTAATTCCATTAACAAACAACGCCAACACGTAAAGTTCATAATTATTAATCACTTATTGAATTGCTTGGGCATATAAGTAAGTTACGATACTATATAAGTACGTTAATATGTGTGTTGTTTTACCATATCAGGAATTGTCTGTGCTCTTTCAATTATATTGGTTCAAACAACAGAAATATCTTCAAAGTCATACGTTGATAAATTCTAACGGCAGGTTTGTGAAACTAGGTTGCAGGTTTGAGGAATATTTGGTTATCACACACGGGGCAATTGGTATAGCATAAATAAACAGATAACATAGGCTGTTTTGTATAATGACTAGGGCGCAAGATTAACACACACTAAATATGTCTCTCAGTGCATTGGAACTTGCACCAAAATGTTAATCAAGGCTGTGCTATTAAGTCTGTCAGCTGCAGAAAAAGCATTCCATTAGGTGGAAAGACATTGGGCTCCAAAATGAATAATATATATGCAGTAATGCGTTTCTCAACCACAGATATGCGCCTAGACGGCATTCTACATGAGTTCGCTACAATAATAGAACGAAATATCCATCAAGGTCTATCGTGCCCCACTAATTCCAATTCAAATGTAACGGAAAGCAACTTATGCATAATTGATAACGTAGCTGTCATGTTAGGCTTGTGGCAAACGTTTTGCTTCTAATTTGACTCTGAATTATTGATGAGACGTTGCAAAATGAGGCTTCATATGTATCACGAATCAATATTGCGTTCTGCCATGATCATTAAGGTAGACAATATTGTGATCACGTTCCGATATGTATGGAAAGTCGCCAGTGAGCGGCAGTCAATAAGTCAACCATAAGAGACCAAAAAAAACCTGAGCCGGAGAATATTGCTTTCTGATATCAAATCAACCAAGCCAACTGTGACACTGCGACAGTTTGAAATCTGACTTGAAATAACGTTGAGTGACATCCGCTCAACTATTTCACTTTGGGTATTCGGTTTATCAATACTTCCGGTATGAAGTATCGTGACAAATATATTTATTTGTAAAAGTGATGTTCTGACACTATCGCAATATTTAACATATTGTTGTTGCTGACGCTTATTCAAGGCAACAAGTTTTAAACCAATCAGTACGGCAATTTTGGCTTGTCAAAGGTTCATTGCAATGACAGGAAATCCCCCCACCCTATATCTAATCTTAATAAGCGTATATACGAGTAAAGCAATTATATCCATCATTTTTTTAATCATTATTCACAATTAAACTTAAAACATTTGCCTCAGCGTTATACAATTTAGCGCATTTGCATAGTCTGCCAATTAGTGTTTTTCTACATTTATGGGAACTTACGTCCCAGTATATCCAGCGATCCAAAACACCTTGCACATGTTGGACAGTCCATGGTGCGTTTTTCCTCCTCGTTCACGACTTCTTGGACTGGAATGACAACCAAAGCCGAGCCTTGTTTATTCGTATCTAAGGTTTCTAAGTCTAGCGCAATTCATCATACACTCGTGCAATTGTTAGCTTAAATCTATCGTAATGGATTGAATACGGTGCAGCATTCTATGTCGTTGTTCGGCTACCTAGCCGTTGGCAGAACGGTATCAGTCTTACTTTCTAACTGTTATGTCGCTATGTCGGGATCACATCTAACTTACATTCAACTTTACAACACATTCTGGAGAGCTTAATACACACATTATCTCTGTTCTATTTGAGTGCAAATGTTAACATATGCAACACAAAACAATACAAATTGTATATTTATAAATGTGTTTTATATGTCATCATTCGGAATGACGTATGCTCAGGTAGTTCAATTATGGCGACCATGCTATCTGGTTTATTACCGGTATAGCGTGGAATCAACACTAATAGTTGTGCATGAGCCTCGCGATCAAGCGCAGTAATTGAGAAAATTTAACAGAAAATTTAACAGCAAATGAATTACCCTTCGAATCATCAATAAACGTAAATCATTACTAATAAAATATCGCTCTTATTAGCCATCTTTATCAAACGTATGGTACATTTAAATGAGTGACAACATATGTTAAAGGTGCATTTTTTTCAAAAAATTGAATCGAAAAAAAAAGTTGCTAACTCCAAGAGTACCCTAAATGGTGCTGATATTCGGATTCCAAAGTTGGAATGGCCGTATATATTTCTTCTTGTTCGTAAATAAACCTTCAATTCCTTATTTTTCACTTCCAGCCAAGAATAGACCATATTTGGAAGCTCATGTATTATTAATTCCGGATGCGCAGAAACGTCATCACTCTGTGCCGATTGCCGCCGGCGGGTGTTTAGTTTGCGCTATTTTCATTGCGATAATGGACGATCAAACCAAGAAACGAAGAAAAGGTGGAGGGAGAAAGAAGCTGTTAATAGATTCAACAACTAAGAGAAGGAAGCGGGAGCTAGACCAGCTGCGGTCTAACACGAGGGTGTCTTAAGATAGGCATTCAGGGAAGTGAGGAGTGTGACCAACGAAGAAGCTGCAAAGTTTTTGCTGGACATGTAAGTAATCTCGTTGTATTATGAACAGATGAATACCCTGCTATCGAATCGGTCTGTATTGAATCGACTTGTGTAAATGTCACCGATTAAATAAAATCTGAGGGCCTATTGTGAGTTCATTGCACCATTTAGATTTGTAGATTGTTGTTGCAAACATACCTTACTTAATTTGTAAATTTCAGGTAGAGAAATTATTGCATCCTCTTGACCCTAATAAGGCTAATTCAATGGCTGGTGATCAGGTGTTCATCATACCTTGCCTGCAGTCAAGTTGTGACAATGGACCACAACAGGTATTGGGATAGGACATATGCACTCAAGTAGGGTTGGTCAGCCAATGTAAGTCTCTCATGACCACTCAACTAGGCACTGACTAAATGTCCTATCAGAAAACAAAATACTGATGCTGCATATGTAATGTGTTCTAGCTATTTGGCCATATAATGCCATTTGTTGTGTTACAGGTACAGCAATCGGTTCAACAAGCAGTCAAAGACGTGGTCTTCGGTTTAGAGGTCAAGACTTATGCCCATATACCAGATATGATGACATAAATCTTTAGGCCCAAGCAATGCGACAGCAATCACAACAACACCCACAACGCTCTGCTGATGACCCGCAAAATCAGTTTGAACATTGCTCCTGTGCCAGGCGATCTACCCAAGAAACAGTTGCAGGAGTCTCATTTTGATTAAAAATATGATTTGGAAATTTGTTTTTGTTGAAATGTACAATAATTTATTAGTCACATTCTTTTGTCTGTAAATCCAAACTGTAATAGAAGAACACATGTGTAATTGGCAAATAAATAATACATGAACTCATTTTAATGTCACTTCTTTTTTTATCAGGGCTAGAATTATGAACATAAAAAGTCAAATCTGAAGATAAGTGTCATGACTAATTGACAAAATAATGTGTGCATAATTCTTTTCTTCTGTGTTTGAGAGACGAAAAATTTACTATTATATGAATGCTCATTCCATAAAACAAATAGACAATAAGTTATCAGATTGTTGAAGTAAAAATGTTCAGAACAAATAATACCACATGTTTTGTAAGACTAAGCAATTTATAATCCACACAAAAATACCAATCAGAACAATGTGATATTTCTGGATTAAAATAAAAAATTAAAACATTTAGACTTAGTATATTACCAAAACCTATTTTGTATTAAGCCTGTATACTGTCAATACTTGTTAAGGAAGAGGTCTCTGATCTCCCTTACACAACTAGAGTTACCCTCCCGTTGCACTCCTCCAAAAATACATGAATCCACAGAACCAATTGCGGATAGGCGTGGTGTCTAAGCATTTTTTTTTTTGGGTCCTCGACAACCGCATCCCATAGCAAGTCCACCCGGTACCTGTTAATAACCTCAATGACCATCGGGTCAAGCACAACTCCTTCCATCTGAGGTAGTGCATATGTGCAGAAGTCTGGGCTGTTAGTGCAACATTGCCGCTCCACAGGGGGAGGCATTTCCCTACAGTGAAGGCAGATGCAACAGTCTGGGGAAGTGGTAGTTGATGGAGGGTGGAATCCTTCTTTCGGCGGTGTGGGTTGTAGGGTGATTGTAAGCGCAAACTGTGGCTGTCTTTCTAACCAGCAACTGACCCACCCCATCCAAATCCAGCCACCGCACTAAATTCTGAAAATATGAGTAATCAAAAGTCTTCATTTTGATGGATTGAATATCTCCAATACAAATCTCTCTCTGTGACCAAAATTGCATGAAGGTTTTTGGAGCAGCTGAAGAGTGCTAAATGCTGAGTTGTACAATACCTTCAATTTCTCCTTCTGTGACAGCTCTAAAGATTTAACAGTCACTCTACTCTTCTGTAGGGTCTAGTTAGTTATTGGTGTGTTGCAAAGGTAGCCTCTGCGAACAAGATTGACTCGCTTTCGGCCTGTCGAGGTCTACAAACAAATGAGAACCAATGGAAATTCATGGTTCGATAGTTCAACATTGGACCTATTTACTGACAAAGTGATTCAATTAGGTAAGGCAGGCCCAAAAGTACCTTGTTTGAAGAAGGTGGGGCTCCTCTGCCACCTCTTCAGGCTTGTCTGCAACCTCCACCAACTTGGACACCTGTGTCATGGTGAACAATTTCAAATCATTAAACACATCCTTCCCAGTCATAATGGGTGTATTGAGTTCAATAAAATAACCTTGATAAGAATCAAATAAAAAAGGAACCAACCTGTTCCACACACGTTGTCAGAATCTGTACAATGACCCCTTCCACTGCCTCTTCTTGTACGTGATCCCCTCCTTGGCGTTTTGATTTCCTTTAAATTTGAAAGTGGGTTGGTTCAATTTAATCAATGAATGAACATGACAAGAATAATTCAATCAATAATGTTACAGTGTTTGAGCCAAAAGCCTGCAAAAGTCAGCCAAACCCATACGATGATACATACCACCCCAAACTCCTAGCGTGGACGTTTCAGTACACAGGGATTTGCATTGGCTGGCCGCTATCTTCTCTGTAGGGTTTATGTATGCATAGAAGATAGCGACTGGCCAGCCAATTCAAATCCCTGTTTCAGTTCACTATAACCAGATAAGGTAGACGTCCTGAGGGAGACCCCAGTCCCTTGATTTATAATACAATTTATGAGTTCATTCAGGGATATTCAAATAGTTTGCGATGAAAAAGCACCGATAATTGCATATGAAATAATCAAACTTCGAACAAGTGTCATGGCTTTACACTCAAAATGTGAAAGACTAGTCAAGAATATCGCTTTCATTACGCTTGAACATGCGCAGCCTCAGTATAAATATAATATACTAAGTCTAAGCCTAAGGGCTACCTCAGGGTTCGTTCGCAGGTGTAACGCTATCTGTTGTTAAATTTATGGTAATCTATTGTACCGATAGTGTTTACTTCATTGAGGCGGGTTCTTTTTTATATATAACATTCGAAAACTCCAATCAAAGAAGAACAAAGAAGAGAAATGTAGGAATCAAAACACTCACCATTTCGGCATGCATGCGTTTCAACCCTTCTGGCGAATCTGCGCTGCGCGTGACGTCACGACTATGCGTTGTCAACAAATGACCCTTCAATACGCATGCGTCATTTTTCCATCAACATGTGCTCATGTTTGTAAACATGGATGTGGCCGACAGATTTCGATACGGTGTAATCGACGATTATAGCGTTGAACTAGTCCGCAAAATGGTTTATATGGGTTCCAAAAGAGTTGTTCTATTAAATGGAGCAAAAAAACAGCATGTCATTTTTTTGAAAAAATGCATCTTTAAGGTGATATGCGGACTGGTATATTAGTGATACCATTTTTACGCAACATGCATGTGCATCGCTATGTTGACATCAAACATGTTAATACAAGGGAGATTTACAACTGCGACCAACCATTTATGCAAGCATCTTTATACAAAGGATGTGCTCATATGTGACGAGGAAAATACATTCAATGAGTAAGCCTCAAACGCACGTCATATGTACTGATCAGTTTTTCGTTTGGCTCTTCTAAAGCACTATACATGGCTACCCTCAAACCGCCCTTGGTGCATTTAATTAATTGGATTTTGTTACACATCTGCAATATGAAATGAATTTAATACATAGTGTTGCGAAACACACCATGTTTGATGCATTATAGGGGCCATTCGACACTTCACAAAGCCAGTATGCAGTAGCATGGTATGTTAGATATTATGTTGGAGACAGCCGAAGGTATCATTCGCCGTATTTCTTAGATGATGTTACTGTAAGCAAGAATTATCGCATTTATTCAAATGTCGCATTGAACATAGGAAACTGTAAATTTGGGTCATCATAGCTGATAGACTGTGGGCCTTGTGGAGTTATCGTATTGGTTGATGACCCATTATAGGGATGGGAGTCAAACCTTTATTAAAATATTGAGAAAAATACAATTTAATTTCCATGACTTTTCACATGTTTGATATGTACGCATTATTTCACAATATTGTAAAGAAAGCCTCAAAATTGCGAAGATGTTCTTTGGGGGAAAAAGCCTGTCTAATACAACGACTAGCTAATCAGAGATGTCGTAAAACAGCATTATCTCTCATGATCAACTATCAATGATCGCGTAGCTCAAGATGGCGGACTCGTCTACGGATGAAGTTTTATCGAGCGACGACGAATTTTGTCAGATAAGTTGCTATATGTGTATATACCTGCAAACAAATCGAACCCCACTGTAAAGTGCAGTTAAACATGCAATAGTAAACATGGCCTCGGTTCATCGAATTTGTACTGCAATGGCAACATCTAGAGGGCAGTCAGGTCGAAATTGCACAACTTTTTGTGCACGCACACGCTGCCGCAATAGAAAGATACAGTGGCAACATTGCAGCGTTGATGCCCATTCCAAAGGATGCCAAAAAGAGCAGTATGCTGTAGAGGAAAGAGGCAAAAAGAAAGTCTCGCCTCATGTTCAACCATCGAAGCGAACCACTTAAAGGAAGCAGCAAGGGACAACAACAACACAGCCCTTCTACTTCAGATTGAAAACAAGGATTATGTGACCATCGAAGTCAAGTACCACCCAATATGCTACAAAAAATACACAAGGTATTTGACCAAACAAAAGGCAACCAAGACAGTAAAACACCGATATTCAGGAGCATATCATGTGTTCTGCGAAACAGTAAAATCACTTATCATTGACCATAAAGAGATCGACAGGCTCACAAGATTAAAGAGAATGTTCATTGATCAGAATAAAACAAGCCATGGAATATATGCTCCCACCTTTAAGACAGGTAACCCCCAGAAAACATTCCCACAGCTCAATTTTCTCACACCTAGCCTGCGATCTCAAGGAGTTCTTGTTTTTGTCAATGACATTGCCACAGAAACACTGCTGGTAGAACAAAAGGTCAGCAAAGAAGGTCCTGACAGCTAATGCAATGTAACTATGTGCTCGCAGCAAGAGGAATGGCATCTTTAATATGTACCATAATTACTTTATTATGTCATTCCAGGTCATATTCTATGAGTATGAGTACGCGAACTAGGCCGCTACTGACTTGAGGTTCCCTCTTGCAATAAATGGATTTATCCCACAGTTGTTCTATAACACCAACGTTGACTATAAACCCTATTTACATACTCCGAGCTGATTACGTTGCTTTTCGTGTGATTGGGGCTTGTAACGTTTGGATGGTCACGCGAGTCGCACAGGATATTGTATCAGCTTATAAATTATTGTGATTTGTTTAAACTATGGCTTCAATCTCTTTAAATTTGCTTATTGCGTATGAATCGTTATTTGCTCAGCTTTCACGAATGTATCACCTCTGCGACACTTTGCGTAAAATTAGCGTGACAAGAAATGAGCATTTTCCATTTCTTATTAGTTTGCATCGCCTATATCTTCCATGGTAATCATGGAGGATTAGTGTTCAAGCTTGGAATGTGCCGTTGTGTTTTATAGAAGGGTTCTGCGTTAAATTGACTTTGTTCATTCGTAATACAATAAGCATACCTTGATAAATGGTGCGATGTAAGTAACGTGATTAACAAGCGAGTCAATTACCATAAATGAGCCAATATAGGCTATTACACTGTATATAACACTAATTAAGTACCTCGTTAATGACATTCAATTCGACATTAACAGCCTAGGATGTCGTCGCCTCACATAACCCCATATCACATGGGTAGGCAATATGTGCGGTGAAGCCACTTCAGACGAAAGCCAATATTAGCGCAAGACGCGTTAGAGTGTTATTTGCAGTTATTGTTTGTACGTTAAGGTTTCATGCTTCAATGTCTGGCTTTGGTCACCGATTCGGGATCAGCAGTAGTCATTTATTAGTGCCATACTACTAGGTGGTTCTTCTCCATTTGTGTAAATCTCGTATACAAATTATACAATATACACACTCTGTCTCTCAGTTGTATACTGAAAAAAGTGCAGGTCATTTATACCAGCGCCTTTGATGTCTTAACACCATAAAAATATCGATTGACCACCGACGTTATTTGTGGCAGATTTTCTGACCCATGAATACATCTGCGTGTACGAATCATAAAATAGGTAATCACAAACAACTGACATCTCCATTGCAAATTGATTAACCTTCAGCGTTACTTGTGGCAGCTAATCGGGTTGCTGAAATATGATTTTCCACACATATTCCAAATTCAGCTTGACCAGAACATCTTTGATTGTCATTTGCGTATTCTGGCAATGACCCAACATTATACCTGAGTATTGAAGTGTGTAGTCATTTGTGACTAAATAACAATAATAATAGGACAACCTCCCTAAATATTCCATCTCTTTACCACACAGCGGGCGAGATTTATGTTGCATATATTTCCTCCTGCAAAAACTACCTAAAAATGATAAACAAACCATGTCAAAATCGTTAGGTTATCTGCTGTGCAATGTCAATGCATGCACATTTCCAAAATAGGCCGTATGCCAAGGTACAATCAACACAAACATCTACTTCCATCCGCTTTAGACCACGGGCTGAATATCTCCAAAATACTGATAGTTAGGCATGCCCCGAATGGAACAGATGGTGACTGTTTAAAGCAAATAAAGCAATAAAGATTGTAATATCTATCGTAGCACATAAACAAACAGTAAAGCAAATTATCAAACCAATTGACGACATATGCGGCCATTTCGGCGGTCACGCCATCTTCAGTAGCTTATGTAGCTAAAAATAGACAAACAAACATCGAAAACTAGTATGTTATTCCAATTTATCGGCGATGCATATCAGAAGAGGGAATTGATGAGAACAAATGTTCCATACAAAGAGAAACGAATCCAGTTTTCAATGCCCCTCGTGTAATGGATATGCGCATTTGCATTCATGAATTTGAGCAGCTTACACACATGCGCCTATGTCGTCCCGTTGAGTAAGCAAAAGCAATGCCATTATGCATTAACAACTAAAGGCAATGAGAATTGGTCTACCACAGCCTGGTAACATCACCATAACGCTATCTTCCGGAAGGCCTCAGTCTGGGATAAACTCGGATCTTTTGCACCCCAGTATTCATCTCTAGGTACGAATGTTCTGCTGCTGGTGATATGTGGCCATCTCCAGATGAACCTCTGTGTATATACTAACAGAGGAATGAATTGACAGTTGCAGGAAAAATACAATTCAGATGAATAAACCTAGTTGACAAAATCAAGAATATTTTAAATAGAACAGAATATGCTGGGGCAAAAGTGTGGTAGAGCTGAACAACATTAACATCTCATATTAAACCAAGAGCAACGATGTATCAGTAATACAGAAATAAGTGAAGAAAAATGTTCATTTGGGGACACTATATAAAATCATATAAAAACAAACCCAAAAGCCTTTTACGGCTATGCAAGGTCAAAATTAAAAGCTACAGAAACCATAGTTTACAATGCCATTAAAAGCATTTCGGAAGAAAAAGAAAGCATAGATTGACTTAATGGTTACTTTGCATCAGTATTTACAGACTAGAGAGCAGGACTCCCAGAACCAATTAGATTATTCAACGTTGGTGATGACATTCAATTAGGGAGAATACCAATTGTTGACTTCGTTAAACCCCAAACAGGCACTTGTCTGAGATAAACTCTACTCGCGGTTTCTGTCGGAAATTGCAGTAGACATGTCAATAAATGAAAGAATCATGCCAGATGACTGGATATGTTCTAAAATTGTACACTCAGGCTAACGTTGGGATGTAATATATTTAGACTGTCAAACATCGTCAGCGGTAGGATATTAGCACGGATAAATGAATGACCCAGCAAAAGAAAGTAGAGAGTGGTGATAAATGGCATGGTATTTGATTGGACAAGGATTATAAGTGGTGTCCTTCAAGGGTCGGTCCTGCTACCTGTCCTTTTCCTAATCTACATAAAAGATCTAGACAGTGCTGATGACATAATGTTAAATTTGCAGAATACAGCAAATAATACTCAAGAGTGAGGACCAAAAATCATAACAAAGCTTATGTAACGCGTTCGACCGAGTGTCATTATCGTACCGTTGCACACCAGTAGCAGTGTGAAGACTATTATAATTATTATTTGTTACACGCTGCCTGTTCACTGACAGTTATTAGTAAGGCACTTGCATTTGTAATCATGGTGTCTTATAAAGAACTTGATAAAAGACAGTATGCTTTGGAAACCACGTGTCTTCTTTGTCTGTTCTATTTCACCGCCTACAATGTTGTGTTTGTCCAATGTTTAACGACCTACGTGGCTTGAATAACAGTGAAGGTGAATCAGCAACGTCACTTTAAATGCGACCGTGCGAATGTATGCATCAAGGGTTTTTATCAAAATACAATAATAAAAGGGTTTTATTGTCTTACGCAAGCAAAATCCAACAATATTCATCTATAGATACAACACACGTATATATATATCAAACGGCATCACTTTTTATCTAAGTGAATGTGTCAATTACAATTGCAATTCTCGAAGCGTAAATCCCAATATCAATCATTCAGGGTGTAACTGAATATTACTTTACACTTGCCGCAAGATGTGTTTAAATGATATACGCAACGTCGTGAACAGAGCTATTTGATCTCATTTTTGTTGCGCCGCACATATTGCTTTAGCTGGCACCATCGCTTATTGTGTATGCAAACTTGCGAGTCGCATACGCATAAGGTGATGGGAATGCATAACTTCGGAGTCTGCGATATTTTGATAGACGTCGCCTGATGTTGTTGGTAGAGTGGCCGTCGTCAATTCTAAGACAATTTGGCGTTGCTGTTTGTGGTGCATTTTCCATCATGTCCATGGGACCTAACTACAACTGCGTAAATCCTGCCGTAATTATCAGGGTGGATTAATCCAAGCCTCTATATTGTTTGTGGTTGGTTTACGATAACTTTCAAATATTTCCTCCACACGGTGTACAATGTGAGTGACTTTAAGCCTTGTCTCCAATACTAGCTTGCAACTCAAGATATATCTGTTGTAGCATGCTGGTCATATTTACGTTGCATGGCATCATAAACAGCAGACACTTTGATTGACTGTGCCATCAACTGCTTATGTGAAATAAAACAAAGCTTTTGCTTTTATTGATCAATTTGCGATTTTATATTTTATCCCAAAAATGTCTTCATTTCGGTTGCCTCTTATCCAAGGGGACAAACAAAAACACTTTACGATACATATTATAACGATTGAAAAAGTACTCAGGGGAATCTAGCAATCGTTATATCATGCCACAATATTGCTGCTAGAATGCCACCACGGAGTGCATGATAAGGATGTTTCTGTTGACATATCTGCACACCTGAGATTTAATGATTTAGGAATATCTTGATATACCTAGGTTTGTGAATTTATTCATCTTTTTTTGCGACCTTAACACTATTGATAGTAGTGTAGAAAACTTAATGGTTGTATATACTTCTAAGAGGCATGTTTTAACGACACATGTAATTGAGTCGTTTGCATGTATACATCGTGTTACAGAAGTGCTTGAACACGTTGTGATGAGATAATTTGTTATGGCGACCGTAGACCGGAAAGGCTCATTCACGTCAAACGCCAGTTTAGACGAAGAGAGTAACAACGCACCATTCCACGAACCAATACAACCTCGTTGTGGCTTAACAAAACTTACATCTGAAAAGCCCAACGGTCCATTAGATAACATTAACCTGCAGAAAGTTAGGCATGTCTTATTGGGGTAATGTACTGAGGATGTTCCTTGTATAAAATTTAAGGTGTAATTTGCGGCAATTGCATGACAGCAGAGCAAGCATAAGTGTTATTAATGGTTCGTCCGTTGGCGCATTTGCGATTCGTTTACCGCATTATTTTATTATTGAACCAAATAGTCCAAGGTGTATGATATCGCACAAAAATCAAGAGACACTTTGACATAAATTTTCGAAGGAATAATTTACTTGCAGACAAATCCCTCCAGCATAAGACAGTATGAAGAGCGCCAATTGCGCTTTACAATGCAAGCACCTCAATTCACAACTGTTAACACATACATTAAATCATCGGATGCTGTGCTTAGCAACAAGACCAACCGCCGTACCTAATAGAATTCTTTCAATCTATACGGCAGTTTTGAAGTATTTAAAGCCGTTGTGTTGATGATAAATTTCATTTATGTATGTTAGTTGATGTTTCGCGACACACCAAGGATGCCATTTGTCCGTGTTTGTCTTTTATTTACTTTTAACGTTTATGTCTGCTTATTTTCGATTGCATAGATATGACAA
The DNA here is from genome assembly GCA_034190875.2 of Urechis unicinctus. Classification (NCBI taxonomy): domain Eukaryota; kingdom Metazoa; phylum Annelida; class Polychaeta; order Xenopneusta; family Urechidae; genus Urechis; species Urechis unicinctus. Next base: position 14,271,462 of record CM067345.1, on the reverse strand, counting down.
ATATGAGATATGGTTTATTGTTACTGCATGAAATTAACTTTTCATACATCAATACGAATTTTAAGGAAAGCTTACTTCTCTGTTATAGCAGAATCGATTATAGCGTATAGCAAACCCATTTTGCTATATACAGTTGAGGACATGCAGCAGTTAGCAGTAGATGTATTTGCACCTAATAAACACCAATATCGAATAGTCATAGCATTACTTGTAACGATCCTGTTTTGATCTATTAATGTAATTTTTATTAAAATTGGTTTGAAGTAATTTATTAATTAATTTATTTATGAAGAAGATGGCTGCCGGCTAGGAACTTATGACGAGATTGGTGGCCAGGATTAAGCGTGATGTTATTGCTAAATGTAGATCTATTTATATCTGTACAGTTGCTTACTCATCTTGTTTACTAATGAGTAATGTTTTCCCTTTTTATCTGACCTTGGTGGCTGAGTGTTGTATGCGTAGCATTTCAATCCCCCTATCTCAACCGATTGGCTATATTTTATCTGCCATGTAATTGCCTTTACCTCAGAATCCCTCGTATAATGCATACCATCGAAATAGTATATCTGGTGTGGTGAATTATTCATTTCCTTATCTGGAGCAGTTAAGCCGATCCTAGCGTATATAAGACCCACAAAAACCGCGCACCAACCACAAGTCTACAGACGTCCACAGAAGTCTCACAGAAGTCACAGAAGTCAGAAGGAAGACAGCCAGACTCCAAAAAACTTCAAGATAGGCTTCAAAAGAGACTCACTTATTTCTACCTTGTGTTCTGCTTGTGGATTGAAATAGAAAATAAACCAACTTTGGTTTGGAGTCCTTCATTTACCTGTGCACCTACAAACCGTGTTGGCAAATTGAAGGAAAAAGAAAGATTATAGGTGTCGACCTCCAAAGGTAGTTAATGGATAGGGTAGACCCGTCTCCGATTAGTATACGCATAGTCGTGCAATTAATATCCCCGATATGGTTCACGGGTTTGCGCCAAGTTGGCAATGGCACCAACAATACGCTATCAGAACTTCAGACTCATTCTCCATCGTCGATGTTGTTGAAAGCGGTAACAAAACCCAAATATGTGACTTAATTGTGCGATAATCCTGAGGCAGTACATGGTCCGTAGAAAAACGCGTCAAACTGTCCTCTAAGCACCATATAAAATCTGAATATACTTTGACTAGATTTGGTTGAGAGCGTACATAAGTTCATGTTTACCATCAAGGCGGCTTTTTTGCTTGTTGTGCCATGGTGAATACACCTGCAACGCTTCACAGTATAGAAATGCTGCGAATTGTCACCATGGCAAATTCAAACACAGCAGACACGCTTCAGTTTACGTCTAATATTGAGCCGATTGCACTTGACACTCACTGACATTCCCGCAGAAGGCTTCAATTTTACGTAGACGATGGCACATCTTCCACAACCACCTTGAATTGTTCATGGCTTCTAAAATCATATTGGTCAATCATAACCTGAATTCCATAACCCGGGATGCACAATGCATTGAATCCTGTTGATTGTGCTTTTAACAGTAAACCAGGACTGCACGATGTCTAAATTCACAATCAAATGCAGCATATTAAATTACAAGTAGAGGAGACCACTGTTTCAGAAGCAATTTATGTCGCCTCTCCATGTCTCGTGAGCTTTTAAGCCTGACAATTACTAGACATGAATCACACGTTATGTTTCCGTGGGTACTATTTGTATGGCTCCGTAGTGTAGCAGACCCGGTGTCAAATGAGGCCTGCTCTATAATATTCATATTAACTGACATAGCGTTAGGGAATAGGAGTTCAGGCTAATTGAAACTCAACTTTTAATTTGTCCCACGCTCTAATTGTGCTATGCAACATCCCTTACCAAATCCAGTGAAATATAAGTAATCTGTTCTTGTATATGATATAATAGCTGTAATTGTGGAAGTGGAGCATTATAATTATCTTTTGAACATTCGAAGTATTTCCAAACAAAGACCTTAAAGAAAGCTATATATTATTCACTATTCTTTGAAGCTTAGTCCACTGCATAAATTAACAAAGGAATCATTAATGGTTAAGCTAAATAACCATTACCGATGAATTTTTAGATTTTTAGTGTGAGCATAACAATGACATAATGAGACTCAAAAGCACGTATATTCACTCATTATGGAACCCTTATGATGAAGGATTTTGTTCATGTTGACCAGCACAAAAACTGCACAAACTAGGGTAGCCCTACTCACTGAAGGCTACATCGCTTTATAACACTGCTTGACATATCCATCTTGTACACAATTTGCCCAAGCGGATATACAATGCATTTATTGAAACACGTTCTTCTTATTCATAACACATGAATATGATCTCAGTCACTAAATTTTGGCACAACAGAAATCTAATGCGAACGCAATAGCGCACCATCGGCCGTAGCTATTCGGTGTACTTGTCAGGTGTAATTTGAAACGATGTCATGTGGCCTGGCAGGTAATCAATCAAGGTGGTGTTTTAGTGATCCATTGGGAACACAACATAAATAAGCCGTGGAACAGCTAATGATAATTTAGAATTACCATTAAGGCCCGATTGCTTTCATTTTCATTGCACTTTATTAGCTGGCCTCATGTGGCATGCGAATCAAACCATTAGACACGGCAAGCAAAAAGTGAGGGTTGGACTTGTTCCAGAAAGTTAAAACACTTTTGAAGGTTCTGATACTGATCATTAATCAATTATTTGGCCCATGCCAATATCAACTTGACAAACCAGAGAGAGGATCAGAATACACACAAAAGCATCGATGTGCATATTAAATAGCAATTGCCGTTTGATTTCGTACATAATTTGTTCATGCATTTATAAAGTAAATACAAATGCATGACAGTGAAATGTTACCCGCAGTTGAACCATTATTGTTTATCTATCTAATCCCCAAAGGCTGTTACTGACACATTGATATCATCCTTACGATTCTTACATTAATTGGGTAGTAGAATCAATGGTCATCATAATAGCATATCTACAATTTAACCTTGCAAACATATAGCTGAAGGTAACAACAGTCTGGTGGACTATGTCGTCGTCATTATTTTCCGAAACTATCACACTATTGATTGTTGGATTACAATGACTATGCAGGAAAAACATTAGTGATTGAAACAAACTTTACCGATCGGACACAATGCCGTATATTACGCAGGGTGCTACTTTAATGAGACAATATTTGCTGGAAAATGTCCATTGTATATTCTAGTAACGTCTGCCTTATCATTCACATAACCCAGCATGGTCATAATCGCCAAAGAGTCCCGTCTTGCAGTTATTTATGAAAGCGGCAATGTCCAGCACAGTAGAATACTGTGAATACAGCAATTTTGAATATACATCAGTTTGAATACAGCAATGCATCACACACACAGTCTTCCTATGAAGATGTAATCACATATTTCATTCCGTCAATTTGCACAGAAGTACTATATTATAGATGATATCAACGATCATCTGCCAACCTTGTTCGTACAAAGTAAGTATCAAAGGTAAGTATCAAAGGTTATAAAGTAGCCTTATATACACGGTCTACTCAACTTACGACATATAAGAGGCCCTTCTCAGCTTACCACATTTATAATCCCTCGTTCATCATTTCTACCCATCTTACCTTGCCTTGTACTACAGTTAATACTCCGATGTGGAAGCAATGAAGCCGATGCCTAATTACTATGCAACCTCATCCTTCGGCTGTAAGAATCAAAATTCATCTCATGCCTCACATGGATATTCGATCTACGAGGAGCCCTTAGAGCAATATTCCGTCCTTAAGGATGACCTCAGTTGTCATTCATGTTGTTCCAACAGAAAATCCTGATCCATATGCAACATTTGTACCTGAATGTTTTATTCAATAGTGCTTGGGTCCAGTATAATGTCTGTTGCGTTTAATAGCAATTCTGATGTGCAATAATTGAGCAGAAAGCCTGTTGGCCAGAAGACATTATCTTCCAATCAATCGACAATGTCATTTGGTCGACTGAGCCGTTTAAGGCTGTTTAGTCCCATATCGGACACTCAGGGATCCTTTTGTTGATACATTACTACGTTTAACGCATACATAAATAATGCCATCTTTTAATTTGTGCCGCAAATGTTACTTTTTATCATTATTATTTGACTGGAAATATTCATGATGTACTGTAGAAATCTGCTTTATTTAGTGGTGTCGTTCCATTTAGAACGGCGACTCCTTAAAACCATAGACCACACGAATGCTAGCTGTAGATCATTACGAACCCTGTAACTACCTCGCAATCGATGTGTATACTCCCGCTAGGTTACAAAATATAGATTTCATCAAATGTTCACTTATAATAGTTATGGGCATCATTGCGCACAAATTAGACCGACAAGCAGGAAGAGTAATTTCCCGCAACAAATATAGCGACAACCGAAGTAAGGATCTATCCTCAAATGTCACTATGCCTCCATACAAAAGCAAGAAAACTTGTTATCTGTTGTTGTACATAATAACTATCTTGTAAACGTGTTTGAGTATTTCAGAACAAAGATTTATTTATTACTGACTGCTCTTGGAAGCTTAGTCTACACACACGATTGATACACTGTACATCTGTATACCAATGACGCAACGTCTTTTTATAAACATACAGGAAAGCATTACATTTTGAATTGTGAACAGATATTATTTACCGTGTCAGAATGAAAGAACTTAGGGTATGACTCGACAGAGCAATCGATGTTACATTGATTGCTGTGCTGTTGGCTGGACTAAGTGTAGCTTGGTGAAATCATTGATCGTGATTCGCGTGATGATGTCCGTGACTATCGGTTTAATTTAATTTGTAAGTACATACATCTTTCATAGTTAAAATTATCAATGCTTTTGATAGTTATCCAATTACAATAATTGATGACTGGTTGTCTACACATTTATAAATATATACATCATTCTGCTCAACTCTATTGACCCTTAACTATAGTGCGGGTGAAAATTATGCATGGTAGAAGCAAAGAGTACACGGATTGATGAAGTTATCACAATTAACCATGATTAAGTCGCATACGCACTTATGCATGACAATGATTGCGTAGTTGCATTGCTATTGGCTCCTAATCATTGTCGAGCCTCTATGCTTCTTTACATTTCAATTTTTAAACTGAATATTTTGCCTCGCGTTTATCTATCATTGAAATACAGAAATTCACCAGATGATCTTCGCCATTGATTAAGCGGATGTCACACGATGGTCTCTTTTATCCTATAATTGTGGAGTAAATTTTAGATTCTGGTGGCGGTGACTTATTCGCGAGTCGGCCCCTTTCTTCACCGTGATTGTCGAATTGATAAGGCTGTGAATTACCGAACAGCAATGGCTGACCAAGCATTCTTGCCTACATAACTCTCCTGAATTCAAAACCTTTGAACCATCGCCAACACTTAAGGGAAAAGTAGAGTTTAAATCGTTCGATTCTCAGATTTGCCTTGTGTAAACAATCTATCGAATCATCTATCAAATGATGAAACAAATCATAACTTAGTAATAGACATCTATGTTGGTGCTGTTTACAGCCCAAATACCTTATAGCACTAAACATACAATATTCAGTGAACAATTCCATACTTATCTTTTATTTTAAGTTCCTCTGCCGAGATTTCCTTTATTGTACCAGTAACGGACATTTTCACACGTGTAAATGAATGTAAAATATCCTTACACCACGTTTTCACATAAGCCCAATTTATTGGGGTATCATCCCAGCTGAAGGCCACCTAACGAATATGCATAACAAGACCTTAGTCTGTCTATGGAGTGAGTAATGGTATTTAAGTTTAATAGAATAAACTGTTCCCAACGAGCATAACAGTGTTATAACAAACAAGCCAAATCAGTACATAACAATAAACGACGCACAATTCAATACTATAAGACATTAGTTCCTGCGGCTGCAGCAAAAAGGTTACAAATCAAAGTTTGTGATCAAAACACACCTTATATGACTGTGATTAAGCAAGATATTCTGTCACTTTATTTTTTACCGGTAAATATTTCGGTTAATCACAGTTACATCAATACATGTATACGTAAATTGCACCACCGAACATTATAGACATATGTCTGTGTATATTTTGTATAGTATCATTTGATTCTTATTAGCATTCTCGTTTTCTGCTTTCCGAAGGACGGCAATTATTGCGCATGTAATATATGATATGATACAGAAACATTTATTACGAGCTGTCACGTCCTGTACGTTGTTATCTGTGGTATCATTCCTAGATTACAAAAGTTATATTAGCTCGCTTATTTCATCTGGCTAATATATTTTACTCTGTGAAGATCTTAGAGATTAAGTTTGTGATGAAGGCATCATGACCCAGCTGGGTAGATGATGATTTAAAAGCAATCGCTAAGCAGGCGACTACATGGTATTTGCTTAAATTATGACACGTGTTAGACTATATATACGTCCTATTCAGCTCTTACTATTAATTATAAGGGTGTTTAATTCAGCAATTATTCCCGTCTTACATTGGATTATCACAAAGGGATCCCATAATAGAAGACTTAGCTAAGATGGCAGCTAATTAAACTGGCTTACAAAATATCCTGCCGTGATTGCCGCATATACCTCCGGTTTCGTATATGAATTATGTCTGGGTGGAGCGACTAAAATAAGGGACCCCTTGACTAAGCATAGTTAAACATGCTGGCCGTTGCATGGATTCGGGGTGACCAATGTTATCGGAATCTCGCACAACAAAAACGGAAGTTGTGTATGGCTGGGTTCTAATGACTGCGAAGTTGACATATAAACGACTAGGTTTTCCAATCCACGTTACACTTTGCATATCTGCATGTGATTTCATTATTGTGACCGTCGACTTCCATAGCAAGTTACCTATCATTTGTTCGTGCGTTTAAGATGGAATCTAGATAAGTAATTGCCTGGACATGGAATGATATGGGCTCAATCACAGCCTGTCAGTGTTTAAAATAAATCGCATTCCATTTGTAAGCATTAAAATGGGTTGATACACCAGGTGTTTTTCATAGTTGGTTGAGCAAGTTCTACATACCATTTTTATAACCTACTGCGCATCATATCGAACACAGCATATCATTATGTTTAGGGGCAATGACTTATTTGTATGCTGACAATCTGTTATGTAATTTAATTGGAAAACCAACGCCAGCGCATAACAATTATAATAATTAATTACTTATGGAATCGCTTGGCCATATTTACTTTATTATACAATATAAGTGAGATAGAATGTGTGTCGTATAACCATATCACGAATTGATGTTCGTTTCAATAATATTAGTTCGTAAAAGTATGGAAATCTATCGTGCCCCTTTCATGCCAATTAAATGTATTGGGAAGCAACTAATGCATAGTTGATTACGTAGCTGCCATATTAGGCTTGTTGCAAACGTTTTTCTTTTTATTTGAGTTTTTGATGATACGGTACAAAATGAGGCTCTATATGCGTCAATAATCACGATTTGGTTTTGTCATGATCATAAAGGTGGGTAATATTTGCGATCGCGTTCCGATATTCATTCTACAAATTTACATTGTTTGAGGAAAAAAGCACATTTATGGAAAGTTGCAAGTGTGCGTCAGTACGTAAATTGACAAAAAAAGACAAAAGGACTGTAATGTTTTCTGATTTCCAATCAACCAAGCCAATTGTGACACTATGGCAGTTTGAAATCTAGAATGAAATGAGGTGAAATAATCAAGTGTCTCGAGTGGCATCCGCTCAACTATTTCGTGTATCATTCCTTGCGGTATCAAGTATCGTGGCAAAAAATATTTAATTGTAAAAGTGATATTCTGACACTAACGCAACCAAATCAATATTTAATACATTGTGTTTGGTGACGCTTATTCAAGGCAACAAGTTTTAAACCAATTAGTACGACAAATTTGGTTTGTCAAAGGTTGATTGCACTGGTAGGAGATCCGTTCGCCAAGGACAAATGCAACTTATCTTAATGAGCGTATATACAGGGAAGGCAAGTAATATCTATAATATATCCTGCAATGATTTATTTGGATTTAATGAAATGCGTCAGACTCAAACAGAATATCTTGTTTATTTGGTCAGGTTATGTTTAATTATCATTAACATTGAATTTGAATTTTGAAAACTGCTTCAACGTCAGACTATAAAGCGCATTCGTAAAATCTGCCAACTTGTGTTTTTCCACATATACAGGAACTAACGTCCCAGTATATAACTAAAATCCAGAGCACCTCGCACATGTTGACATTCCATGGTGCATTTCCTTCCAATTCTTTGACTCGAATGACAACCAAAACCGAGCCTCGTTTATTTGTTTCTAAGATGTCACGCAGCGGCTCAAGGGTCAACCATTGAGGTGCATGAAAATTAAATGATAATCCAAATTAAAGTCTTAATCTAACATATCCTTAATATCTTTGTAAAACCTGGTTAATTATCTCAAAGACCAGTAACAAACACCTGCATTTTATTCATGCCATTTCGGTTACGATTTTGCAAGGATGGTATTTGATAATTCCAAATAATCAATGTTGCCATTAACGTAGTGAGTTCATTGCCGAATGACAACACACTCTACTATCCATAACTTCTCCACAATATGGATTTGGTTCCAAACCATTCTCTTTTGAAATGCTATTTGAATCATGCAAAGCATATAGAAATACCAAATCATGCTCCACATCAACAACCTTCAATACGCCCTTACATAACTACAATAACATAAGTTGTTATATATATGCCACTATTTGCGTTTTAATTACTTTGTGCCCAGGTAATATATTGTGGCCAAGTGTTTGTACTTCACACAAAAGACCATGCTCCGCACAATTTAGTCTAGAGAATCAGTGAAAGCCGATGATTCATGAACTGTCAAATTGTGGTTGGTACAGAATAACCTAGATACACTATGATGCAAACTAATGGGAATATGCGTTAAAATATCATTTTACTGTCTGAAAGATGATGAGCATTCATATACGATTATTTGACCAAGCAGAAAACAATTATGGATAACGTATTTATAGCTTTGATTAATAATAGATCAAATGTCAAACGTCACATTGATTACACTAACAACCCACGTCACATGTATTTCCAACTAATCAGCTAATACTGTCTTTAAACACAGCATCCTCGTGGTGGGCGTAATGGGATATGTGCTTGCTCATTGTATCTAACCGGAGTTTTACTTACTGGCATGATGCATAGTAAAATCGTCTTTATTTCCTGGGGCAAAAGGAGGATTAACATAATGACTAGTGTCAAATGCAAACAACCCACACACTTCACATGACGAAAATCAAGAATGACATAATGGCCACAAGGTCATTACATAGGTCTTTCTGAACCACCAAAGAAAACAGGTAGCACATTGTTCACCTCTAAATGACTGTCGTTCCGTGAGCTGCTGATAAGACAAGTCACATTAATTTGCCCCACGCTAAAAGCCTCCCAATGACTTTTCATTTTATCTGTCAGCTTGAGCAAACTCGTTGGGTGCCGTTGTGAGAATATACTGTCCTTGTTGCATTTTATTAATTGGATTTTGCTACAACTCTGCTATATGATGTGAATTTAAGGCATTAGAGAGTTTCTTCTTCTTTTATTTGCCAGCAACAGTATGACGCTAATTTCGCAATCTACATGGAATGGATAGCGTTCCCTACAACTACGATTCATGCGGATGATTTTACAAGATCCTAATATTTTATATACCTTATATTTTCAAAGATCAAAAAATATTTGTTACAGTATTATGTCATTATCAATACCGATAGTCCGAGGACAATAACATCACGATGACCTTGCGAGAATGTGATATCAGTGCGGAACGATTTACCTCCACAATAACGTCAATCTGCTCTATGCATGGGTTGTGTTTACAATGCCAGCGCCACAATAACAGATACAAACTGCCCTTTTCAGCCATAAATAGCAATATATTGGGAAGCTTTCCTCTCTGTTATTGCCAATGTAACTATGACGCATAGTAAATGATATCAACGATTATCTGCCAAACTAGCTCGTAAAATTCGTAACAAAATGTATCAAAGGTTACACACTAGCCTAGTAGCCTAAACGGTCTACTCAACTTACGACGTATAAGACGCCCAACTCAACACACTATATATATAATCCCGGTGGCTCGCTCAACATTCATCCCCATCATACCTTGTACTACAGTTAACTCGCCCATGTGGAAGTAATGAAGCCTATACCTTATTACTATGCAACCTCAAACTTGTCACATCGGTATTCTATCAATTTGGAGCCACTATAGCAGTTGATGATTACCTTAGTTGTCATTCGTGTTGTATATGCAACATATGTACCTGCATGTTTTATACAGCGCTTGTGTCCAGTATAATGTCTACACAATTGTCTGTAATTGCAATTCTGATGTGCAATTACTGTGCAGAAAGCCTCTTGTCACATACAACATTATCTTCAAACCAATTCACAAGGTTGTTTGGCCGACTGAGCCGTTAAACTCATTGCATTTGATATGTCGATCAACAGCACACAAAGCTTATTGCGATCGTGCGGCATAATGCTCTTTGGTAGAGTGAATGGCATGTTTTGTATTATTCTTTCTAGCAAGCATAACTCGATGGAATATTCCACATTCAAATGCCGCTATACACACCATACGAAAACAAATACATGTTAGTTATATATTATTGTACATGAACCGATAGGTTGGCCTTAATTGCGTAAATACATAATAACTAACTTGTAAAAATGCCGATGTATTTCAGTACAAAGTTTATTTATCATTGACTGTTCCTAGAAGCTTAGTGTACACAAACAATTAAAACACTCTAAACTTACATACCAATGGCGCATGAAAGTTGTAGTGTGAAGTATGAACATCGCAATTCCAAGAGAAAGTAAGATGACATATACTATTAAATTGTGTTAAACATATTACATTCGAGCCTATGACATGTTATCATTTTAATACCGAACAAGCACTGTCGGTAATTATGTAATCCTAATGATTCGTTCTGCTATATACAAATGTCTCATTTATGATTGTAATGCTACATTTCATTTCATGTTACCTTGTCTGAAAACAAGATAGTTAATCAGTGTGGGCGTAATAAAGGCTATTACTGATTACATCCTGTTGTTCTACGTGCCCGGTTGTAGCTACTTAATCACACATGTAGTCAGTCATTGTAGAACCCTTAAATTTAAGGATTTTGCTATCTCGCGTTATAACATCGTTTGACACCTAAGCTCAAAATTTACATTCAACCTGTAAAACATGGATACAATTGCCTACGAGGATTCGCAGTTCCTTTTGCCTAACCCACGAATATATTTTCTAATTCAATCGTGTGTATTTCACATTGCAGAAACCTGATGTTCTATGTCGATCCAACTTTCACACTATTTGCTCTGATTCGTTTACAATTACAGCACAAATTGCAGGTTATACACATCTACCAACAAGTTTTCTTTCATTTCAGAACGCATTTGGTTTGACTGGTATCTCATTAAGAATATCTCGATCATCCTGCTCAACCCTATTTACCCTGAACAACAGTGCAAACTGTCGTTAGGCGCGGGTGTAAATTATGTATGGTAGGAGCCATGGGTACACGGTTGGCATTGATGAAGTTATCTCCAACCACTAACTAACACACAGCAATTATGCCTGGCGATGATTGTGATATTAGATTGCAGTGAAATCCCATAGTTTTTGTCCCAAATGTCATACAAAATTACATCTAAGTGGTGACGTGCCGGAATAGTTGCTTTAATCGTCGTTAGGCATATGTTATTACAAACAATTATGGCTATCTACGGTGTGATTAGATATTGGTAGGATAATGTATATAATTGTATTGAAGGCACAAACAACGGCGCAAAAACAAACTTATTAATTAGTATAGAGTCATGAGTGTACTATTCGCTCCTAATCCTTATCGATCCTCTTACCTCCGACTTCCTTGCACTTCAATGTACATTTTAATCTGAGTTTTGTAACGCCTCACGTTTATTTATCATTAAAATACAGAAATTCACCAGATGACCATTATCATTGATTTTGCGGATGTCACACGATGGTCTCTTTTGTCCTATAATTGTGGAGTAAGTTTAAGATACTGGCGACGGTGCCAAATGGCGTTATTCTGTCATTTTGTTATTAACCTGTAAGTCGTTCAGTTCATCACATTAACACCAATGAATATAAACGTAAATTGCATCATTGAACTGTATAGACAACATATGTTTGTTTGATTCTCGTAAGCGGTCTAAGTCTGTGATTTAGGCATAATGCCACAGTTTAATAGATGAAGAATTCAACAGCAATCGCCAAGCAGGCGACTACATTATATAATTTAACATGAAGACTATATATACGTCCTTTTAAACGATTACCATTAATAATATGGATTTTTAGTCAAGCAATTATCCCCACCGGACATTTTATCATCGCAAAAGGATCCCATAATTGAAGATTTAATCATCCTGCTTTAATTGCCGCATATAACTTCGCCAGTTATTAGATGAAATGTTGTTTTAAACGTCTATTAACTTTAGGATGATGTCTATGCCTGAGAAAGTAGGTTTTGAAGCGGTGCAACTTGACGAAAATTTATAAATCTCGCTATCTCCACAATTACGTGACGGAATCAAAAAATTGGAAAACCAGGGGAAATTAGGGGTTTCCATCTACGTAATAGCAGGATTCCCTGTGGAAATCTCAACAACAGCCAATCCGAGGCCTGGATATCGGTGAACACCCTGCATGGGATAAGCGAGAGAACCAAGCTGGGGCCTGGAGACAGCGGCCCACGCTTATCGCTGGGGACTGCCTACCAAACATATACCTAATGACGGAATATTAACAATTTTAACCGTCAATTCCGTGGTGTTAATTGACGGTTCTGTTTTATATCATCGCCATTATAAGAAAGATAAGATCTTATATTTAAGGCCTGAGAGGTTGACTTTTGAAAAATTTCTCTGGTAGTTGCGATGGGATTAGGACAAAATTCCTCCGTTTGTAACTGGAATTCCCCTTAACATACAGCAATGCCGCTTTCACTATCTTGTTCTGTAACACGTCCTCTAATTGTCTGCCAAATTTCATGCCGTGGTGAATACATTAACCCTTGCGGATTCCCGGGGAAAGCCAAGGTGATTTTCGTGCCGCGGCCATTACTACTGAGGCAACATTACCGTCCCGTTTTTCAACTTTTATCAGTAATATCTCAAAGACTGTGAGGAGTATCAAAGAAAGGAAAGCTCCTATGCATTATTTGAAGATTTCTTATATTATAAGTTATGATTTCATGTAGATTCTAAATTTCATTAAACCCATACACTCGCGAGAAAATTGTGCTTCTGCATGTGACCTATTTTCACCCATTGCGATAGCGGCCTTCTTACATTGCTAGTTTAACGAAGGATGAAGTCCAACCCGCTAAGACAGCATAGAAAGTTGATGGGAAGTGTTATGATGTTAATCTAGCTCTTTTGACTTTTGAAACGCTCCCCCTTTTTTCCATTGTCAGCATGACATGTTTCACTAGCCCGGGGATACTTCCGCCCTTAAGACGAGATGTGACCCTCATAATAGACCTGGCTGGTACCTTTTCCCATTGGCCAATGACCCTTCGAGCCCACGCCCCATGTGAGCAGTTGGGGTTGACCCTTGTGAAGGGGGACCGGCTATACCTGGACCAATGGGAGGCCAGCTGTGGGTGTGGTTCCGAGCGTAATCCAATGCCGGAACCCCGATAAAATAGCTGGCCTCGCGGAAGTACAGGGAGAAATACCTAGCGAAGAGACGAAGTATCTGAACAAGATTCTGACCCGAGATTCCAGAGAAAGCTAATAAGCAAACCTCGAATAAACAACAACAACTCAACTCCTGGACTCGTGTGTTTTCTCTGGCTAGTGTCCCCACTCAAGCAACTACAAGCAGCTACAATATTCCTAGATACGAAGGAGTGCGCAGAAATATAAGTATAACAAGAGTATAGCTATATAGGAGGAAATATAGTTATAAGAAGTGGTGTGAGAGTTCGGATATCTGATAACTTCCACTGTTATCAGAAAAAAACTTCCCGGTACAAAGCGCTCTACTATATGCTCCTTCGTACAGGAAAATAGCTGACAATTGCTACGCCGAGAATTCGCACGAATCCAAATCCAACCATGTCGCAGAGCAACACAGAACAAGTGGCTCGCCGCTTCGAATCATCAACCCCGTCGGAATCGGACACGCTTACGCGATTAGAGACCATCATGCGAGGCTCATCTCTTCCCCCACCACCTTCTCCACAGGAACGAGATATAAACGACCTCAAAGAACAAATGCGTCTTCTACAGCTTTCCGTGGCCCCGAAACAGGTAAGTTTTGTTGATAGAGGACGTTCCCCTTCAACAGACCGTAGTGACAAGAGATATCGGCGAAGCCCCTCATGCGACAGCTATCCAGCTTATGACCGATGGGATGAGCGAGGCAGCAGACGCGCGGACGGTCGAAGTCACGAAAGCCGTCGTGATAACGGTAAAACCTCCTCATACGGCCGCGACAACCACAGGTATTCGTCCGGAGGCCGAAATTATGTACGGGATAACTCCCACAATCGCGACCGCCGACAATATTCCCACGAACGCGAAAATCGTCCGATTGCCACTCAATGCTCCGTCTGCAACCGGAGAGGTCACTCCGAGAGGAACTGCCGGCAGCAAATCTGCCGCAGGTGCCATAATGTCGGACACCACAAGGAGCAATGCCGCACTAACATCAACCTCTCCTGCTCCAAATGCCGAAAGCAAGGGCATGCTAGTTCTACCTGTCGCTTCCAGGGAAACTAGCATCGCCTGTTGCTGACTCTGTGAGTAACGGGCCAGACCTTCAAGACGACAACATTGGAACTACAACGGCCACTGGTAAGTACGGCACTCACATTTTAGACAACAATGAGTTGACTATAACGCTATCAAATAAGCGATGCAAAGCTAAAGTCGACTCAGGAGCTGATCTGAATTTCTTATCTGTAGACGTATTGGCCAAATTGCCACCAACATTACGGAACAGATTTAAGTCTAAAATTAGCAAATGTGTGTGTGCCAACAACACTCAGGTAACTACTCTAGGTAACATTACCTTACAATTCTATGTACATAACCAAAGGTTATCAGCTGATTTTGTGGTATTGAGCGACTCTCACTCCCCAATGTACTTAGGCATTCCATTTCTAAAGAAACATTCAGCAGTAATGAATTTCGGAACTGGTACTATTTCATTCACAACCAATGTCCCAGTACACTCTGCACAGAATATTACCATTGATCCCTTTTCTGAAATTATATGTGCAGGAAATCTTTTCCGTAAAACTGAAAGCAAAACAACAGGGGAATGTTCAGTTTTCCCGCATTTGAATGCCAAAGGTATTTTGTTAGCCAGCGCAGCAGTAACCGTCAATGACAACTGCATGCCAGTAAGGTTGTTTAACACTACCCCCGTTGCAAAGTTAATTACCAAGGGTGAGAGAATTGCCACATTTGATCGCTGGGACAATGATGTAGAAACCTTCCAGTACAAAACTGATGACAATATGAATGCTGTTGAAAGTGAGTATGTTAAATTGAATGCATGTCATTTGCCCTCACAAGATACTAGCCATGTACCAAATGTAGACTGGAGCCAGTCTCAGGTAAGTGAAATTGAGCGCCAACAGCTTAAAGACCTGGTAGCAGAATTCGCCGACTGTTTTGTCAATCCAATAACCAAGGAGTTAGGGGGTTGACCGATAAAAAACTCGTGCAAAATTGAGATTCTCCCGGGCTCTACTCCTGTTCATAAGTAGCCCTATAGAATGGCTCCCCAGGGCAGACAGGAAATGGACAAAATCATCGATCAACAAATCCAACAAGGACTAATCGAGGAAGCTCACGACGAAGCCTGGGCATCGCCGGCCCTTTTAGTTAAGAAAGCCGGTGGTGGTCTAAGACTTGTAATTGATTACAGAGGTCTTAATGCGGTAACCATCCTTCAAGTCCTTCGAATTCCCAGGTTAGATGAAGTGTTAGATTGTGTAGGTGAGAACAAACCCAAGTACTTTTCAGTTCTTGATTGCACTCAAGGGTTCCATCAAATCCCCTTAGATCCAGAGTCCAGGGATAAAACTGGGTTTATCACACCTTCCGGGAAATGCAGGTATCGAACGATGCCCCAGGGCATACGGAACGCGCCGAGCGTGTTTCAATCCCTCATTGACTCTTTGTTGCGTAACATACAATACAAATACGTCATGGCATACATCGATGATATCTGTTGTTTTTCGCCCACATTTGACTTGCATCATAACAGAAGCATCGGTTTTCGATCAGTCACTCAGGTATGTATAGCCCATCAGGACATCTGAGTTGACGTCTAACGATGTTTGATCCCAATGCAATGCGTAAATTAACAATTCATATCAGATACCTTGAACGTATAAAACCTAGTGAATTATTTGGTTTCATAGCATGCTTTGATGGTAATGAACAATTTGCACCTACAATCAACAGTTCAAAAAGCATGGTGCACACCTAGTGAACGGAGAGAAAACAAATACCATGTGACTTTATATTTACAAAAATGGAGGACATTGCTTCTGGATTTCTCGGAAAAATATATTAAATGGTATTTCCTACAGAAACGTATCGATCGAGGGTAAGCTTTGTGCGCGATCCCATATATAAAGGGTGTCAGTGATTTTTTTTTTCAAATTCATTGTATCACATTGAAATTATACCTGAAGATAAGAATACTCATGAGGATTCTGAAAAGGTATGTTTCATTTTAAAAGTCAAGAATTAACAAAGTTATTGAGGTTTCAAATTTCATGGTATTGCTTGGTTTTGTGCCGGAATTCTATGGTAAGGGACGACAGCCACTTTACATGTCTCCGACTCTATCTCTTTAAAAAACAAGAGTGACACACTGTACCTAAATTGACAAGTGAGTGGAGACCGCAAAAAAATTGCATGAGTTCCAAAGTGACGATTTTTTGCTTTGAGCTAGATCATCCCAATAGAGGGGAGAGCATCCCTACTGTAATTCTCTAAGAGCTGGTTGAATTTGATTTCTGTTGCTGCACGGTCTGACATAGTAGAAGAAATGTGTTGTAAAACCAACTTAGACACTTTAATTTGAGAGGCATCAACAGCATCATCAATATCTTGATGTATTTCTCTATACCCCTTGAGGGTGTCCTGCACAGACTTGAATTAGATGTCCCGCAAACCCAGCCTCCAAAGATTCCCTTTTCCCCATGAACTTCCACCCAAATTTGCTGGTTTCATCGGACAACAGCTTAGTGTTTTCCCCTAGTTGTTTTCGTGTCAGAACAAGTCTTTCTAGGTTGATCTACACAATAGTAGACCTTGCGGGCAATTCATTAGCCGTTTTTCTGACCAATTGTATGACTGCTGATATTTTCCCAGGCGATATCCCATTGTCCAAGAGGTCATATATGCAAAGCTTGCATTCATTTGAATAGCTTATAGAACCCTCATTGTAAGTTGAGATAAATTATTCTGGTCAAAATCATTCAAGTTTGTCTCCATCCACTCATTTGTGGTTTGAAGCTCATTTTTACTTGCTTTCAAATCCACTTTCAGTCGTTTTGTCCTATCATTTATTGCATTGTCCTTAATAACAGGTTTCTCTTTGTTCAAACAGACCAACTTTGTCCTCATATAGGATTCCCTCTTTTGGGTCCGCTTTATAACCTTGCTTACCTATGCCAATTTGTGGGCCATCAATGCTACGTTAAAGTTAGATTGAGCCAAGGCTTTCTCTTTCTCTACAACCTCTAACTCCCAAGTGCGATTTCTCTCCTCTACAAGGGCTAACTCCATAGCCAAAGATGCTGCTGCCCCCTCATGACCACACTGGACATGAGGATGTAGTTCAGAACACTTCTTTTGTTCAGAGGGTGGAGCTTTTACAAATGGGAAACTGAACACTGAGTTAAGAAAACTCTCATACCGTTCAATATCTTTTGCGCTATGTGCCAAGCTATTACTCGATTAAGACTCTTTCGTAAATTGTTATTGCTAAAGAGCTCAAGCGCTGGCTGGTGGGATTTGAGGTAACTGAAAGTTGCCTCCCACCCCTCCTCTTTCCACTCATCTATTATTGCCTTGATATACATACCAACTCCCAAATGAAAATACACTTATAAACTGTTGTCCAATAGTTATCACCAATAGCAAGTCTTGACAAAAAACAGGCAAATAAAATGTCCTAGCTGTCTACCAGGACCAATAAAATTCCCCTGGTTCAGACTAGGGCAGTACAACTTATTTGTAACACACTCTACAAGTATAAGATTGGTGAAATATATATAAACAAGAGGCCCATGGGAGCCATGTGGGAACTTGGCGAACTGCATCCAAATAATTGCAACAATTTCAGAATGGGGCCACAATTGACCAAAATCGACCAAAAATTACATAAGTTATCATGGATTATAATTTTTTGTGGCGAATGGGGAAACTTTAAATTTTTTTCAAGTTAACAATGGAGGTAAGCTTCCATTATATGGATCATAATTAAATATATACAATAAGATGAATTAGTTGGCCGATTTTGAAATTTTCCTGATGCAGTTCGACAAGTTCCCACATATACCCTGGGCCTCTTGCTTGTGTAGCGCGAGAGGCACTGCGACTTGACCTGATTCTCGCAGGCGGCCGCGCCCAGCGCATTCCTTTGTTCTGCGCGACAAGGCGGGTACAGCGAAGTGCCAGCAGAAATGATGACACCCACTGTACTTCAAACTTACTTTGTGAGAAAACTGTTGGGTATTAAGAGCAGAAAATTATACACTTTGTTCAGAATTGAATTGGCTTCCTTCTCGAGTAAACCAATTCACAATTCGACCATTCGCGACAGAGACGACGCGATAACTTCAGATTTTAGTCGAATTTTAACTTTCACTCGTTCATGACCGGAAATGACATCAGCGACTTCCCCAAAAGAATCATCATTCGGTACACGCTCTCCATGGTAACATTTTACCCACGTTTTGTGACCTTCGAACGAATATTGTCGATTTTACAAGTGATCGAAAAAAAATTGCCAATTTTAGCTGTTTTCCGAACATTTACCGGCGATTCGTGAGAAAACTACGCATAATTCCTGCTGTTATATCGCGTACGAAATGTTACTCGAAAAGTAACCTTCAAATTCATGCTTAAATTTTCAAAATCGACCCAGTAGTATTAAACATATTTAACTTTAAGCTCAGTTTTTGAGAAAACTATGAGACATATACAAATACATGAACAAGTTTCAAGTTTGGAAGTGTATGGGCTACCTTCAGGTGCAAACATTTTTACGATATGACCATTAACGACGGAGTAATGACGCAATAAATTCGGATTGCACAGCTAAATAACGTTGTTTTGCTCGTAACCGGAAGTGACGTCATCGACAAAAAAAAACACTTATCTTCCGATAGCCAGTGCTTCTGTGAACATTCGACCCAATTTTCATGACCATCCATCGAATATTGTTGAAGTTATAAGCGATTGAAAAATGTGGTAAAACACTACCACAAATTTTCGAGTGGGGGCTACGGGGCGAAATATGCATATTTGTTCATGATATTTGACATGGAAAGTTGGCGAATAAGTCAGGCTACAAGGAACTGTAAACGTTTTAAACATCGCACCGTAGGTTAAGATGATATCAAGGATTGAAAAATTCACAACATGACCTTGACCTTAATATGCGGTCAAGGTCAAAACAAAACCTCTCGGTTCTGCGCATTGTTAGTCCCAATCATTTTTTTAAAAAAATTCCGAGAAATTTTCAAAATTGCTTTATAAGCACTCAAAATATTCATGAAACTTATGTTGCCATTTGGACCGATACCACTTTTTTTCGACCTTAGGCGCTTGGGAAAACCATTGGTTGGATCGCCGTACATGTCAATTGCAATTTGAATGAGCTACACGATGGTGTAAAGTTTGTAACGATCCGACCATTATTAACGGAGTTATTCGAGGTACTAGATTTTCACTTATTCGATGACCTTGACCTTAGTTTTGGGTCAAGGTCAAAACAAAACCTCTCGTTTCTGCGCATCCATGACGCCTAACGAAGGGTGAAGAAAAAATGGGAAAATTTCCAAAATTGCGACCTGTATCGCGAAACAAAAAATTGTTAACAAACAAACACACAAACTTACAAACCGGGCCGATCGCCATAACTTGGCGTTTCGATAACGCCAAGTTAACAAGAGGCCCATGGGAGCCATGTGGGAACTTGGCGAACTGCATCCAAATAATTACAGAATCGGGCCACAGTTGGCCAAAATGGGCCAAATATTACTTAAGTTAAAAATCATAAGGTACACATCAAATGATATCAAGGACTGAGGCAAAGCTATCGTGACCGGAAGTGACGTCATCCACACTATTTAAAGATACGTCTAAGTATGTCTCGGAGAACATGTAAACCAATTTTTATTACCATCGGACATGTATTGACTGTTTAATAGGCGCTCAACATATTCATGAAACTTTTGTTGCCATTTGGACCGATACCACTTTTTTTCGACCTTAGACGCTTGGGAAAACTATTGGTTGGATCGCAGTATATGTCATCAGAAAAAGTTTGCAATTTGAATGAGCTACACGATGGTGTAAAGTTTGTAACGATCTGACCATTATTAACGGAGTTATTCGAGGTACTAGATTTTCACTTATTCGATGACCTTGACCTTAGTTTCAGGTCAAGGTCAAAACAAAACCTCTCGGTTCTGGGCATCATTACCCCCTAACGATGGGTGAAGAAAAAATTGGAAAATTTTCAAAATTGCGACCTGTTTCGCGGATCACAACAAATTATATCTGATAGGCGCTCAACATATTCATGAAACTTTTGTTGCCATTTGGACTGATACCACTTTTTTTCGACCTTAGGCGCTTGGGAAAACCATTGGTTAAATCGCCGTAAACGTCATTGTAACGATCCGACCATTATTAACGGAGTTATTCGAGGTACTAGTTTTTCACTTATTCGATGACCCTGACCTTAGTTTTGGGTCAAGGTCAAAACAAAACCTCTCGGTTCTGCGCATACATGCCACGCCCTGCGGGCTGACCGCGGTTCAGCACGGCCTTTGTGCAGCGCGTGAGGCCGACTGTTGTTAACAAACCAGTGGAGAGCCAACAGAAGTGATGACCGATGTACTTCAAGTTTACTTTGTGAGAGATCTGTCTGATATTTAGAGCAGATAATTTTACACCTCTGTTCAGAATTGAATAGGCTTCCTTCGACTGCAGACAAATTCACGATACGACCATTCACGACGGTCGAACGACGCTATAACTTCCGATTTCAGTCCCTTTTTAACTTTGATTCGTTCGAAACCGGAAGTGACGCAACCGATATCAATAAAATTTGCGAATTAGATTCGCGCTGTTCTAGTCAACATCTGAGTTCATTTTTATGACTATTGAACTGATATTTACGATTTTATTAGCAATGGAAAATTTTACGAAAATTGACTAATTGAAATTTGCTTTTTTTTAAACTCAACGCGCTTTGAAAACGACGAATATATTGAAAGCATATGTCAATAATGAAAGTTTGGTAATTACATTAGCTTTCAGAAAATGTTAATTTTTTTACGATCGGACCATAATTAATGAATCTATTGCGAAAAAGTTTAGAGATTTTGGCTACCAGAAATTTTCGACCTGCTACGATTTTTTTTACGATGCATTATTTACAACTAAGTATATTTAGAAAAAAAGTTTACAATTACATTACACATTCAGAATATGTAAACTGTAATGAAATTTGATACTAAAGCATGGACGTATTGAGCATTGAACTTGTGTCATTTTTTGAAAACTTTGATGCTTTCGTGACCGGAAGTGACGTCATCGACATTCATGAAATCTATGGATCCGTCTTAAGCTGTCATTGACTACATGTGACCCAATTTTTATTATTATCGGATATGTATTGACAATTTTATAGGCGCTCAAAATATTCATGAAACTTATGTTGACATTCGGACCTATACCACGATTTTTCGACCTTAGGCGCTTGGGAAAACCGTGGGTTGGATGGCCCTGTATGTCATTAGAAAGAGTTTGCAATTAGAATGAGCTACATGATGATGTAAATTATGTAACAATCCGACCATTGCTAACGGAGTTATTCGAAATACTAGTTTTTCACTCATTCGATGACCTTGACCTTAGTTTTAAATCAAGGTCAAAACAAAACCTCACGGTTCTGCGCATTATTCATGCCTAGCGATTGAAGAAAAAATAATTTGAAAAATATCAAAAATTTGCGACCTGTATCGCGGATCAAAAGCATGCATGCATACATACATACACATACAAACATACATACATACATACAGACAGACATACATACATACATACATATACATACATACATACATACATACATACATACATACATACATACATACATACATACATACATACATACATACATACATACATACATACATACATACATACATACATACATACATACATACATACATACATACATACATACATACATACATACATACATACATACATACATACATACATACATACATACATACATACATACATACATACATACATACATACATACATACATACATACATACATACATACATACATACATACATACATACATACATACATACATACATACGTACGTACATACATACATACATACATACATACATACATACATACATACATATACATACATACATACATACATACATACATACATACATACATACATACATACATACATACATACATACATACATACATATACATACATACATACATACATACATACATACATACTTTACAGACACGTGTGCTATAACGCGCTTAAAAAAAATGGGGCGTCAACCCAAACGTCACACATCACTGACCAGCATTCGCCTTTATCTACCCAACTACTGCGTGGTTTGCTCACAGTTCAACTGTGCAAGGCACCCTTGTCATAGAACTTTTCGTTCGTTCTGTAATCTGTTGCCGTTTGACACCCATAGTGTGTTATCAGATTAAGCTCAGGATCATAAAGTATACCTTGCATTTTCCCGACAACATCATCAGCTGAAAAGCTTACTGAACGGAAGCGATAGAGAACAAGTGCTTCAGAACATCTACTTCGAGGTGTGTATTGAATATTTCCTTTTACCACCTGTTTGCCTCTCGTTAGCCTCGTCTTATCCTTACCTGTGGGTACATGTTGGTAGGTTTGTGGTGTGGTGCTCGGTTCGATATCGATACTGGTGTTTTTCTTCGCTTCATCTGATGCTATTTCTATTATAAAATGAACAGTATTGTTGTATTGGTCAATCTCTCTCCGGTATATCATCTCCATTCATAAATAGTTCAATATTTTCGTTCATGGTAATATTCCATAGTTCAACATATACCATGACTTACAACGCCCCACCCTAAAACCAGCCCGCCATATTGCCATATTGCGCAGTAGCAACTTCTGAGGGGTTGGGGTCATGGGTCGCTAGTTAACAACAGAACGCCCGTCAAACAGGTTGTTTTCAAAGAACTGTATCAAGCGCTCCTCTGCAAGAGTGTTGAGTTAACAGGGGAGTTGGCCAAGCCCTTGGCAGAAATACGCTTTGTGGACAAATAACCAGATTACGAGAAGCCACTTGACACAAGTCACGACGGAGTCTGTGCAGATATAGAGAAGCGCAAGTTACTTACGTATACATAAAATCCATATTAAGACGAATATTTGGAACGTTACATTGCAAGCTACGCAGTAAAGTGTGTTTGTGTTATTTTGAGAGGGCCTAAATATGTCCAGTTTCAAACGACCAAACTTGCCATCTTGGCTTCTTTCATCACCCAACAAACGTAAGCATACACGCATGCATTTACAAACCCACCACTTCTCGATCCCTCCCATCCCTCTTTGGCTAGAATGCTTACAACCCAGGCTTTCACTGACAATGTTCCTTAAGCATACATACATACATACTTTACAGACACGTGTGCTATAACGCGCTTAAAAAAAATGGGGCGTCAACCCAAACGTCACACATCACTGGTAGCATTCGCCTTTATCTACCCAACTACTGCGTGGTTTGCTCACAGTTCAACTGTGCAAGGCACCCTTGTCATAGAACTTTTCCGTTCGTTCTGTAATCTGTTGCCGTTTGACACCCATAGTGTGTTATCAGATTAAGCTCAGGATCATAAAGTATACCTTGCATTTTCCCGACAACATCATCAGCTGAAAAGCTTACTGAACGGAAGCGATAGAGAACAAGTGCTTCAGAACATCTACTTCGAGGTGTGTATTGAATATTTCCTTTTACCACCTGTTTGCCTCTCGTTAGCCTCGTCTTATCCTTACCTGTGGGTACATGTTGGTAGGTTTGTGGTGTGTGTGCTCGGTTCGATATCGATACTGGTGTTTTTCTTCGCTTCATCTGATGCTATTTCTATTATAAAATGAACAGTATTGTTGTATTGGTCAATCTCTCCGGTATATCATCTCCATTCATTTATAAATAGTTAAATATTTTCGTTCATGGTAATATTCCATAGTTCAACATATACCATGACTTACAACGCCCCACCCTAAAACCAGCCCGCCATATTGCCATATTGCGCAGTGGCAACTTCTGAGGGGTTGGGGTCATGGGTCGCTAGTTAACAACAGAACGCCCGTCAAACAGGTTGTTTTTTTAAAGAACTATATTAAGCGCTCCTCTGCAAGAGTGTTGAGTTAACAGGGGAGTTGGCCAAGCCCTTGGCAGAAATACGCTTTGTGGACAAATAACCAGATTACGAGAAGCCACTTGACACAAGTCACGACGGAGTCTGTGCAGATATAGAGAGAAGCGCAAGTTACTTACGTATACATAAAATCCATATTAAGACGAATATTTGGAACGTTACATTGCAAGCTACGCAGTAAAGTGTGTTTGTGTTATTTTGAGAGGGCCTAAATATGTCCAGTTTCAAACGACCAAACTTGCCATCTTGGCTTCTTTCATCACCCAACAAACGTAAGCATACACGCATGCATTTACAAACCCACCACTTCTCGATCCCTCCCATCCCTCTTTGGCTAGAATGCTTACAACCCAGGCTTTCACTGACAATGTTCCTTAAGCCTGTATAATGCATCTACTAGTGATTTGCTTGGGACAACGAGCCCTTCCTTCGCACTTCGGTAATTCTTCTGGTCATGTATATCATTGACTACAGAGATTGTGTTTATGCATATTGCACACAACTTAATTTCAGGGCAATATAGCCAGAAACATGTGGTAGAACATTCACTGCAGCGCAGAAATACCCATTTATGTTTGACTTCTAGTCAAACATACTCGCGCGAGTCATAACGTTGGTTGGCTGCTGCGCGTCGAGCAGTTTCAACAAACGTAGGGGGCGCTGCTTACACGGCGTCACGGAATTTGTCGGGCGAATTGCCGAGTGGGTGTCTTATTATAACACGAGATGCCCATGAGGACATGGGTGAACTTGGCTAACAATGTCGGAAACTTTTGAAAATTTCAATATTGACCCAAAATTGACCAAGTTACTCTAGATTTATCGATAAACTATGATTCAGAGGCTGACACAAGGAAAAGCATATTTTCATATTTAATAGTACCGCGGCCTGCCGTACTTGCCGCGCCACGCGCCCCGCGCACCCCGAACCGAGAGCAGATTCCTTTGTTCAGCGCGAGAGGCAGGCTGTTGTAAACAAGCCAGCGCCGAGCCATCAGAAATGACACCCACTGTACTTCAAACTTACTTTATGCGAGAACTGTCATATATTTTGAGCAGAAAATTTTACACCTATGTTCAGAATTGAATGGGCTTCCCTCGAGCGCAGACAAATTTACGATACGACCATTCACGTCGGTCGAACGACGCTATAACTTCTGATTTGAGTACCGTTTTTGCTTTGATTCGTTCGAAACCGGAAGTGACGCAACCGATATCAATAAATTTTGCGGATTAGATTCGCGCTGTTCATGTCAACATCTGATTTAATTTTTATCACCATTGAACTGATATTTACGATTTTATTAGCAATCGAA
Organism: Urechis unicinctus; assembly: GCA_034190875.2. Taxonomy (NCBI): domain Eukaryota; kingdom Metazoa; phylum Annelida; class Polychaeta; order Xenopneusta; family Urechidae; genus Urechis; species Urechis unicinctus. Next base: position 14,245,302 of record CM067345.1, on the reverse strand, counting down.
AATTTTACGAAAACTGACTGAGTGAAATTTGCTTTTTCAACTCAACGCGCTTTGAAAACGTCAAATATATTGATTTTATATGTCAATTATGAAAGTTTGGTAATTTCATCACCTTTCAGAAAATGTAAATGTTGTTACGATCGGACCATAATTAATGAATCTATTGCGAAATTAAAAAGTTTAGAGATTTTGGCTACCAGAAATTTTCTACCTGCTACGATTTTTTTTATGATACATTATTTACAACTAAGTATATTTAGAAAAAGTTTACAATAACATTACACTTTCAGAATATGTCGACTGTATTGAAATTTAATTGTAAAGCATGGACATATTGAGCATTGAACTTGTGTCATTTTTTATAAACTTTGATGCTTTCGTGACCGGAAGTGACCTCATCGACATTCATGAAATCTATGGATCCGACTTAAGCTTTCATGGAGCACAAGTGACCAAATTTTCATCATTATCGGACATATATTGACTGTTTTATAGGCGCTCAAAATATTCATGAAACTTATGTTGCCATTTGGACCGATACCACTTTTTTTCGACCTTAGGCGCTCGGGAAAACCGTTGGTTGGATTGCCGTATATGTCATCAGAAAAAGTTTACAATTTGAATGAGCTACACGATGGTGTAAATTTTGTAACAATCGGACCATTATTAACGGAGTTATTCGAGATACTAGTTTTTCACTTATTCGATGACCTTGACCTTAGTTTTGGGTCAAGGTCTAAACAAAACCTCTCGGTTCTGCGCATCATTAACGCCTAACGATGGGTGAAGAAAAAATTGGAAAATTTCAAAAATTGTGACCTGTATCGCGAAACAAAAAAAAAAAGTAACAAACATACATCCAAACATCCCACAAACGTACAAACCGGGCCGATCGCCATAACTTGGCGTTTCGATAACGCCAAGTTAACAAGAGGCCCATGGGAGCCATGTGGGAACTTGGCGAACTGCATCCAAATAATTGCAACAATTTCAGAATGGGGCCACAATTGACCAAAATCGGCCAAAAATTACATAAGTTATCATGGATTATAATTTTTTGTGGCGAATGGGGAAACTAAATTTTTTTCAAGTTAACATAAGCTTCCATTATATGGATCATAATTAAATATATACAATAAGATGAATTAGTTGGCCGATTTTGAAATTTTCCTGATGCAGTTCGACAAGTTCCCACATGTACCCTGGGCCTCTTGCTTGTGTAGCGCGAGAGGCACTGCGACTTGACCTGATTCTCGCAGGCGGCCGCGCCCAGCGCATTCCTTTGTTCTGCGCGACAAGGCGGGTGCAGCGAAGTGCCAGCAGAAATGACACCCACTGTACTTCAAACTTACTTTGTGAGAAAACTGTTGGGTATTAAGAGCAGAAAATTATACACTCTGCTCAGAATTGAATTGGCTTCCTTCTCAAGCAAACCAATTCACAATACGACCATTCGCGACAGAGAAACGACGCGATAACTTCAGATTTTAGTCGAATTTTAACTTTCACTCGTTCGTGACCGGAAATGACATCAGCGACTTCCCCAAAAGAATCATCATTCGGTACACGCTCTTTATGGTAACATTTTACCCACGTTTTGTGACTCTCGAACGAATATTGTCGATTTTACAAGTGATCGAAAAAAAAATGCCAATTTTAGCTGTATTCCGAACTTTTACCGGCGATTCGTGAGAAAACTACGCATAATTCCTGCTGTTATATCGCTTACGAAATGTTACTCGAAAAGTAACCTTCAAATTCATGTTTAAATTTTCAATCGACCCAGTAGTATTAAACATATTGGGGTGTTAATGCATTTGGGGGGTCACTTTTTAACTTTAAGCTCAGTTTGTGAGAAAACTATAAGACATAAACAATTAGATGAATAAGTTTCAAGTTCGGAAGTGTATGGGCTACCTTCAGGTGCAAACATTTTTACGATACGACCATTAACGACGGAGTAATGACGCGATAAATTCGGATTGCACAGCTAAATAACGTTGTTTTGCTCGTAACCGGAAGTGACGTCATCGACATAAAAAAAAACACTTATCTTCCGATAGCCAGTGCTTCTGTGAACATTCGACCCAATTTTTATGACCATCCATCGAATATTGTTGAAGTTATACGCGATGGAAAAATGTGGTAAAACACTACCGCAAATTTTCGAGTGGGGGCTAAGGGGCGAACTATGCATATTTTTTCATAATATTTGGTATGAAAAGCTGGCCAATAAATCAGGCTACAAGGAACTATAAACTTTTTTAAAATCGCACTGTAGGTAAAGGTGGTATCAAGGATTGAAAAATTTGAAGCGTGACCTTGACCTTATTATGGGGTCAAGGTCAAAACAAAACCTCTCGGTTCTACGCATTAATTGTCCCAATAGTTTCCCAAAAAACATTCTGAAAAATTGTCAAAATTGCGACCTGTATCGCGAAACAAAAATATGTTAACATACAAAAAAAATCCAAACATCCAAACCGGGCCGATCGCCATAACTTGGCGAAAGCATTCGCCAAGTTGACAAGAGGCCCATGGGTACATGGGGGAACTTGGCGAACTGCATTCAAACAATTGCAACAATTTCTGAATCGGGCCAAAATTGGCCAAAATCGGCCAAAAATTACCTAAGTTATCATGCCTCTTATGTTGAAAATCATTATGATTGCAATGTGATTCATGGGAAATGAAAAATCATAACGTACAAATCATCATTACGTTATAAAGAATCATCATTCGGTACACGCTCTTTATGGTAACATTTTACCCACGTTTTGTGACCCTCGAACGAATATTGTCGATTTTACAAGTGATCGAAAAAAAAATGCCAATTTTAGCTGTATTCCGAACTTTTACCGGCGATTCGTGAGAAAACTACGCATAATTCCTGCTGTTATATCGCTTACGAAATGTTACTCGAAAAGTAACCTTCAAATTCATGTTTAAATTTTCAAAATCGACCCAGTAGTATTAAACATATTGGGGTGTTAATGCATTTGGGGGGTCACTTTTTAACTTTAAGCTCAGTTTGTGAGAAAACTATAAGACATAAACAATTAGATGAATAAGTTTCAAGTTCGGAAGTGTATGGGCTACCTTCAGGTGCAAACATTTTTACGATACGACCATTAACGACGGAGTAATGACGCGATAAATTCGGATTGCACAGCTAAATAACGTTGTTTTGCTCGTAACCGGAAGTGACGTCATCGACATAAAAAAAACACTTATCTTCCGATAGCCAGTGCTTCTGTGAACATTCGACCCAATTTTTATGACCATCCATCGAATATTGTTGAAGTTATACGCGATGGAAAAATGTGGTAAAACACTACCGCAAATTTTCGAGTGGGGGCTAAGGGGCGAACTATGCATATTTTTTCATAATATTTGGTATGAAAAGTTGGCCAATAAATCAGGCTACAAGGAACTATAAACTTTTTTAAAATCGCACTGTAGGTAAAGGTGGTATCAAGGATTGAAAAATTTGAAGCGTGACCTTGACCTTATTATGGGGTCAAGGTCAAAACAAAACCTCTCGGTTCTACGCATTAATTGTCCCAATAGTTTCCCAAAAAACATTCTGAAAAATTGTCAAAATTGCGACCTGTATCGCGAAACAAAAATATGTTAACATACAAAAATCCAAACATCCAAACCGGGCCGATCGCCATAACTTGGCGAAAGCATTCGCCAAGTTGACAAGAGGCCCATGGGTACATGGGGGAACTTGGCGAACTGCATTCAAACAATTGCAACAATTTCTGAATCGGGCCAAAATTGGCCAAAATCGGCCAAAAATTACCTAAGTTATCATGCCTCTTATGTTGAAAATCATTATGATTGCAAAGTGATTCATGGGAAATGAAAAATCATAACGTACAAATCATCATTACGTTATAATATATACAATAAGATGAATTAGATGGCCGATTTTAAAATTTTCCTTATGCAGTTCGCCAAGTTCCCCCATTTACCCATGGGCCTCAAAGTTCCCCCATGTATCTATGGGCCTCTTGTTTGTGTAGCACGAGAGGGAAATGAAAAATCATTATCATCGTTATAATGTCTAATGGGAACCATCGATAACCAAGGGTGATAAAGAAGTATTGACTGGCATGGTTTCGTTTGCTGTGTGTTGCATCGATATGCAAATTTTTTTAGAGGACATTCATTTTTACAGTGAATTGGACTGGTCCGTATTGCTGCTTGCCGGCTTTACGCAAAGCGAGCTGGCAGCAGCGGCGACCTTTGTGAAACTATCAACCTTAAACATTCATTCAGAAGCCAAACAACATTAAGCATAAAAAAATCCGTATCAACCTATAATTAACAAAATTACTATGGATTTATCAATCAGTGTTTAGCTGTTGTTGGCACCTGTTATATTTATGACATATATATGACAATACAGATCAGTGTGCTAGGCCGCTTGGCGTAGCGGTATAGTTTTAGACTTCCATGCCAGAGGCCGGTGTTGAAATCCAGTACACGGACATAATTTTTTTTGCGAATTTTCGTGCCACAACAATTATTTCATCTAATTTCAATAGAACACGATTCGTGCTGTCGATGACATCAGTTGAGCAGTTTTTTATGACTATAGAACTGATATTTACGATTTTATTAGCAATCGAAAATTTGACGAAAATTGACTGAGTGAAATTTGTTTTTTCAACTCAACGCGCTTTGAAAACGACGAATATTTTGATAGCATATGTCAAATCCAAAGTTTGGCAATTGTTTCAGCTTTCAGAAAATGTTAATTTTGTTACGATCGGACGATAATTAGTGAATTTATTGCGAAATAAATAAGTTGAGAGATTTTGGTTACCAGAAATTTTCGACCTGCTACAATTTTTTTAACAATGCATTATTTACAACTAAGTATATTTAGAAAAAGTTTACAATTACATTACACTTTCAGAATATCTAAACTGTTTAAAAATGGAACTCTAAAGTATGGACATATTGAGCATTGAACTTGTGTCATTTTTTGAAAACTTTGATGCTTGCGTGACCGGAAGTGACGTCATCGACATTCATGATATTTTAGGATACGTCTTGGTATGTTGCTGAGAACATGTGAACCAAATTTTATTACCATCGGACATGTATTGACGGTTTTATAGGCGCTCAAAATATTCATGAAACTTTTGTTGCCATTTGGACCGATACCACTTTTTTTCGACCTTAGACGCTTGGGAAAACCATTGGTTGGATCGCCGTATATGTATTAAGAAAAAGTTTGCAATTTGAATGAGCTACACGATGGTGTAAAGTTTGTAACGATCCCACCATTATTAACGGAGTTATTTGAGGTACTACATTTTCACTTATTCAATGACCCTCACCTTAGTTTTGGGTCAAGGTCAAAACAAAACCTCTCGGTTGCGCTGCGCATCATTGACGCCTAGCGATGGGTGAAGAAAAAATAGGAAAATTTCAAAAATTGCGACCTGTATCGCGAAACAAAAAATGTTAACATACAAACAAACATACAAACCGGACCGATCGCCATAACTTGGCGTTATGACAACGCCAAGTTAACAAGAGGCCCATGGGTACATGGGGGAACTTGGCGAACTGCATTCAAACAATTGCAACAATTTCTGAATCGGGCCAAAATTGGCCAAAATCGGCCAAAAATTACCTAAGTTATCATGCCTCTTATGTTGAAAATCATTATGATTGCAAAGTGATTCATGGGAAATGAAAAATCATAACGTACAAATCATCATTACGTTATAAAGAATCATCATTCGGTACACGCTCTTTATGGTAACATTTTACCCACGTTTTGTGACCCTCGAACGAATATTGTCGATTTTACAAGTGATCGAAAAAAAAATGCCAATTTTAGCTGTATTCCGAACTTTTTACCGGCGATTCGTGAGAAAAAAACTACGCATAATTCCTGCTGTTATATCGCTTACGAAATGTTACTCGAAAAGTAACCTTCAAATTCATGTTTAAATTTTCAAAATCGACCCAGTAGTATTAAACATATTGGGGTGTTAATGCATTTGGGGGGGTCACTTTTTAACTTTAAGCTCAGTTTGTGAGAAAACTATAAGACATAAACAATTAGATGAATAAGTTTCAAGTTCGGAAGTGTATGGGCTACCTTCAGGTGCAAACATTTTTACGATACGACCATTAACGACGGAGTAATGACGCGATAAATTCGGATTGCACAGCTAAATAACGTTGTTTTGCTCGTAACCGGAAGTGACGTCATCGACATAAAAAAAACACTTATCTTCCGATAGCCAGTGCTTCTGTGAACATTCGACCCAATTTTTATGACCATCCATCGAATATTGTTGAAGTTATACGCGATGGAAAAATGTGGTAAAACACTACCGCAAATTTTCGAGTGGGGGCTAAGGGGCGAACTATGCATATTTTTTCATAATATTTGGTATGAAAAGTTGGCCAATAAATCAGGCTACAAGGAACTATAAACTTTTTTAAAATCGCACTGTAGGTAAAGGTGGTATCAAGGATTGAAAAATTTGAAGCGTGACCTTGACCTTATTATGGGGTCAAGGTCAAAACAAAACCTCTCGGTTCTACGCATTAATTGTCCCAATAGTTTCCCAAAAAACATTCTGAAAAATTGTCAAAATTGCGACCTGTATCGCGAAACAAAAATATGTTAACATACAAAAATCCAAACATCCAAACCGGGCCGATCGCCATAACTTGGCGAAAGCATTCGCCAAGTTGACAAGAGGCCCATGGGTACATGGGGGAACTTGGCGAACTGCATTCAAACAATTGCAACAATTTCTGAATCGGGCCAAAATTGGCCAAAATCGGCCAAAAATTACCTAAGTTATCATGCCTCTTATGTTGAAAATCATTATGATTGCAAAGTGATTCATGGGAAATGAAAAATCATAACGTACAAATCATCATTACGTTATAATATATACAATAAGATGAATTAGATGGCCGATTTTAAAATTTTCCTTATGCAGTTCGCCAAGTTCCCCCATTTACCCATGGGCCTCAAAGTTCCCCCATGTATCTATGGGCCTCTTGTTTGTGTAGCACGAGAGGGAAATGAAAAATCATTATCATCGTTATAATGTCTAATGGGAACCATCGATAACCAAGGGTGATAAAGAAGTATTGACTGGCATGGTTTCGTTTGCTGTGTGTTGCATCGATATGCAAATTTTTTTAGAGGACATTCATTTTTACAGTGAATTGGACTGGTCCGTATTGCTGCTTGCCGGCTTTACGCAAAGCGAGCTGGCAGCAGCGGCGACCTTTGTGAAACTATCAACCTTAAACATTCATTCAGAAGCCAAACAACATTAAGCAATAAAAAATCCGTATCAACCTATAATTAACAAAATTACTATGGATTTATCAATCAGTGTTTAGCTGTTGTTGGCACCTGTTATATTTATGACATATATATGACAATACAGATCAGTGTGCTAGGCCGCTTGGCGTAGCGGTATAGTTTTAGACTTCCATGCCAGAGGCCGGTGTTGAAATCCAGTACACGGACATAATTTTTTTTGCGAATTTTCGTGCCACAACAATTATTTCATCTAATTTCAATAGAACACGATTCGTGCTGTCGATGACATCAGTTGAGCAGTTTTTTATGACTATAGAACTGATATTTACGATTTTATTAGCAATCGAAAATTTGACGAAAATTGACTGAGTGAAATTTGTTTTTTTTTTTCAACTCAACGCGCTTTGAAAACGACGAATATTTTGATAGCATATATCAAATCCAAAGTTTGGCAATTGTTTCAGCTTTCAGAAAATGTTAATTTTGTTACGATCGGACGATAATTAGTGAATTTATTGCGAAATAAATAAGTTGAGAGATTTTGGTTACCAGAAATTTTCGACCTGCTACAATTTTTTTAACAATGCATTATTTACAACTAAGTATATTTAGAAAAAGTTTACAATTACATTACACTTTCAGAATATCTAAACTGTTTAAAAATGGAACTCTAAAGTATGGACATATTGAGCATTGAACTTGTGTCATTTTTTGAAAACTTTGATGCTTTCGTGACCGGAAGTGACGTCATCGACATTCATGATATTTTAGGATACGTCTTGGTATGTTGCTGAGAACATGTGAACCAAATTTTATTACCATCGGACATGTATTGACGGTTTTATAGGCGCTCAAAATATTCATGAAACTTTTGTTGCCATTTGGACCGATACCACTTTTTTTCGACCTTAGACGCTTGGGAAAACCATTGGTTGGATCGCCGTATATGTATTAAGAAAAAGTTTGCAATTTGAATGAGCTACACGATGGTGTAAAGTTTGTAACGATCCCACCATTATTAACGGAGTTATTTGAGGTACTACATTTTCACTTATTCAATGACCCTCACCTTAGTTTTGGGTCAAGGTCAAAACAAAACCTCTCGGTTCTGCGCATCATTGACGCCTAGCGATGGGTGAAGAAAAAATAGGAAAATTTCAAAAATTGCGACCTGTATCGCGAAACAAAAAATGTTAACATACAAACAAACATACAAACCGGACCGATCGCCATAACTTGGCGTTATGACAACGCCAAGTTAACAAGAGGCCCATGGGTACATGGGGGAACTTGGCGAACTGCATTCAAACAATTGCAACAATTTCTGAATCGGGCCAAAATTGGCCAAAATCGGCCAAAAATTACCTAAGTTATCATGCCTCTTATGTTGAAAAATCATTATGATTGCAAAGTGATTCATGGGAAATGAAAAATCATAACGTACAAATCATCATTACGTTATAAAGAATCATCATTCGGTACACGCTCTTTATGGTAACATTTTACCCACGTTTTGTGACCCTCGAACGCCAATATTGTCGATTTTACAAGTGATCGAAAAAAAAATGCCCCATTTTAGCTGTATTCCGAACTTTTACCGGCGATTCGTGAGAAAAATACGCATAATTCCTGCTGTTATATCGCTTACGAAATGTTACTCGAAAAGTAACCTTCAAATTCATGTTTAAATTTTCAAAATCGACCCAGTAGTATTAAACATATTGGGGTGTTAATGCATTTGGGGGGTCACTTTTTTTAACTTTAAGCTCAGTTTGTGAGAAAACTTATAAGACATAAACAATTAGATGAATAAGTTTCAAGTTCGGAAGTGTATGGGCTACCTTCAGGTGCAAACATTTTTACGATACGACCATTAACGACGGAGTAATGACGCGATAAATTCGGATTGCACAGCTAAATAACGTTGTTTTGCTCGTAACCGGAAGTGACGTCATCGACATAAAAAAAACACTTATCTTCCGATAGCCAGTGCTTCTGTGAACATTCGACCCAATTTTTATGACCATCCATCGAATATTGTTGAAGTTATACGCGATGGAAAAATGTGGTAAAACACTACCGCAAATTTTCGAGTGGGGGCTAAGGGGCGAACTATGCATATTTTTTCATAATATTTGGTATGAAAAGTTGGCCAATAAATCAGGCTACAAGGAACTATAAACTTTTTTAAAATCGCACTGTAGGTAAAGGTGGTATCAAGGATTGAAAAATTTGAAGCGTGACCTTGACCTTATTATGGGGTCAAGGTCAAAACAAAACCTCTCGGTTCTACGCATTAATTGTCCCAATAGTTTCCCAAAAAAAAACATTCTGAAAAATTGTCAAAATTGCGACCTGTATCGCGAAACAAAAATATGTTAACATACAAAAATCCAAACATCCAAACCGGGCCGATCGCCATAACTTGGCGAAAGCATTCGCCAAGTTGACAAGAGGCCCATGGGTACATGGGGGAACTTGGCGAACTGCATTCAAACAATTGCAACAATTTCTGAATCGGGCCAAAATTGGCCAAAATCGGCCAAAAATTACCTAAGTTATCATGCCTCTTATGTTGAAAATCATTATGATTGCAAAGTGATTCATGGGAAATGAAAAATCATAACGTACAAATCATCATTACGTTATAATATATACAATAAGATGAATTAGATGGCCGATTTTAAAATTTTCCTTATGCAGTTCGCCAAGTTCCCCCATTTACCCATGGGCCTCAAAGTTCCCCCATGTATCTATGGGCCTCTTGTTTGTGTAGCACGAGAGGGAAATGAAAAATCATTATCATCGTTATCATGTTATAATGTCTAATGGGAACCATCGATAACCAAGGGTGATAAAGAAGTATTGACTGGCATGGTTTCGTTTGCTGTGTGTTGCATCGATATGCAAATTTTTTTAGAGGACATTCATTTTTACAGTGAATTGGACTGGTCCGTATTGCTGCTTGCCGGCTTTACGCAAAGCGAGCTGGCAGCAGCGGCGACCTTTGTGAAACTATCAACCTTAAACATTCATTCAGAAGCCAAACAACATTAAGCAATAAAAAATCCGTATCAACCTATAATTAACAAAATTACTATGGATTTATCAATCAGTGTTTAGCTGTTGTTGGCACCTGTTATATTTATGACATATATATGACAATACAGATCAGTGTGCTAGGCCGCTTGGCGTAGCGGTATAGTTTTAGACTTCCATGCCAGAGGCCGGTGTTGAAATCCAGTACACGGACATAATTTTTTTTGCGAATTTTCGTGCCACAACAATTATTTTCATCTAATTTCAATAGAACACGATTCGTGCTGTCGATGACATCAGTTGAGCAGTTTTTTATGACTATAGAACTGATATTTACGATTTTATTAGCAATCGAAAATTTGACGAAAATTGACTGAGTGAAATTTGTTTTTTTCAACTCAACGCGCTTTGAAAACGACGAATATTTTGATAGCATATATCAAATCCAAAGTTTGGCAATTGTTTCAGCTTTCAGAAAATGTTAATTTTGTTACGATCGGACGATAATTAGTGAATTTATTGCGAAATAAATAAGTTGAGAGATTTTGGTTACCAGAAATTTTCGACCTGCTACAATTTTTTTAACAATGCATTATTTACAACTAAGTATATTTAGAAAAAGTTTACAATTACATTACACTTTCAGAATATCTAAACTGTTTAAAAATGGAACTCTAAAGTATGGACATATTGAGCATTGAACTTGTGTCATTTTTTGAAAACTTTGATGCTTTCGTGACCGGAAGTGACGTCATCGACATTCATGATATTTTAGGATACGTCTTGGTATGTTGCTGAGAACATGTGAACCAAATTTTATTACCATCGGACATGTATTGACGGTTTTATAGGCGCTCAAAATATTCATGAAACTTTTGTTGCCATTTGGACCGATACCACTTTTTTTTCGACCTTAGACGCTTGGGAAAACCATTGGTTGGATCGCCGTATATGTATTAGAAAAAGTTTGCAATTTGAATGAGCTACACGATGGTGTAAAGTTTGTAACGATCCCACCATTATTAACGGAGTTATTTGAGGTACTACATTTTCACTTATTCAATGACCCTCACCTTAGTTTTGGGTCAAGGTCAAAACAAAACCTCTCGGTTCTGCGCATCATTGACGCCTAGCGATGGGCGAAGAAGAAAAAATAGGAAAATTTCAAAAATTGCGACCTGTATCGCGAAACAAAAAAAATGTAACATACAAACAAACATACAAACACGGACCGATCGCCATAACTTGGCGTTATGACAACGCCAAGTTAACAAGAGGCCCATGGGTACATGGGGGAACTTGGCGAACTGCATTCAAACAATTGCAACAATTTCTGAATCGGGCCAAAATTGGCCAAAATCGGCCAAAAATTACCTAAGTTATCATGCCTCTTATGTTGAAAATCATTATGATTGCAAAGTGATTCATGGGAAATGAAAAATCATAACGTACAAATCATCATTACGTTATAATATATACAATAAGATGAATTAGATGGCCGATTTTAAAATTTTCCTTATGCAGTTCGCCAAGTTCCCCCATTTACCCATGGGCCTCAAAGTTCCCCCATGTATCTATGGGCCTCTTGTTTGTGTAGAACGAGAGGAAAATGAAAAATCATAAGGTACGTTATCATTGTTATGATGTCTAATGGGAACCATCGATAACCAATGGTGATAAAGAAGTATTGACTGGCATGGTTTCGTTTGCTGTGTGTTGCATCGATATGCAAATTTTTTAGAGGACATTCATTTTTTACAGTGAATTGGACTGGTCCGTATTGCTGCTTGCCGGCTTTACGCAAAGCGAGCTGAGAGCAGCGGCGACCTTTGTGAAACTATCAACCTTAAACATTCATTCAGAAGCCAAACAACATTAAGCAATAAAAAATCCGTATCAACCTATAATTAACATAAAAATTACTATGGATTTATCAATCATGTTGAGTGTTTAGCTGTTGTTGGCACCTGTTATACTTATGATATATATGTGACAATCTGAGTCAGTGTGCTAGGCCGCGTGGCGTAGCGGCATAGCTTTAGACTTCCATGCCAGAGGCCGGTGTTCAAATCCAGTATACGGACATAATTATTTTTCCGAATTTTCGTGCCACAACAATTATTTCATCTAATTTCAATAGAACACGATTCGTGCTGTCGATGACAACAGCTGAGCAGTTTTTTATGACTATAGAACTGATATTTACGATTTTATTAGCAATCGAAAATTTGACGAAAATTGACTGAGTGAAATTTGTTTTTTCAACTCAACGCGCTTTGAAAACGACGAATATTTTGATAGCATATGTCAACAATCAAAGTTTGGCAATTGTATCAGCTTTCAGAAAATGTTAATTTTGTTACGATCGGACGATAATTAGTGAATTTATTGCGAAATAAATAAGTTGAGAGATTTTGGTTGCCAGAAATTTCGACCGACCTGCTACAATTTTTTTAATAATGCATTATTTACAACTAAGTATATTTAGAAAAAGTTTACACATTACATTACACTTTCAGAATATCTAAACTGTTTAAAAATGGATTACATTTTTTGAAAACTTTGACATTCATGATTTTTTGGGACTTTCAGAATATCCAAATTTTAACCATCTGACATGTATTGACGAATAGGCGAACTCTTAAATTGCCATTTGGACCGGACGTATTGAGCTTATTGAAAACTTGGATGCCGTTTTTTGCAAAACTTTGATGCTAAATTTTGTAACGATCGACCATTATTGACGGAGTTATTCGACATTCACTGATTTTTTTTGGGTCACGTCAAAACCTCTGGTATGTTGCGCCTAGAACATGTGAAGAAAAAATTTTATTACCATCTGTACATGGATTGACGATTTTATAGGCGCTCAAAATATTCATGAAACTTAAATTGCCATTTGGACCGATACCACGTTTTTTCGACCTTAGACGCTTGGGAAAACCATTGGTTGGATCGCCGTATACGTCATAAACAAAAGTTTGCAATTTGAATGAGCTACACGATGGTGTAAATTTTGTAACGATCCGACCATTATTAACGGAGTTATTCGAGGTACTAATTTTTCACTTATTCGATGACCTTGACCTTAGTTTTGGGTCAAGGTCAAAACAAAACCTCTCGGTTCTGCGCCTTATTAGCGCCTAGCGATGGGCGAAGAAAAAATTGGAAAATTTCAAAAATTGCGACCTGTATCGCGGATCACAACAAATGATATCTGATAGGCGCTCAACATATTCATGAAACTTTTGTTGCCATTTGGACCGATACCACTTTTTTTCGACCTTAGACGCTTGGGAAAACCATTGGTTGGATCGCCGTATATGTCATCAGAAAAAGTTTGCAATTTGAATGAGCTACACGATGGTGTAAAGTTTGTAACGATCCGACCATTATTAACGGAGTTATTCGAGGTACTAGTTTTTCACTTATTCAATGACCCTGACCTTAGTTTTGGGTCAAGGTCAAAACAAAACCTCTCGGTTCTGCGCCTAATTAGCGCCTAGCGATGGGCGAAGAAAAAATTGGAAAATTTTAAAAATTGCGACCTGTATCGTGTAACAAAAAAAAGTTAACAAACATATAAACATACAAACACACAAACCGGGGTGATCGCCATAACTTGGCGTTATGACAACGCCAAGTTAACAAGAGGCCCATGGGTACATGGAGGAACTTGGCGAACTGCATCCAAACAATTGCAACAATTTCTGAATCGGGCCAAAATTGGCCAAAATCGGCCAAAAATTACCTAAGTTATCATGCCTCTTATGTTGAAAATCATTATGATTACAAAGTGATTCATGGGAAATGAAAAATCATAACGTATAAATCATCATTACGTTATAATATATACAATAAGATGAATTAGTGGGCCGATTTTGAAATTTGCCCATGGGCCTCACGGTTTCCCCCCACGGGCCTCTTGTTTGTGTAGCACGAGAGGGAAATGAAAAATCATAAGGTTCGTTATCATCGTTATGATGTCTAATGGGAACCATCGATAACCAAGGGTGATAAAGAAGTATTGACTGGCATGGTTTCGTTTGCTGTGTGTTGCATCGATATGCTAAATTTTTGAGGGGACATACATTTTGACCGTCAATTGGATTGGTTCGTGTGTGCAGCTTGCCGGCTTCACGCAAAGTGAGCTGGCAGCAGCGGCAACCTTTGTGAAACTATCAACCTTAAACATTCATTCAGAAGCCAAACAAAGTTAAGCAATAAAAAAACCGAAACAATCAATAATAAACAAAATTACTATGGGTTTATCAATCATGTTGAGTGTTTAGCTGTTGTTGGCACCTGTAATACTTATTAAACAAAAAATGACTGCCTGCTGTTATGCCAGGCCGCGTGGCGTAGCGGCATGGTTTTAGACTTCCATGCCAGAGGCCGGTGTTCAAATCCCGTACACGGACATAATTTTTTTTGCCGAATTTTCGTGCCACAACAATTATTTCATCTCAATTCATGAGAACACGATTCGTGCTGTCGATGACACACAGCTGAGCAGTTTTTTATGACTATAGAACTGATATTTACGATTTATTAGCAATCGAAAATTTGACGAAAAATTGACTGAGTGAAATTTGTTTTTTTTCAACTCAACGCGCTTTGAAACCGACGAATATTTTGATAGCATATGTCAACAATCAAAGTTTGGCAATTGTATCAGCTTTCAGAAAATGTTAATTTTGTTACGATCGGACGATAATTAGTGAATTTATTGCGAAATAAAAAAGTTTAGAGATTTTGGTTACCAGAAATTTTCGACCTGCTAACAATGCATTATTTACAACTAAGTATATTTAGAAAAAGTTTACAATTACATTACACTTTCAGAATATCTAAACTGTTTAAAAATGGAACTCTAAAGTACGGACGTATTGAGCATTGAACTTGTGCCATTTTTTGAAAACTTTGATGCTATTGTAACCGGAAGTGACGTCATCGACATTCATGATTTTTTGGGACACGTCTTGGTATGTTGCGGAGAACATGTGAACCAAATTTTATTACCATCTGACATGTATTGACGATTTTATAGGCGCTCAAAATATTCATGAAACTTAAATTGCCATTTGGACCGATACCACGTTTTTTCGACCTTAGACGCTTGGGAAAACCATTGGTGGATCGCCGTAACGTCATAAACAAAAGTTTGCAATTTGAATGAGCTACACGATGGTGTAAATTTTGTAACGATCCGACCATTATTAACGGAGTTATTCGAGGGTACTAATTTTTTCACTTATTCGATGACCTTGACCTTAGTTTTGGGTCAAGGTCAAAACAAAACCTCTCGGTTCTGCGCCCTATCAGCGCCTAGCGATGGGCGAAGAAAAAATTGGAAAATTTCAAAATTTGCGATCTGTATCGCGGAGCGCCTCACATCACAACAAATGATATCTGATAGGCGCTCAACATATTCATGAAACTTTTGTTGCCATTTGGACCGATACCACTTTTTTTCGATCTTAGACGCTTGGGAAAACCATTGGTTGGATCGCCGTATACGTCATAAACAAAAGTTTGCAATTTGAATGAGCTACACGATGGTGTAAATTTTGTAACGATCCGACCATTATTAACGGAGTTATTCGAGGTACTAATTTTTCACTTATTCGATGACCTTGAACTTAGTTTTGGGTCAAGGTCAAAACAAAACCTCTCGGTTCTGCGCCTTATTAGCGCCTAGCGATGGGCGAAGAAAAAATTGGAAAATTTCAAAAATTGCGACCTGTATCGCGGATCACAACAAATGATATCTGATAGGCGCTCAACATATTCATGAAACTTTTGTTGCCATTTGGACCGATACCACTTTTTTTCGACCTTAGACGCTTGGGAAAACCATTGGTTGGATCGCCGTATATGTCATCAGAAAAAGTTTGCAATTTGAATGAGCTACACGATGGTGTAACGTTTGTAACGATCCGACCATTATTAACGGAGTTATTCGAGGTACTAGTTTTTCACTTATTCAATGACCCTGACCTTAGTTTTGGGTCAAGGTCAAAACAAAACCTCTCGGTTCTGCGCCTAATTAGCGCCTAGCGATGGGCGAAGAAAAAATTGGAAAATTTTAAAAATTGCGACCTGTATCGTGTAACAAAAAAAAGTTAACAAACATATAAACATACAAACACACAAACCGGGGTGATCGCCATAACTTGGCGTTATGACAACGCCAAGTTAACAAGAGGCCCATGGGTACATGGAGGAACTTGGCGAACTGCATCCAAACAATTGCAACAATTTCTGAATCGGGCCAAAATTGGCCAAAATCGGCCAAAAATTACCTAAGTTATCATGCCTCTTATGTTGAAAATCATTATGATTACAAAGTGATTCATGGGAAATGAAAAATCATAACGTATAAATCATCATTACGTTATAATATATACAATAAGATGAATTAGTGGGCCGATTTTGAAATTTGCCCATGGGCCTCACGGTTTCCCCACGGGCCTCTTGTTTGTGTAGCACGAGAGGGAAATGAAAAATCATAAGGTTCGTTATCATCGTTATGATGTCTAATGGGAACCATCGATAACCAAGGGTGATAAAGAAGTATTGACTGGCATGGTTTCGTTTGCTGTGTGTTGCATCGATATGCTAAATTTTTGAGGGGACATACATTTTGACCGTCAATTGGATTGGTTCGTGTGTGCAGCTTGCCGGCTTCACGCAAAGTGAGCTGGCAGCAGCGGCAACCTTTGTGAAACTATCAACCTTAAACATTCATTCAGAAGCCAAACAAAGTTAAGCAATAAAAAAACCGAAACAATCAATAATAAACAAAATTACTATGGGTTTATCAATCATGTTGAGTGTTTAGCTGTTGTTGGCACCTGTAATACTTATTAAACAAAAAATGACTGCCTGCTGTTATGCCAGGCCGCGTGGCGTAGCGGCATGGTTTTAGACTTCCATGCCAGAGGCCGGTGTTCAAATCCCGTATACGGACATAATTTTTTTGCCGAATTTTCGTGCCACAACAATTATTTCATCTCAATTCATGAGAACACGATTCGTGCTGTCGATGACAACAGCTGAGCAGTTTTTTATGACTATAGAACTGATATTTACGATTTTATTAGCAATCGAAAATTTGACGAAAATTGACTGAGTGAAATTTGTTTTTTCAACTCAACGCGCTTTGAAACCGACGAATATTTTGATAGCATATGTCAACAATCAAAGTTTGGCAATTGTATCAGCTTTCAGAAAATGTTAATTTTGTTACGATCGGACGATAATTAGTGAATTTATTGCGAAATAAAAAAGTTTAGAGATTTTGGTTACCAGAAATTTTCGACCTGCTAACAATGCATTATTTACAACTAAGTATATTTAGAAAAAGTTTACAATTACATTACACTTTCAGAATATCTAAACTGTTTAAAAATGGAACTCTAAAGTACGGACGTATTGAGCATTGAACTTGTGTCATTTTTTGAAAACTTTGATGCTATTGTAACCGGAAGTGACGTCATCGACATTCATGATTTTTTGGGACACGTCTTGGTATGTTGCGGAGAACATGTGAACCAAATTTTATTACCATCTGACATGTATTGACGATTTTATAGGCGCTCAAAATATTCATGAAACTTAAATTGCCATTTGGACCGATACCACGTTTTTTCGACCTTAGACGCTTGGGAAAACCATTGGTTGGATCGCCGTAAACGTCATAAACAAAAGTTTGCAATTTGAATGAGCTACACGATGGTGTAAATTTTGTAACGATCCGACCATTATTAACGGAGTTATTCGAGGTACTAATTTTTCACTTATTCGATGACCTTGACCTTAGTTTTGGGTCAAGGTCAAAACAAAACCTCTCGGTTCTGCGCCCTATCAGCGCCTAGCGATGGGCGAAGAAAAAATTGGAAAATTTCAAAATTTGCGATCTGTATCGCGGATCACAACAAATGATATCTGATAGGCGCTCAACATATTCATGAAACTTTTGTTGCCATTTGGACCGATACCACTTTTTTTCGATCTTAGACGCTTGGGAAAACCATTGGTTGGATCGCCGTATACGTCATAAACAAAAGTTTGCAATTTGAATGAGCTACACGATGGTGTAAATTTTGTAACGATCCGACCATTATTAACGGAGTTATTCGAGGTACTAATTTTTCACTTATTCGATGACCTTGACCTTAGTTTTGGGTCAAGGTCAAAACAAAACCTCTCGGTTCTGCGCCCTATCAGCGCCTAGCGATGGGCGAAGAAAAAATTGGAAAATTTCAAAAATTGCGATCTGTATCGCGGATCACAACAAATGATATCTGATAGGCGCTCAACATATTCATGAAACTTTTGTTGGCATTTGGACCGATACCACTATTTTTCGATCTTAGACGCTTGGGAAAACCATTGGTTGGATCGCCGTATACGTCATAAACAAAAGTTTGCAATTTGAATGAGCTACACGATGGTGTAAATTTTGTAACGATCCGACCATTATTAACGGAGTTATTCGAGGTACTAATTTTTCACTTATTCGATGACCTTGACCTTAGTTTTGGGTCAAGGTCAAAACAAAACCTCTCGGTTCTGCGCCTTATTAGCGCCTAGCGATGGGCGAAGAAAAAATTGGAAAATTTCAAAAATTGCGACCTGTATCGCGGATCACAACAAATGATATCTGATAGGCGCTCAACATATTCATGAAACTTTTGTTGCCATTTGGACCGATACCACTTTTTTTCGACCTTTAGACGCTTGGGAAAACCATTGGTTGGATCGCCGTATATGTCATCAGAAAAAGTTTGCAATTTGAATGAGCTACACGATGGTGTAACGTTTGTAACGATCCGACCATTATTAACGGAGTTATTCGAGGTACTAGTTTTTCACTTATTCAATGACCCTGACCTTAGTTTTGGGTCAAGGTCAAAACAAAACCTCTCGGTTCTGCGCATAATTAGCGCCTAGCGATGGGTGAAGAAAAAATAGGAAAATTTTTAAAAAATGCGACCTGTATCGTGTAACAAAAAAAGTTAACAAACATATAAACATACAAACACACAAAAACCGGGGTGATCGCCATAACTTGGCGTTATGACAACGCCAAGTTAACAAGAGGCCCATGGGTACATGGAGGAACTTGGCGAACTGCATCCAAACAATTGCAACAATTTCTGAATCGGGCCAAAATTGGCCAAAATCGGCCAAAAATTACCTAAGTTATCATGCCTCTTATGTTGAAAATCATTATGATTACAAAGTGATTCATGGGAAATGAAAAATCATAACGTATAAATCATCATTACGTTATAATATATACAATAAGATGAATTAGTGGGCCGATTTTGAAATTTGCCCATGGGCCTCACGGTTTCCCCATGTATCCCACGGGCCTCTTGTTTGTGTAGCACGAGAGGGAAATGAAAAATCATAAGGTTCGTTATCATCGTTATGATGTCTAATGGGAACCATCGATAACCAAGGGTGATAAAGAAGTATTGACTGGCATGGTTTCGTTTGCTGTGTGTTGCATCGATATGCTAAATTTTTGAGGGGACATACATTTTGACCGTCAATTGGATTGGTTCGTGTGTGCAGCTTGCCGGCTTCACGCAAAGTGAGCTGGCAGCAGCGGCGACCTTTGTGAAACTATCAACCTTAAACATTCATTCAGAAGCCAAACAAAGTTAAGCAATAAAAAAACCGAAACAATCAATAATAAACAAAATTACTATGGGTTTATCAATCATGTTGAGTGTTTAGCTGTTGTTGGCACCTGTAATACTTATTAAACAAAAAATGACTGCCTGCTGTTATGCCAGGCCGCGTGGCGTAGCGGCATGGTTTTAGACTTCCATGCCAGAGGCCGGTGTTCAAATCCCGTACACGGACATAATTTTTTTGCCGAATTTTCGTGCCACAACAATTATTTCATCTCAATTCTCAATTCATGAGAACACGATTCGTGCTGTCGATGACAACAGCTGAGCAGTTTTTTATGACTATAGAACTGATATTTACGATTTTATTAGCAATCGAAAATTTGACGAAAATTGACTGAGTGAAATTTGTTTTTTTCAACTCAACGCGCTTTGAAACCGACGAATATTTTGATAGCATATGTCAACAATCAAAGTTTGGCAATTGTATCAGCTTTCAGAAAATGTTAATTTTGTTACGATCGGACGATAATTAGTGAACTTATTGCGAAATAAAAAAGTTTAGAGATTTTGGTTACCAGAAATTTTCGACATGCTACAATTTTTTTAACAATGCATTATTCACAACTAAGTATATTTAGAAAAAGTTTACAATTACATTACACTTTCAGAATATCTAAACTGTTTAAAAATGGAACTCTAAAGTACGGACGTATTGAGCATTGAACTTGTGTCATTTTTTGAAAACTTTGATGCTATTGTAACCGGAAGTGACGTCATCGACATTCATGATTTTTGGGACACGTCTTGGTATGTTGCGGAGAACATGTGAACCAAATTTTATTACCATCGGACATGTATTGACGATTTTATAGGCGCTCAAAATATTCATGAAACTTTTGTTTGCCATTTTGGACCGATACCACTTTTTTTCGACCTTAGACGCTTGGGAAAACCATTGGTTGGATCGCCGTATATGTCATTAAAAAAGTTTTTGCAATTTGAATGAGCTACACGATGGTGTAAATTTTGTAACGATCCGACCATTATTAACGGAGTTATTCGAGGTACTAATTTTTCACTTATTCGATGACCTTGACCTTAGTTTTGGGTCAAGGTCAAACACAAAACCTCTCGGTTCTGCGCCCTATCAGCCCCTAGCGATGGGCGAAGAAAAAATTGGAAAATTTCAAAAATTGCGACCTGTATCGCGGATCACAACAAATGATATCTGATAGGCGCTCAACATATTCATGAAACTTTTGTTGCCATTTGGACCGATACCACTTTTTTTCGACCTTAGACGCTTGGGAAAACCATTGGTTGGATCGCCGTATACGTCATAAACAAAAGTTTGCAATTTGAATGAGCTACACGATGGTGTAAATTTTTGTAACGATCCGACCATTATTAACGGAGTTATTCGAGGTACTAATTTTTCACTTATTCGATGACCTTGACCTTAGTTTTGGGTCAAGGTCAAAACAAAACCTCTCGGTTCTGCGCCCACTATAGCGCCTAGCGATGGGCGAAGAAAAAAATTGGAAAATTTTCAAAAATTGCGATCTGTATCGCGGATCACAACAAATGATATCTGATAGGCGCTCAACATATTCATGAAACTTTTGTTGGCATTTGGACCGATACCACTATTTTTCGATCTTAGACGCTTGGGAAAACCATTGGTTGGATCGCCGTATACGTCATAAACAAAAGTTTGCAATTTGAATGAGCTACACGATGGTGTAAATTTTGTAACGATCCGACCATTATTAACGGAGTTATTCGAGGTACTAATTTTTCACTTATTCGATGACCTTGACCTTAGTTTTGGGTCAAGGTCAAAACAAAACCTCTCGGTTCTGCGCCTTATTAGCGCCTAGCGATGGGCGAAGAGAAAAAATTGGAAAATTTCAAAAATTGCGACCTGTATCGCGGATCACAACAAATGATATCTGATAGGCGCTCAACATATTCATGAAACTTTTGTTGCCATTTGGACCGATACCACTTTTTTTCGACCTTAGACGCTTGGGAAAACCATTGGTTGGATCGCCGTATATGTCATCAGAAAAAGTTTGCAATTTGAATGAGCTACACGATGGTGTAAAGTTTGTAACGATCCGACCATTATTAACGGAGTTATTCGAGGTACTAGTTTTTTCACTTATTCAATGACCCTGACCTTAGTTTTGGGTCAAGGTCAAAACAAAACCTCTCGGTTCTGCGCCTAATTACGCCTAGCGAAGGGCGAAGAAAAAATTGGAAAATTTTAAAAATTGCGACCTGTATCGTGTAACAAAAAAAAGTTAACAAACATACAAACATACAAACACACAAACCGGGGTGATCGCCATAACTTGGCGTTATGACAACGCCAAGTTAACAAGAGGCCCATGGGTACATGGAGGAACTTGGCGAACTGCATCCAAACAATTGCAACAATTTCTGAATCGGGCCAAAATTGGCCAAAATCGGCCAAAAATTACCTAAGTTATCATGCCTCTTATGTTGAAAATCATTATGATTACAAAGTGATTCATGGGAAATGAAAAATCATAACGTATAAATCATCATTACGTTATAATATATACAATAAGATGAATTAGTGGGCCGATTTTGAAATTTGCCCATGGGCCTCACGGTTTCCCCACGGGCCTCTTGTTTGTGTAGCACGAGAGGGAAATGAAAAATCATAAGGTTCGTTATCATCGTTATGATGTCTAATGGGAACCATCGATAACCAAGGGTGATAAAGAAGTATTGACTGGCATGGTTTCGTTTGCTGTGTGTTGCATCGATATGCTAAATTTTTGAGGGGGGGACATACATTTTGACCGTCAATTGGATTGGTTCGTGTGTGCAGCTTGCCGGCTTCACGCAAAGTGAGCTGGCAGCAGCGGCGACCTTTGTGAAACTATCAACCTTAAACATTCATTCAGAAGCCAAACAAAGTTAAGCAATAAAAAAACCGAAACAATCAATAATAAACAAAATTACTATGGGTTTATCAATCATGTTGAGTGTTTAGCTGTTGTTGGCACCTGTAATACTTATTAAACAAAAAATGACTGCCTGCTGTTATGCCAGGCCGCGTGGCGTAGCGGCATGGTTTTAGACTTCCATGCCAGAGGCCGGTGTTCAAATCCCGTACACGGACATAATTTTTTTGCCGAATTTTCGTGCCACAACAATTATTTCATCTCAATTCATGAGAACACGATTCGTGCTGTCGATGACAACAGCTGAGCAGTTTTTTATGACTATAGAACTGATATTTACGATTTTATTAGCAATCGAAAATTTGACGAAAATTGACTGAGTGAAATTTGTTTTTTTTCAACTCAACGCGCTTTGAAACCGACGAATATTTTGATAGCATATGTCAACAATCAAAGTTTGGCAATTGTATCAGCTTTCAGAAAATGTTAATTTTGTTACGATCGGACGATAATTAGTGAATTTATTGCGAAATAAAAAAGTTTAGAGATTTTGGTTACCAGAAATTTTCGACATGCTACAATTTTTTTAACAATGCATTATTCACAACTAAGTATATTTAGAAAAAGTTTACAATTACATTACACTTTCAGAATATCTAAACTGTTTAAAAATGGAACTCTAAAGTACGGACGTATTGAGCATTGAACTTGTGTCATTTTTTGAAAACTTTGATGCTATTGTAACCGGAAGTGACGTCATCGACATTCATGATATTTGCGGACACGTCTTGGTATGTTGCTGAGAACATGTGAACCAAATTTTATAACCATCGGACATGTATTGACGATTTTATAGGCCCTCAAAATATTCATGAAACTTTTGTTGCCATTTGGACCGATACCACTTTTATTCGACCTTAGACGCTTGGGAAAACCATTGGTTGGATCGCCGTATATGTCATTAGAAAAAGTTTGCAATTTGAATGAGCTACACGATGGTGTAAATTTTGTAACGATCCGACCATTATTAACGGAGTTATTCGAGGTACTAGATTTTCACTTATTCGATGACCTTGACCTTAGTTTCAGGTCAAGGTCACAACAAAACCTTTCGGTTCTGGGCATCATTACCCCCTAACGATGGGTGAAGAAAAAATTGTAAAATTTCCAAAATTGCGACCTGTATCGCGGATCACAACAAATGATATCTGATAGGCGCTCAACATATTCATGAAACTTTTGTTGCCATTTGGACCGATACCACTTTTTTTCGACCTTAGGCGCTTGGGAAAACCATTGGTTGGATCGCCGTATATGGCATTAGAAAAAGTTTGCAATTTGAATGAGCTACACGATGGTGTAAAGTTTGTAACGATCCGACCATTATTAACGGAGTTATTCGAGGTAGCTAGTTTTTCACTTATTCAATGAGGTACTACTAGTTTCACTTATTCAATGACCCTGACCTTAGTTTTGGTCAAGGTCAAAAAAAAACCTCTCGGTTCTGCGCATCATTGACGCCTAGCGATGGGTGAAGAAAAAATTGGAAAATTTCAAAAACTGCGACCTGTATCGCGAAAGAAAAAAAAGGTTAACAAACATACATACATACATACATACATACATACATACATACATACATACATACATACATACATACATACATACATACATACATACATACATACATACATACATACATACATACATACATACATACATACATACATACATACATACATACATACATACATACATACATACATACATACATACATACATACATACATACATACATACATACATACATACATACATACATACATACATACAAACATACAAACCGGGGTGAATTCGCCAAGTTAACAAGAGGCCCATGGGAGCCATGTGGTAACTTGGCGAACTGCATCCAAATAATTACAGAATCGGGTCACAATTGGCCTAAATGGGCCAAATAATACTTAAGTTAAAAATCATAAGGTGCAATTCAAATGATATCAAGGACTGAGGGAAAGCTATTGAGACCGGAAGTGACGTCATTAACACCTACACTATTTAAAGATACGTCTAAGTATGTCTCGGAGAACATGTAAACCAATTTTTATTACCATCGGACATGTATTGACTGTTTAATAGGCGCTCAACATATTCATGAAACTTTTGTTGCCATTTGGACCGATACCACTTTTTTTCGACCTTAGACGCTTGGGAAAACTATTGGTTGGATCGCCGTATATGTCATCAGAAAAAGTTTGCAATTTGAATGAGCTACACGATGGTGTAAAGTTTGTAACGATCTGACCATTATTAACGGAGTTATTCGAGGTACTAGATTTTCACTTATTCGATGACCTTGACCTTAGTTTCAGGTCAAGGTCAAAACAAAACCTCTCGGTTCTGGGCATCATTACCCCCTAACGATGGGTGAAGAAAAAATTGGAAAATTTTCAAAATTGCGACCTGTATCGCGGATCACAACAAATGAAATCTGATAGGCGCTCAACATATTCATGAAACTTTTGTTGCCATTTGGACCGATACCACTTTTTTTCGACCTAAGGCGCTCGGGAAAACTATTGGTTGGATCGCCGTATATGGCATTAGAAAAAGTTTGCAATTTGAATGAGCTACACGATGGTGTAAAGTTTGTAACGATCCGACCATTATTAACGGAGTTATTTGAGGTACTAGTTTTTCACTTATTCAATGACCTTGACCTTAGTTTTGGGTCAAGGTCAAAACAAAACCTCTCGGTTCTGCGCCTTATTAGCGCCTAGCGATGGGCGAAAAAAAAATTGGAAAATTTCAAAAATTGCGACCTGTATCGCGAAACAAAAAATTGTTAACAAACAAACCTACCCACACACACACAAACACACAAACTTACAAACCGGGCCGATCGCCATAACTTGGCGTTATGATAACGCCAAGTTAACAAGTTGACAATTCCACCGAATATCGACGATACCATATCGATTACGTGCACCAGAAAACGATATCTATTCGACCGCAGAAATATATTTAGATAAGTAATACCTGGTTCTTTTGGCTTTTCACCCTTAATTGCACGCAGATCAGCATCACTGAATCCACTCCAGCCCGCCATGCCAATTTGGCTTCAACGTTTTTCTGTTATTTATTTATAAACAGAAGCCACGTCTGCCTCAAGGAAAACTAAACGCCATCCCCTCAAGAATCTCGTTATCATAAATTATAATGACCTGGCGACGTTTTTGATTAAGAACATTGTCATATCAGTGGATAGTTTAAAATAAATTCATGACCACTAACTTGATCTTATACTTGATCATATTGACCACAGTTCTCCAATATAAGTTTTTAAAAATATCAATCGCATGAGTACATAAGTGGGCGGGGCAAGTCTAAGTGGGCGTGGAAAAACAAGCCTCCTTGAACGAAAGTAACGAAGATCCAACGATGACAAAATAAGCATCAGCTTACCATTACTTATGAAAAATACCAGATACGCTAACTTCGTATATGATAGCTCGACCGTTTTCTTTCCAAGAGAAGAACGAAACAAGCCTTAGTTGACCAGTAGCTCGGTACCAGACCAAACTACCTAGCCCGAAGACTATGGCCTGTATGTACGGCAGGCAAGTTATATCCAGATATCGGCCCTAATGGTTGACGGGCTGATATCCTGATATATATATATATATATCCTGATATATATATATATATATATATATATATATATATATATATATATATATATATATATATATATATATATATATATATATATATATATATATATATATATATATATATATATATATATATATATATATATATATATATATATATATATATATATTATATATATATATATATATATATATATTCATAGTTCGGTTATTGTGAGGCAGCGGAGGGAGTGCATGCATCACTCCCGTACTTAGTTCAAAAGAGCTAGTGCAGAGTGTTTCAGTGTAGACTGCAAGGCTTGTGTATGATTTCAATATTGATCAAATTAGAGACGATGTTTGAGACAGTAATGTTTTTTCAATCTTTTCTTCGCATTACCGTGAAACGAGGAATGTTTCATCTTGTTGACATTTGGAGTTGTGGATGGTATACAGATGTGGGATCTGACAAGGTCTATATTTAGATGTGTATTGTTTATTGATCTGTTGTATGGATGTAGATGAGGGTTAGATCTGTCACACTTCCAAGAACATGTCAACAGCAAAATGCTAAATAATGAGCACACTTATCGTTGCTATTGTTTCAGAGGTTCATGATGTCCAGTATAATGGGTGCATTACATACTTCTTCCAACACTGACATGCCTGCTGACCTTCCAGAGGTGGTACTTCTGCAGATATTTTCTTACATTTCTCCAAGACAATTGTTGACACAATACAACCATGTGTGCAAACATTGGAATAAGCTCATCAATGAAACTTCATTATGGAAAACTATATGCATGAGAAAAAACATTACAGTACTGCCCATTTATCCTTTTGACTTTAAAAGAATTGCCATTTTCAATCCGTTTGGTAGGAACCTCATTAAGAATGGAGATGCATCAAGTAAGTGTTGATCAATTGCACAGCTAACCAAGTCTACACATTTTAGAACATTCACCGGTTTAACAATATTACTTCATCTTTATATGCATGTTATACACTAACTAAATTACAACTGTGTAAGCTCACATAAATTCTGTATGAGGCTCAGCTTTTAGTGATTTATTACTGTATGACATTTAATACTGGTGATAGATTATGGTGGTGAATATAATTCTGTTTCCAGAGTCGATGAATCACTGGAATGTAATGTCACAACATTGGTCTAATTTTCTTATTGAGTCACCTGGTGCAGGGGTAGATCCATTTGACACTATAGAAACAAAAGGTAACATACTCCGAGCAATCTTACCACAAGAAATTAAGCATATATTTGATTTGATAATAAGTAGGGCAATAGGCAAGATTGCTTCTTTTGTGGATTGTGGACTGTGTGTCATTTATTAGCTAACATCCCTGCTTGCTGGGCTACATCATATATGTGGTGTATAAAACAACAGACAATTCATCTCCTGCAAGAAGGAATTACCCCAGATGTGATGGATGACCTCAAACCTGATATCCTGTTTGAGGAATGGTAAGCTGATTACCTGACAAATATGGCATCCTCTAATCATTGAAATCATTAATTGATCAGATCACTTAGTGTAACAGTTCCTGGTATTATTGCTGTTATTCTGATCTCTTTTGTGATGCACATGGAAACAGGGTAGCCCATCGTTTTGACTGTGCCAGTGAGTATACCTCTGAGGTGATGCTTCTCTCTGAAGATGACAAAATGATTGACTCCTTCACTAAAACAAGAAGAGAACACCAGTGGTTTGGCAGAGAATGGCATAAAGTGAGATCCTAATCTATAATTTTGCCATCAAATTGAATTTGATTTAGAATATTCTGTCGAACAATAGCATATACAAATTATAAAGGAAGTAGTGTAGTGGAATCATTACTCTTATCAAAACGTCATTAAACTAAGTGAATTTTTTAGGGGGTTAAATCAACCTAATATAATTTGTGTTTCCATTCTAGATTACCCATACATTTTGTGATTACGATCCAGGAGTTCGTAAGATATCTGTGAAGCATGGAGGGAAAGACTCTCAGTTTTGGGCTGGGCATTATGGACCTAAAATCACTGCCACCTCCCTGTATGTACAAGTTACGCCAGATAATCTCAAACAATGGCAATAAAAGCAACCTATGGCAGATATTTGTTCATCCTAACTATATGGTGGTTCATTCATTTCAAGTAAATTGGTTGTGAATTCTGGACCCTTATTTCTTCTGCTCTCTTGTGATTCCCTGATACATTATTGAAAGATGTGGGTTTTTCAGTATATTTTGATTTTGACCCAGATATAACCATAGGTCTTTAAAAAAACTTATGTAACTTCACTATTACCAAATGTACATATAATTGATGATCAGATATTCAAGACAATTACCTGTTTGATTGAAATCAAGTATTATGAGTTTATATCTCATGGTTGGTCACTGCCCTGCGATTGGTCACATTAATTTGTCACATTTGTTGGTTGTCTTTCTTTGTTGAAGTACTAAATGACTGAATAGTATTTGTTGTAGTACTTAGACCTATATCTTGTCCTATCAAGTGTTATAATTACTTGTGTACAGAGCCTATGTTTATATAGGGAAATGTAAGCAGGATTCTGGTGGGTAATTTTGATTGGCTTAAGTGAGGTGCAATGGATCTGAACCAGTTGGCGTTTTGTTGAAGACCATTCATTTCTTTATATTACAGTGGGATATATTTGGTCAAGTGACTAGTTAATTATTTGGAAAAGACATGGCCGATCAATGTGAAGAGGTATATGAGATCAACTTTACTTGTTCCATCTTGATAAAAATTGCAATCAACATATCTGCATTTGGGCGGGAGGGGTGCTTCTGAGTGTAGGTGTGCATATTTGCATTTGTGCATGTTGATAATTTATTTATGTATGACTCTTTACAATGATGTCAATTTCTTCTGTACATTTGACATTAGAACCTGCCAATTGATTTACATTAAACTCATCAATTGGCTGACCAGCCACTGTATTGGTGTTTAATTATTTATTGTTACTCACAGACTTGTATAAAATTGACTGTGCTATCAATGTGATGATAATTGTTAAAGCGCCATATAACACATATTTTTGGTGTTCTGTTAAACACTATACTTACCTTAAGTTAAATAAATAAACCTTCTGACCACATTGTACCATTGCATGCTTTTGTTAGATTTACCAAGGAGTTACATATACGTATATGCAACTCCTTTGATTTACCAAATTCTAGAGTAAGAATGTAATCCACATCTGTGGATCAATCAGACACCTAAGCAGAAAATTGGTTTACTCTTGGTTCCTTGGATAAGGACGCAAGCAACATAGATTTTATATTACTCTACATTACATTTTTACATAAAAATTTATATTGAGTAACCCCTCTGCGTGGTGCGTTTCATGAATAATTCATGACATCTTCCCTCGCGTGCGTTTTAAAGCACATTTGACAGTTTGAAAACAGGACTGAGTGAGTTCGTTGTTGTTTATTATACTTTATCTAGCTACCTCCGCGAGGTTTCGATTGTATTCTAAGCCACGTCAATAGTCATATGAAATCATCGCGGCACGGATCCAAACATTTACACTTTATAAAAAAATTAAAAGCTTGTTAATCACACGATCTCAACAAGTCCGAACAGGTACAAGTTAGTTACTAGCCGACAGCACCCAGAGGACTGCTCGCAAGGCTGATCATCAACAATTTGTGCTATTGTGTTTATATTGACTCATTACTTGCCAGTTGCATCGACGGCTTTCGCGTGTCAGCACAAGTTGGATATAAGTAACTGATAACGAATGAGCAGCCATAGACATAGGTGAACGTTGAAGTTTTTTGGGCGATATTTAGTCAGTCATCTGATGTATATTCGTTTTCAAATTGACTGATTATAGCAAGTTTTCAATGGAATATTCTTAAACAAATAATTCCTAGAGATTATTTTATATCATCATAGCTTCTAAATTTTAACTGAATGATTCACACATGATTTGGTGTATGACGATTTGACTGTCATTAATCCCCTTAAGTTAAACTACCTATAGGCTATAGGTTTAGTTCTGTAACAGTAGCCTAGCCTTTAGTGCCAGCCAAACTAGGGTGGGATTGGGTGTAGAATGTGTCGCTGGGTGTAGCATCTTGAAAACAACATATATCAAGAGCCTATGAAAAAATATGGCAAGTCGTTCCAAAACCTTACTCTGATAGGTGCGGTTCTTTAAAAATTGCCATCGATCTATTAATGGTGAAGTGATAACCACTATTTTGGTAAATATGATGTCACAAAGTTGTTTGTTCCCCATTTGCTAGGTTCTTTTAGAATGGGTTAAACTCGGGTCTCTGGTGCATCGTGCAAGAGCTGGGTCGCTGTGCACTTATTTCAGTTTCTGGCATTAGAAGTTCATGGCCGCATCGTGGTATAAAAAAGAAAGCTATCAAATAAGACCTGATTTTGAGGTGAATATTTTTTGTTGTATGCACGCTTATGATACAGGTGGGTCACAGCAGACTTGTTAAGACTTTACTTCATCATGATGGTAACAGAGGCGTATGTGGGCCAAGGCTGTGCAACCAGACACTGAGTTGTACGCCCACCATACTTGTCGAAGTGTCATCTGATTGAAAACGTCTGGACTTGGCCTGTCAACTACCGCCTTATCGCAAAGATAAACATTGCGTCATGTGCTCATTGGTGATGCCGCCACAGCTGCAATCGTAATGTTAGTCCATGTCAGCTGAATACATTACTAGGTGCAATTTGTTCACTACCATCAAAACATGCAATGAAGCTAAATGACTCACCAGGTTTTACACGTTGAAGGTATCAAATTTGAATTGTGGATATTCGCATTGCATTGGATTCAGTCAACTTAAGACGTCTATATAGGTTTCCTGTAGGGCAAGGGTTAGGATGGAATAACAGCAGAATTAGGATGTAGGAGGCAGGGTATATGATGGGGTCATGGCATGTATTGAGGGGCCTAAACCTTATTCTTTGGCAACATCAGGTTTACTGCTCACAGACACTTGGACTAGACCATTATGAACCTACCATCAAGCTTAATAGTGTTATCAAAGAGGTAGCTATGCTAAGAGGGTTCACTCATGCCTTTGCCAAAGAAAACATATGAACACACCACCTGTGAGCAGCATGGTTTTTATGTTAATGAATCTTTAATAATCACTTGGTATTGTCTTATTAATTCGGGGACATGGTCGCCTCGAACCAATCAGATGACTCCATATCTTTCCATTAGCAGCCAAACGCCAAGCCTCAAGCCTTGGGTCAACAGCCCCATATGCTTTTGTTAATTTCATGATATTGCCACTGTAGGATGGGAGTGTATTTCACGCATTTACATACTCACCTCATAGCTAGTTAAAGTCCTTTGAGCATTGCTATAAGCTCTTTGGTATTATATAAAAGATAAGGTGGAACAGATTTTCAACCATTTATTATTTACCTGTCGTCTGTGTTCCATGCAGCATTGTTAATTCATTTTAACAATATTTGTAACTCTGGCTGTTTTTTCTTGTTATATTCCAGCTTCCCTACTATATGAATTAGGTCTGTGTGGAGCGACTAAAATAAGTGACCCCTTGATTATGCATAGTAAAACATAGAATGCTGGCTTTTGTATGACCAATGTTATAACAATCTTCCACAGCAAATACGGTAGCTGTTCAATCAAGGTATTTTAATGTGCAATGTTCTGTGGTGCATGTTAAGAACATCTTACTTGATCTTATAAAATATCGAACCTGAAATAAGACTACCTAATAGCAAATGTGATGTGCACATGATATACCATGAGTGTTCGTTATCTTAAAGGCCCGACCTTTCAGATGCACACCATGTTGACTGACACAGAGACTTAATAGATATTTACTCATGACCATATGGTGACGGGTGGCCACGGTATAATCCACCGATGCTTAATGAATGGTTTACAACTATTATTTTCAATATCCACATAATGTAAAAATGCAGTCGTGCTAAAACATTATTTAAAACCTTTGACCTTTAAATACACATCGAGGTGGGTTATAAAGGTTTCGCCAAGGTGTGTGGATCAGTTCTAAGGACTGTGAAGTTACAATATAATGTGATTTTGTCAATATGTTGTGCCCTGCTTTTCAATAAATCCGCAAACGCAGTTGACTTTCAAAGCATGTTACCTATCATTTGTTCGCGAGATTAAGGTGAAATCTAAATACGTTATTAACTGAGCATTGAATTAACACCGTCCGTCTTTTACATAAATCGCATACCATTTGTAACCGTTATTATGCGTAGATACAGGTGTCTCTCATAATTGGTTGAGCAGGTTCCACATGAGATACTTTATAACCTTCTGCAAATCATATTATACACAGCTTATCATTATGTTTAGGGAAAATAAATTATTTGCATACTGACAAACTTCAGTCGCTATTAGACATTGCTAATAATTATTATATGCGTCTGCAATTTGATGCACAGATAGAACCGACTGACAAGAAGCGCTATTTTGTTCACTGATTTTTTGTAAATATTTAAACAGGGGTTCCATAGTTAGCAAACAAATGTGTTAGGGTGATCGCAGCAATGGTTAAGGATGATATTGCATCACTCTCTGTAGTGCGATTCCATTAAAAAAACAAATATCGCTCATAATAATTAATCATTGAATTGCTTGTCCATATAATTAAGTTGCTATATTATATAAGTAAGTTAATATGTGTGTCGTATAGCCACATCAGGAATTGCCTGTGCTCTGTCAATTATTTTGGTTCATAAAACCCAAATATCTTCAAAGTTATAAGTTGATAACGGCAGGTTTGTGAAAATATCCATAAGCTTGGCTGAAGGTTTGATGAAAATATAGTTATCACACATATTATTATTTGTATCGCATATATAAACAGATAGCGTACGCTGTTGTGTATAATGACTATGGCGCATTGGAAGTTGCAACAAGATGTTATTCAAAGTTGTGATATAAAGACTGTTAGCTTCAGGAAAAGCATCCCATGGGGTGGAAAGACCTTGATCTCCATAATGAATAATAGATATGCAATAATACGTTTTCTACATTCTCAACCACAGATATACGCTAAGACGGTTTGCTTCAATGATAGAACATAATATTCATCAGAATATCGTATCCCTTTCATGCCAATTCAACTGTATTCAAAAGCGACTAATGCATTACTGTTAGCGTAGCTTCTATGTTAGGCTTGTGAGAATCGTTTTCTTCTTATTTAACTCTGAGTTACTGAATCATTGCTCTAAGTTGCTCTTCGACGACACACGTTTTCATATAATGCATATGCATTCATACTCGGCAGATGTCACGCAGCGGCTCGAGGGTCAACCATTGAGGTGCATGCAAATTAAATGATGATGCAAATTAAAGGCCTAATGTAACATATCCTTTACATCGTCTGGTTACCTGGTAAATTACCTCAAAGACCAGTAACAAACACTTACATTTTGTTCGTGCCATTTTTGTCACGAATGTACAGGGATGGTATTCGATAATTCCAAATAATCAATGTTGCCACTAACTTAGTGTGTGCATTGCAATTCGACAACACACCAAATATCTACTATCTATAGCTACTCCACTACGTGGAGTAGGTGTCAAACAGTCCCTCTTTTGAAATGCTATTTATATTATGCAAAGCATATAAAAATACCAAATCATGTTCCTCATTAACAAGTTTCAATACGCCCTCTACATATATCTAAAATAACATTACCTCTATGTTGTTACATACGTCTTTGCGCTTTAAATACTTTATGGATATATATTGTGGTCAAGTTGTAGTATTGCAAAACAAAGACCATGCTCCGCAAAACTTAGTCTAGAGAATCAATGAAAGCCCATTATCCATGAACTGTCAAATTGTGATGGTTACAGAATTAACCTAGAAACCCGATGATGCATACTATGAAATATGCGGAAGATGTTATCATTTTATTATCTGAAAGAGGATAAGAATTAATATACGTTTATATAACTAAGCAGAAAAGCATATTTTGTAACCTTGATGAGTAATAGCTTCAATGTCAAAAGCCACATTGGCTACACAAACAGCTCACGTCACATTTATTTCCAACTAATCAACTAATCCTGTTTTTTAACCCAACATCCTAATTGTGGGCGTAATGAATGGTAGATATGTACTATGGCATCCGTTCATTATACGTGCCCAGAGGTTGCTCTTCCGTCACAGGTATAGTCGCTCTATGTAGAGCCCATAAAATGAAAGATTTTGTCACTAATTAACGGCTTATTTGGCTACCTAGCCGTTGGCAGAATGCAATCAGTCTTACTTTCTATATGTTACGTCGCTATGGAACACTTGCAACTAAGACACTCAGGGGAGCCTTATGTCCACAACATCTCGGTTCCATGTGAACGCAAATGTTAACATATGCAATAAAAAAAACAATTCTAAATTACATATTCATAAATGTGTTCTCATCTGCCATCATTCAGAATTACGTATGATCAGTCAGTTGATTAACGACCACCATGCTCTCTGGTTTATCACGGGTATTGAGAAGGATCAACACAAACATTCGGGTATGAGCAACGCGATCAAGCGCACTATCCAATTATCAAAATACACTTAACGAGGAAGCATCAACCGCATGTATGTTCCCTATGTAAACATCGGTTTGGTTTTGGCTATCCGAAAGCGCTATTCATGGCTACCCTCAAACCTGTCACGCGTTAGGGCCTGATACTATCCATCATTAGCTGAAACACCCTTTGTTTCCCACACAAAGCTTGAATGTTCAGCCATTGCTTTCCGACAGTAGCTCTCGGCGCTACACTGCCCCATTGATCAAATAGAAGTCCTAATATAGATGATGTGCTGACATACTTCATTTATTTTATTAGAGAAACCATATGTTTATATGACGTCACAAATATGTTTCAAAAACGTTACATTTATAACAGATAAAATGCGATATATGGTGTGTAGAATGAAAGCAACGATTGCTTGTTCAGTGTATCGAATCGGGGTTTCCGATTATCACTGCTGACACATGTATAGTACAATCATCGTTTTATTTCATGAGGCAACATAATGACTAGTATCATATGCATACAACCCACACACACGAATATCAAGAATTATCTTGTGGCCAGAATGTCATTTCACAGGCTTTTCTCAATCATCAAACAAATCAGGAAACTCATTGTTCCCTCGAAAATGACTTCCGTTCCTTGAGCGTCCCATTAATTAGCCCCATGCTAACAGCCTTTTATCTTTCAGCTTGAACAACTCGTTTGACACTTCTGTGCTTTAGTGAGAACATACTGTCCTTGTTGCATTTCAAGTTTCTTCTTTTATATGCAAGCAACAGTACGAAGCTATTTTCATGTTATAAATGGATTCATACACATTATATATCCCTGTGGAAGATTTCAAAATATCCTAACATTTTCATCGATCCGGTTTATACATATAAAATGCCATGTAACAAGCAGGTCACATATTGTGTATTGACAAATGAATGATTGTTTGTTGAAATGAAAGGGTCTTGTATTGGGGAGGAGCAGAACATAGTTTATTCAGTGTGCCCAAATGCAAATGTTCCTGATCTTAAGTGAAAATAAGTGCTGATCCTTCGGTGATTTCAACATTGGCTAACTATGATTTAAACAGCAGGATATTTTGGGTAGCCTATTTTTTTAATATACTACCACCGACAGCAAAGCTTAATAGAATATTAAGTTGCCCTGATAAATAATGTTTGATGCTATTTCCCGATGAATGTGTGGCTTGTCAATGAGTATAAAAGGTCGTTTGTCCGCAAGTGTCCGCTGCTGCTCTTGTGTTCACATTGTACTTTACCATTATTGTCATATTTCCAGATGTAACAAGTAACTATCGTTATTTGCTTCCCGACAAAGAGTCATGAATTTATTATGCTGTAGGTATGATTTTACTGTGAATTGTGCATTCCGACCCCCTACCATGTGAATTCATGCTCTACATTGAATGTGTTGTAGAATGTATAAATTGACGTGTCTTGTTCTATTTGTATCCGTGGCCTTGGACAAACAAAGCAGGTGTTCCTCATTATTGCTTGATTGGATGTGCATGGAAATATATGGTTGTATATATTATACAGCATATTGTGTGGTAAAAAAAGCTCGGAGGGACAATTATTTGTAGGCTGTTATCATCTACCATATGAAAAGAAAGCATCTTTCATAAAAAATGAGAACTGTGGTTTTTACCTATTACTTGTGGCGTGAAACACACACTGCGCATGTTTTTCACGAATTCAACTGTGGAATACCATTTCATTTCCGGCTTACATGCGGATAAGGGTAGTATCACGGCGGGCATTAAAGTGGGGTGCCGGTGGGTTTCAAATGGGGTCAGAGCGAGTATTAAAGGCGTGGTCAAGGCGAACATTAGAATACGGACATTGCAGGGATTATGGTGGGGTCATGGCGGTGATCAACTGCCACACCACACTACCGTAACCGTGCCCAATATACATTCATTAACAGCAGTTCTGGGTAATGGATTGCAACGATTCAGCCTGGGCAGCGCAGGACAGTCTGTTAGTTGTTCAAAAAAGAGCCAGGAATGTCTAGTTATCAAAGTCACCGGATGCTCTTGACGGCTTCAGTTTACTTATTGCTTCAACAGTGACGTCAGGCTCTGCGGTAAATTGTGTTGTGGTGGGAACAGATAACACATATTTACATTTTGTATAGATATTACGAATTATTTATATGTAAATATTCAGCAACGCGGAAGTATTTCTTTCTGTCGGAAAGTGATCGTGCTAAGTTAATATGTGTGAAGCACATCGCAGCATGTATTTATGTCCTGTCAATCAGATACCGATAAATTACAATTTCCCTCATATGGCAACCACGGAAGGTTCACCGAATAATGATCTTACAACCACAACTGCCCTATAAATAGATTACAAAAGCACTCAGGTATTCACATTGCTTGAGCAATAACGCATGTTTTTTTTTCATTTGCCCCCAGCGGAGATGCTTGATGGAGAGAGTGAGAATGAAACTTAATTCAAGTATATAGGTTATCAAAGAAAAACATTCCCTGTTAGCAGGACAGAGACTTATGCAGTGCATGGCGGTTGTTACGAACCAACAGATGATCTTTCATTTGTTTTCATAAATTTACAGTAGCAACAGTGTTCCATGGATATACAGTTTTTACAGCGTAACAGGTGCAACATGACGCCTGGTGTAATGTTCTATTTCTCCGACGTAGCAGGTTTGTTCAGCAGCTTGGATCGGGTGGATCTAATGTCTGGATGAATGCCCACCGCTGGTTACTGCTTGATGTCATCTTAGTGTGGATATGAGTTCTAGAGCTGTCAAAAGTTATTGACAATTATTCTTTCGCGAATTATTTCTGAACCAGAAAATTTACGCGTTAGGAAATGCGTGATTAATGATACTGAAGGGGTGGGGTCCATTTATGACAATAATCGCAATGCTTCAATATCTGGATATAACCATCTTATATGCAGGCGTCAAGTATACACGAATATAACATTTGATTTCTGTAAGGAAATCAGCACATGTGTTAAATGATCGAGAATGATTTTAAAATGCTTCATGAGAATGTGGCAATA
The DNA here is from genome assembly GCA_034190875.2 of Urechis unicinctus. Taxonomy (NCBI): domain Eukaryota; kingdom Metazoa; phylum Annelida; class Polychaeta; order Xenopneusta; family Urechidae; genus Urechis; species Urechis unicinctus. The sequence continues at coordinate 14,207,092 of CM067345.1, read as the reverse complement.
AATGGCAATATCTGGAATAGCTATTTGGTGTGCATGCGTTAGAGAACCATATTATATACAGTCTGTCACGATGTGTGTGCTCAGTGAATCAGCGAGTCGATTGGTCATTCCTTATCACTGAGTTTTCTATATATTGCTCATTGCTCATGTGGTCTATCTAATAATAAAATATGATACAGCTGCTAAGAGGATTTCGTGGTTTGATAACCTGTTGATATGTTGGACGACGACTATTTGTCATCATTCAATGCTGATTATCCGAATATCGTAGAAGATTTACTCGCCGTACTAAACAGACGACGGGATGATATAAATCCTGGTCAACGAGTCGAATTATGTTATGGATGTAATATAAAAAGGGTTTGTAAATCGAAGTTGTTTGCTGTGAGCAGATAAGCCTTTAATGCCACATCATAATGTTTTAATTGAACTAACAACAGACCTGTGTTCTGTCCATACGTACGGCTACATTATAAATTAGTTTTAAATCATCGCTGTTTACCTAATAAGCCAATCAGTTGGCGTATGTCTACCTATTTCGTTCGCTTTACAAGGTATACATTCGTCATTTTGATTTAAGGAAGATTTGAAGTAGATTTGTGTTTCTATTTGAACTCCCTATCAAACCCGACTCAGGTACAATGGCTCGCCAACTGATTGCATACTGTGGTGAAACGCGTTTATGGCTTTGTTAATTCATCAACACATCCTTGAACATACGAAACGACAAAGCAGGTTCTGAGTTATGTACTGAAGTCGGGAAAGGTCATTGATTTGTAAAAAAGACCGCAAACAGAGCGTCATGTTAATAGACAACTTAATACAGACATATCTTCCATGAGAAAACAGGTAACCTATGTCGAGACGTCTGCACGTTTGACGCCATCATTACTGATTAACCACGTCACATAAATCACTCAATATGCTAATTTAACAATTGTCTCCATCTTACCTCGGCTTATAAAATGGGCATCTCTTCATAGGCGATAAAATGAAGACAAAGGTTTATTATGATCAAGGTGATTAGAAAGGGGTCCTTCCATATGAACACAAAAGAGATTCAATGACATCACCCTGTCCTGCCTCTAAATACACACCGCCGCACACACACATTCATATATGCATATATATATGCATATATGAATATATATGCATATATATATATATATATATATATATATATATATATATATATATATATGTATATAGATATATATATATACATATATATATATGTATATATATATATGTATATATATACATATATATATATTCATATATATATATAAATATATATATACATTTATATATATATATCAACATATATATATAAATATATATGAGACAGGGCAACTATCTTCAGTGTGAAGGTCATGTGTCGACCTCTCTAACCCTTGAAAAGGACGAAGAGCTCATTGTATTCATTTGCACAAATTAATTGTTATACTGGTATCTTAGATTTTACTGCTGTATCTATATGTATGAATGATTCAATTCGTTTATTGCATTACCAGTTTGGTTTGCCATGACTCAACAATATTCTTCACAATAGAATCCACCGCGGCATGAATATTTTATGATATGTTTAAGGTACTAAGTCACACACCAGCAGCAATGTACATGCAGCTTAGAAGCGAGTGTTGTATCAATGTTGCAACTCAAATGTGCATTCTAAAATGAATTAGAATACATTGTGTCTCTAAGTATATCATATAAGATTATATTTTGCTTAGTCCAAAATTCAGCTAGGATTATTTTCACTCGTGTGTTGCAAATAGATAAGTTACCCTTTCATTTCACTAGAAATAAGCACTTTTCTATTTGATAGATGGCGCCACAGAAAGTGGCGTGATCAATTACCATGCAGTGGTCGTCTTATTCTTTAATTAAGGACGTTATTTGATATCAACTAGCTGTATCGTTAAGACACCGTACTCAGTATATCACTTTTATTACCCAAGTTGCTATTCCGCAAGATTGCACAACTGTCATTAACTTAAAAGCCAGCTAATGCCGATAACACATTGTAACTGCCTAGTCAACAACTAATGTTAAAAATGCCGTGCTGAAGATGTTTCGTTGCGTATGAATCGATGAAGAGACATTTTATTAACAAACATCACGATTAAGCAAGGATCAGCTCGCTATTCTGGCTTGATATAGTTGTGTTTGTGGCTATGTAACATATTATTCCTGTGCATTCATTTTCATGGGACACCAGTTTACTTGACTGTTAGTAGTAGACTTACACATACTTGGCCAATTGATGCATGTGTTTTAAATGGACTAGCCATTTTAAATCGTCTTGGTTGTTATAACGGAAATGGATATTATATATCTATATTACATACGAATATTATGTATTATGTGTATCTTAATATACAGTTGGCAACGAATCATTTGTTCTATTACAAATTGAACCAGCTAAGCTGATATTGGTGACGATTGTTGATACAAGAGGCGAGCATGTGGAATCAGGAATATCGTGTCGAGGCGAATATACTGCGCCACAAATGCATTACAGCAAACAGCAGTTGAGTCATTGACCTTGTTTAATGGTATAATGCACGCGTATATAATTCCCCAATCTCAATCAAATTAATTGCATTTAGTCAATTTCGATGAATATAGCCAATCTGCGGGAAAAACCCTGTTTGCGGTACAGAAACCTGACAATATAGTCTGTTAAGAACCAACAGGTGGTCGCGAAATATAGGGAAAGGGTTTCCATTTACAGAACAAAATCTCTGGAAGCAACTTACAATTATTGAACAGTTGTGGAGCGGGTTCCATGTGCCGCCTGCTGCAATGTTTCATTTCTCTGCACATCCATTCAGCAGCATGTATCAGGCGAATCTAATATGCCGCTTACATTTGGATGAATGCCTATATCTGGTTGCTGCTTGATGTCATCCAAGCGTAGTTATAAGGTTTAGAGCTGTCATAAGTAATCGCCAATCTTTCCTCCCCGTTTGAACAAGAAAAAGACAACCCCGAATAGGCAATACGCGATGGGTGAGATTCAAGGGGCAGTGTCTACATATATCAATAATTACAAGTCGGGATATGACCTTCGCAGTTACGAGCGTTGGTTAACATCTAAATATTATATTTGATTTATGCTATGGCGCATGCACAGCTGTGCCAAATCATGCAAAACGCCTTTATCTTGCTAAGTGAGAATATGTCATTAAATAGCGATGTAATTAACAACCAACCAATATAGAGTGCATATCCCAGTTCAAGTAGCATGAAGCGAATGAGCGCATTATGTCGAAACAAGTGCATATAATCTATTCCCAAGATCAATCCGTTAAGGATATTTCGTTATTGGAACACATTGTCATGTGATGGACGTCGACAGCTTGTCGACATCTAATACCGTGCATCATAAAACACTAAGGCATCAACGAAGACGAGCGAGGATTTGGTGCGGTTCAAACAGCCATTATAATCCAAGTACCCCTTCTCTCACGGCGAATGTAACGTATAGTTACAGAAATATTACAAATATACCATATCTTGCATGAAGATATCCTTTTCATTCTCGATAAAGTTATAACTACCGACAATAGACAATTTAAGCTGTGCC
>CM067345.1:14191000-14198500 GCA_034190875.2 Urechis unicinctus | reverse complement strand
GGCGAATTGTAGACGAAGGCGAAAATATAGATGCATTTGGTGGCTTTCTTGACGGTGTTGAGGGCGCAGTATTGAGCTGCTTTGTAAGGCTTACACACGGCGATGTATCGGCTGGCAGCAATGATAACAGTCATCCAGATAGTGCCTGTCTGCGCCACGAACATGAGCGGATGGGTACAGAGTTTCACGTAGTACCAACTGACGTGCAACGTCTGCGCGATGCCTTGGTAAATAAACAAGTCATTGAGCGAAAAGTTGACAAACCACAAGAGCAAGAAGCAGTTGTCAGTAACAGCCAGCGTCTGTAGCAGGAACGATGCTACAGGTGTCTCCTGGTCCTTCACCAGCACGAAAAATGAGATGGAATTACCCAGCAATCCTAGCAAACACAGACCTCCAGCGGCGATAAAGTTGAAGAGGAACTTGACAAACAGTGCGCAGTCGCGGTCCTGTAGCTCACTAGCCCATGAGAGAGTTGTCACTTCATCGGTCTGGTTACCGACTAACTCCATGGTGCCAGCTGGGTTCTGTGTCAGAGCACTAGCCATCACCAGCTCCATTGTTGATAGAATACGCTGAACAGGTCACTGGGGCTCGGTCGCGATATAACAAGTTTGTCTGTGGTAACAGAACGTCAAGCTATGTGTGATACAATCATTGAGTGGAATGTGCATCCCGCTTGCCATGGTACATATACATCTCTGAGTAGCATCGCAGGAGGTGCGCTGCTTATTAGCTGCATTTGGTGAGCTGTGCCCTGTCGCGCCACTGCTGCCATCTACCAGTAGCTCGGAGAGCGTAGGCTGCTTGTTCACCGCGGGATCGTAGGAACCAACAGCAAGCCGACAAAATCCCCGCAAGTAGTATTCTCACAACCTGTTACTGCCTGACGTAGGGACGCGGCTTTGTTCCTTTTTTTAACCACACGACAAGGCATACAAGGTAACTTTACTATCCAGATTATTATGTTCAGACAAAAGACGTTGGTTTAAGTGGATCCTTGTTACAAACATTAAGTGGAGATGCACAAACCCAGCAGCTGAGGTTCACATCTCGCCCATTCAATCGCATCCCACGCATCGTCTTACTGTCTCAGAAAGTCACCTGCTTGTGACCAGTCAAATCACCGTGTTAAAATGAATTATTCGTCCAGCCGCAGGTTGATCGAATAATCATATGAAGTCGACCGGATTAAAACCCCCGCCCCCCCCCCCCCCCCCCCCCCCACTTTCCACACCATCCGTGTACAAAAACTATATTTACCAAATCTTCTGCTTTGTCATTTTCATTGGAGAAGTACATGACTGAGTGGGAACGCCAGTTCGTGTCATGCGTGACGCACTGCTGCTAACATCAGATCTGCGTGACGCAATGCCCCCATTGTCTGGGTTGTGTGACGCATTGCTGCCAACGCCAGGGATGTGTGTGGCGCACTGTTACCAACGCAAGAGCAGTGTTTGACGCACTGTTACCGACACACGAGCTGTGTTTGACGCACTGTTACCAATGCAAGAGCTGTGTGTGACGCGATACCCCCAACGACAGAACAATGTGTGACGCATTGCTAGCAACGCAGGGAGTGTGCGTTACGCCAGGATCGCGCGTGCCGAATTACAGCAGTCTCCAGGGTCGTGCGTGCCGCACTGCAACAAACGCAGTGACACCAGCGCAGTGTGTAATGCCTCATACGCCAGTGTCACACTGGACGCATTGCGGCCAACGCCAAGGTCGTATGTTACACTCTGGACCTCACAAATCATGTTCTTGTTACCTGTGCGATCCACACTCTACATACTTAGCAAATCGCTTGTTCATTAATCACGATCAACAAAGAGCCATGTTAGTAAAGAAGCCGTCGTGGTCCGTAGTACGTAGCTGCTCACCTGTCCTTGACGAGGGGACGTCAAAACCATGCACCATCATCGAGACCATATTAACACATCAGCATCAACACCATGTTAACACATCAGCATCGACACCATGTTAACACGTCAGCATCGACACCATATTAACACATCAGCATCGACATCATATTAACACATCAGCATCGACACCATATTATCACATCAGCATCGATACCATATTAACACATCAGCATCGACACCATATTATCACACCCGCATCAACATCGTTTAAACACGTCAGCATCAACGCCACATTAACACACCAGCATCGGCACCATATAAGCTCATCAGCATCGACATCATATGAGCACACCAGTAAAAGACATCTTATTACGAAATCAGCTTGGTGATTCGTTGCTTAAGTGATTTCGAAGTGCGATAACATGGTATCGTGATCTGTCTCCTAACCAAGTAATTCTACTGATGATTTCTCCTATTTTATTCTAACTGGTAGACCGTTAATAACTACCGTTATTGAGGTAATCAGGTGTATATGAACAGGCTACGGAAGGTTAGCAGACATGTGACGAGTGTATACCGACAGGTGACGGGCATACATCAACAAGTGACGGATGTATACCGACAGGTAAAGGAAGTGTCCTGACAATAAATAGGTATATACCACTAGGAGGCAGGTATATATTGACAGGTGATGGATGTATACGGACAAGAGACGGGTACATATTGACTGAAGAAGGGTTGGTATTGAGAGAAGACTGGTGGATATCGAAAGCAGATAGGGGTACATTCAAAGAATGCGACTGTATATTGAACGGGAGTCTAGTGTGCTTCAGCCGGAGGAGACCCATGCATGTTCGTCGTCTGCGATGACAGCGAGTCCATGGAATTCATAGAATTAGGTGATAACGTACGATCCACAAAGAAATAAAAACGCGATTTGGTGACACAATTTTTATTTACAAAATATACACGATACATCAAAACAGTACCACAACACATATCGCATCATTTGTGATAGGCAAATATAGAATCGAATATGCATGCTTAGAAATAAACAAATACAATCCATATGTTGACCTTATGGGAAAATACACACTTTACACACACGATGGAACGATGATATACAAATGTAGTTTTACATAATAAAAGATGACTACAATATAGTGTTGGTAAAATATGATAATGTCTGACAGAGTATTCAAAAGCTTTGGTCCCCTGTACGAACTGGTTTTGAATGTGTTCAATAACATAATTGTATCGGATAGGAGTGACGTGCCAGTAGCAGGGTTTCGAAACCCAGTATTGAAAAAGTTTATTATGGCAAGTAGAAAATGGCACATTAGATGCGAGATCTACTTTCAACTACAGCCACTACCAACGGGACTTATGGCCAGGCTAAGATGTCTCACACGCACCAGCGCCGGACATTTTAAAATAAATCGAATTTTCAATTTGGAAGCGCAGTCACCTAGTCCAATAAGAACATTTACAAGACGTTGATCCCTGAGACGTTGGATCCTAAGTCCCAAAGGTTGTTGTTGATTTCATGACTTATTAACATACCGCATAGCTAGTAGGTGTGAAGCCCCCTTAACGCAGCAATACCCTCGTTGATGTCACCTCATGCATGAAGGTAAAAGTAAAGCATTATGATATGCGATCATCATGTAATCACGGGCGATGCGCCTATATGAGAGGATATCATAATGTTACCACACCCATCCGCATCAACCAAGAACGGCGAATTTTCGTGACCGCTATTCCTTTTTCTTATCAAGTATGGAAGGTTAATTTGACATATTGGGGCTCGACCAGCCTTATTCATCTCAATCAAAACACGCCAAGATATTCAAGACGAGCACCCACTTCCGTTTTCCAAAATTGTATGCATAGCTGCCAGTCATTTCGGCACAATCAGGCTACCTGCTAGGACCAGCTTGCTCATAGCAATTTCATTAAATGATGATATTTTCAATATACGAGAAAGCTTTATTAACAAAATATTCAATATATGATAAAGCAATATATAAAAAAACGTAAAGATATGTAAGATATTCAAATAAATATATTCAAATATATATATATATATATATTTGTCTATATATATATATATATATTTATATATGTCTATATATGTATAATAACATAAGTTTTTGTCTATATGATATACATTATATATATATATATATATATATATATTATATATATATATATATATATATATATTATATATATATATGTATATATATATAAACCAATATACATAATATATATATATATTCATATATATATATATATTATATATATATATATAATATATATATATAAATATATATATATATGACGTCATAAACAGTATATAAAGTTTATTATAGTATATGCGAGATCTATTTCATATTTACCAACGTCATATGCAATGTCTGAAAATGTAAATAATGTTACATTTATAATGTTTTGTTTGTTGATATTTATAAATTGGTCGCTTTGATCCTCATAGCGTGTTGGTGTTGGTGTAAAGTTGGTGCAAATGAATGAGGTCATAACGCAACTGGGACGGGAAAAAACCCAGGTCATGAAACCAACGTGGTGGAAAAGAATGAGGTCATACCACACTGTAATAGAAATGAAAGAGGTGAAACAACCTTTGTGATGGAAAAGAATGAGGTCATATAACCATTGTGAGGTTATATTTCCATTGTAACGGATGAGGATCATGTCATATTGGATAAGAATATGGGCAGACGCTGCTGCTATGGGTGCAGACAGAAATCATGTCATATTTATTGTATTTCATGCATAGAAAATCTTCCATATAAATGAGTAAAAGTAAGATTAACTACCAATGCAATGATGATTAAATTCAGGAATGTTAAATCAATGACAGGTGGTTTACTACCACCTGGTCGTCGGCGATGTTTAAACTGTCAACGTCATACGTTACATATGATCCTCAAGTCCTAGGTCCTTGGTTTCACGTAAGAGGTAAAAAAGAGGTGCAGTGATGAGGCAGAGTAGAGAGGAGATGATGTAGGGCGCCGATGAGTGATACATTCCCTTGTACACAGAATCGCGTATTATAATTCTGCGGCCATTTGTGGCACAATGTGAAATATGAGAATTTAATATCTGCCTAACCTTTCAAATAAGAGAATCATGTGGGATTAAGAGAACACGCCTCACCCACATTCAATTGACAATATGACAAAACTTTACGTAATGAAAATGCCGACATTTTCAACAGGTTCACCTAATATATCCTTCAGCCAAACGATTAGTTCCGTAAGCATACATGAGATATATAAATACAACAGATAAACTCATTCAAAAGGTCATTCATTTCTCACCAGCAAAACCATTTGCGGAGCGAGAATGGTCCCAACACGACCAGCCACCGAGCCGGCGCCGCTGCCCACATTCCTGCCAAATAAAGACATGGGTTATATACAAGAAAACCCCAATGATGCCAGACACATTGTACTAATGGGATGGGAAGTAATTAAAAGAAAACGCACAAGCAGTGAATTTAACCCTCTGATACATCAATCCTTAACTATGGACAGTAATGAAGAATGTGTCTGGAGTCTCGACCGCACCTGACAACAGTAGGGAACACCTCGGCACTGTATATCTGACATATATAGCAAGCACCCAGTGCCCCGGCCTTGCCAACCAGGGCCGTGGCCAGGATCAACTCATCTAAAGCACTCTCCTTCCCTAACACAAAACAGGATACTAACATGAAAAGCAGGGGTCCGACGTATATGCTTAATTCCGGCAGTCATGCAGTCCACATACGTAGTTATGCAGTAACGATACATCTTAAATGTATAGTTATGAATTTTACATAGATGGTTATATATTTTACAAATATAATTATCTTGGAGGTACAAATATATATGAAATAAGACATGTATTGCCATACGGTTAGTTATTTTAAAATTCAGTGAGGGTAAATATCACCTGATACGAATATTCCCAACAAGGTGAAGCTACCGACCAGCGCTATTATTGCATAGAGAAGGAAACCTAATCGCCTTCCAAATCTGAAATGTTGTCATTCAACTTGCTATGGTACATCAGCACTTTATTGCGACTCAGATATTTATTTCGTGTGGTTAAGGTTACACAGCAAAATGAACAAGTAACAAACAATCAATCTAATGTATTATAGCCACGAATGTACGAAAACATATATGCATATATCAACTCACATATTACTGACTGGAATGACAGACAACATGATGACAAAGTCAATGACGCCAGATATTGCCACGTTCACGTAGCGATCACCAGACAGATTACGGATGTTGAAGGCAAGTTGATAATAGACAAGGTATGTTGAAAACCTGCATACATAGGCTATCTGAAATACATCATAGCTTCATGACGTTGTACACAAAGTGGGAAATAACAAATTGGTCCGGTCGTGCAACCTGAATCTAGTTGTAATTCGTTAAAACATAGTCGTCATTATCATTCAAACAGACTGCGCATTGAAGCCATGAAACACTCGTTGATCTGTAAATCAACCTACACTTTACAATGGCTTTGTATGATCTGTGTTCTCACCATGCGAACATTGTGATCAACGTAATCTTCCCATAGCGCCAGTTGTTGACGATGTCCCAGTAGGTGTACACTTTTATCGTTTTCTTCGTGTCAGTTTTATCAACAACACATAACTTTGACAACTCTTCTATATCAGGACAAGGTTTCTTATGCTTCCTGGAAATCTTCTGCAGTACGACATGTGCTTGCGAGAAGCGTCGTTTCTGCACGAGCCAGCGAGGGGACTCTGGCACAATCCTGACGCAAACATCATCATGTACCGTAGCGCATGTGTCAATTACATGTGAATTATACAAGCGATAGTCCATAATTATTATTATTGAGTCATGAACGAAACAACCTTTCATTAGTCAAATCTACACTCTTGAGAATCAGTTATGTCACCATCACATGTCAGTAATGGAAACAAGAGGTGTGTATTTACCACCACAAGAGAATGTAGATATATCCCGGAGCAGTTGTAACTAGAATTAGAAATCTCCATTGCCTCACTCCGTAGGCCTACAGACACATATCGATTATTTATGCATGCAACGTTCAAAATATACCGAGAGCTACTTAATGGCGGCAATTGGCATTGCAAATAAACCTCGGTCGAAATAAAAGCACGGTGGACGGTTACCGCCAGAGCAAGGATCAATTGGCCCACAGCCCAGAAGCCGACAGTTCCGCACAGTGACCTCCAGCGACGTCCGACGAATTCCAGTGGGTACACACAGTTGATGACCTGTTGGGACCCGAACCCCACTCCAACCAAGAATCGACAGGTGGCGTACAGCTGCCAGTTGGGTGAGAAGGCAGAGATTACACCCGAAGTGATGTTAAGTAAGAATGACGAAAAGTACGGAAGTTTTCTGCCAACCACGTCTGACAACTGACCACCGACAATAACTCCCAACAGCAGTCCACAAAACTGAACGGACGTGATAAGGTCGCTTACATACTGATGACCACAGACGAGGTCCCACTGAGAAAAAAGCAGCGATTCCATGATAAAATTTGATTATATTATCATTTGATTTTAACCTGTCAACCTCCAAGATTTTAGCATTACCATGGGTTACTC
>CM067345.1:14143500-14186000 GCA_034190875.2 Urechis unicinctus | reverse complement strand
AACAACAGCGGTCTTAAATCTATGGGGAAATGCCATTTTGTAAGTAGCTATTTAACAAACGTAATATGGGACGGATGAAAACATTCTATGAATACCAATAAGCTTGTGTGAGTATAGCGATTAAAATGTTGCGTTAAACGGCACATATAGATGATATATATATATATATATATATATATATATATATATATATATATATATATATATATATATATATATATATATATATATATATATATATATATATATATATATATATATATATATATATATATATATATATATATATATATATATATATATATATATATATATATATACATCCCATACTGCGTGTCTCGATTGTGGATCCCAAAGAGTTTCAATTGTATCTCATGATATGGCTACAATATGTCAAGTTTCCATGATTGAATATCACTTGAATTACCAAATAAAATTCTGTGGAGATGTATTATGTAATAATTAATACACAAAGTTATGATATCATAATCATCCCTAAAGGATGAACAGGTTATGTCATCAAGTACAGTGGCGACAGCTGTTAAGACTTGTGGAAGAAACATTTTGTCTACAAATTCCATCTTCAAAATGAGTGAGCGAGTTCAACAATTAATTAGAACTTTAGAAGTTTTGTTAACTTTGTGTTATGCCTATTACTTGGTGGCTTCTGTAATGGAACTACAGAGCTTGTAGCTGTGCTAAGAGGCCTCAGCTGTACCTCAGTTGACGTATTTGTTGACGGCAATTTGAGGTGGAGTCTAGGTAATTAGCCACTTGCGTTTATAAGCTGACCCACGGTGTCATAGGGTCTCCTTAATCATGAGGAATTATCGGATCAATTCAGGGGTGTAGTTGGATCCACTATTCAGAATATTCAAATAGTAGATCCCTGAGACGTTGGATCAACAGACTCGCGGCTTGAAATAAAGGCACGATAGTTTGAGACGTACAAGGTGCTTTCTGAAGCTTTCGTTCCATCAGGAGGTTTGATTCGACTAGCGTATTTTTTAAACACAGCTGGCTGACTACACGAGACTGGGTAGGAGTGGGGCAGTCCGAGGTGTACCGAGGTAATGAATGACTGGTCAGATACGTCTATTGTTCAATAAAAACCGTTGGGAATTGATCTTGCAGTCAACACCAAATGTCTTATCATGAAGTAGGGACGGGTTCGTCGTGATGTCCCACATGGCATAACTCCAGAGCTCACTCCACGTGCTACCTTCTTGTACGACCAGGCTTGAGGGTGAATAAATCCTTCAATTTCTCCTCGATTATCGTAGACTAGACCCCACTGGACAGCCATTTGATTGAGAGCTCAAATATGCAGCCAATGGTTTTATTAGTATTGCCCCATGTCGGAAAACTTACAATTTTACTTGTTCATGTCTGAGTATACACCAACAATGGAAAATATATCTTTAAGAACGCACAACTAATGCAATGCTGATATTTCCAGAAATAATATAATGATAAATATTGCTCGTGATAATAAATTTGGGTTTAAACAATGATTATAATGATCTATGCTTGTGTTGATATTTATCCAAATGACAGAATAATAACTCCTGGCTGTCTTCGTGCAGCTGCTGTCTGTCCTAACCAAAAACAGATTGTGGAAAGGATCCTTTACATCACTCTGGTCCAGAGTTGGTGCCATCCCCTCCTTAAAGTGACAAAAATGTTTTATAATATTCTATTATGATTTACCTGCCTGCACTTCATATTATATGTGGACAGTTCTATTATTTTAATTATCAAAATCAAAGATACTGGAGGTCAGGAATAAGGCGGTGGTGATTGTTCAAACACCTTTGCTACTAAGGGGCTTAATTGATCTTCATAAACCTGCAACCTATGAATAATAAAAATGGAAGTGGGGATTCATTATATTCTACTTATCATCCATACACTACCTGTTTTAGACCCAATAACTGAACACGAAAGTGATTTCTAATTCGGGCACCAGCTTACTTCTTCCAGCCCCTATAGTACCACCTTCTACCATTCACCTCCACATCAATTGAGGTGCAACACTGATACACTTGTACACAGAATGATTGATTTGTTAAAAATATCGCAAAATATTACAAAAGGGTAATTAAAACATCTTTTCGTGGATAAATATAAATATATCCATGCTATCGGACGCACTTTCAAAGAAGATATTAGCAATGTATGCCATGAACAGTACAATATCGCTGTTCCAGTCAACAAGGCCAATGGCCACGGTGGCATATCACTGTAAGCTCTCGATGACACCTTGTGTGGGAGAGTTGGACTGAGCCTTGGTACCATCACAAATCAACAACACAATCATGTTGATATTCATTTTTGATTTATCACTACATTTGAAAATAATCTACCTTTACCAAAAGTATCAGGAAATCTGTCATTGGAAATGACCAAGTAAATTGCATTGCATATTCTTTGAAAATCAATGTATTGTTTATTTATCAACTTATTTCCAAAACCTCTTAAAAGGTCATTATATGTACCTTATGTTGACAATTTGTGTCATTTGTGCAAATGTGGCTGTGTAGAAAACCAACCTACAGAAGGCTACTAAATATTGCATTCCAAGCCGTTATGCACTGACTGTTATTCAAGATTGTTTAAATACGTTGTTACATTGAGAAAATATGACCACTTTACACTTAAACGAGGTTGGGTGGTATTTGATGTCAAACAATCTGAGATTACACATGACTAGACCAGGTGACCCCCTGCCCCCCATTGGCAACTTACATTCCAGTTATTTCAATAATGATGCACAAATGAAACATAGTGATTATACAAAAAAATGCTCAAGTAACATTAATGCTAAATTTAGCAACATTGCGATAGCTGAATTTTATGTTGTTGTTTGTCACTTCCTTTGCCTGAATTCATTCGTCGTTGAGGGACTTCAGGCGAGGCCCTTACCTGATCTTCGCGTAGATCAAAACCCGGGATCAAAACAAAGCACAGGCGTTGAGTTATAGCGGTATCCTTCATCATGACTGCATCAACAAATCAATATATTTTCCAGCTGCGATCATAATGTCAGAACTCATTCCCCAATACAGGTCAGTTGGCTTTGGTTTATATGCACATTATGACAAGATACGTTATGGAATATTTCAACGGTCAGGTCCAAGCTATATAGAATTTCAAGATCCGACATCAACCAGGTGGAAAAATATATATGTTTACAACACACATACACACACGCACACAGACACACATTTATATATATATATATATATATATATATATATATATATATATATATATATATATATATATATATATATATATATATATATATATATATATATATATATATATATATATATATATATATATATATATATATATATATATATATATATATATATCTATATATATATATATATATATATATGTGTGTGTGTGTGTGTGTGTGTGTGTGTGTGTATCTGTAGATGCGTCGTGGGTGGAATCGTACACTGTATGACCAGAAGGTCAGCATGGCCCACTGACCAGCTAACCCCCGACAATCACCTAATATGACCCCTAAAAGCTCCCCTCTATTCCTCCTGAAAAAGTATCGGAGATAAGCTGGGCACTTCAACATATAGATCAAGAAATCATGTCTGTTTCTGTTTGTTTCTGAAAAGATAACTAGCGAGTCAGGTGCGAAAGATGTAAGTTTGTTGATCGCCGTCGCTGTGGACGTTATGACTCACAAACAATGCCCTTTTGATGTAAAGTCTGCATGAACGAGCCCAGATCGAACGTCGATCGAAAAACGAATAATGTCACATGGTGCTAAGGCCGCGGGAAGTACTAAACTAACGACGGACATTTAGAACATTAACCCCCACCCCCAAACACACACGCTTGATGAAAATACTATGCAGGTAAAAATCGGCATTGCTGTTTATGAACTGGAGTAACCTTGTATAACTGTCGAAACTGACGGTGGTGTGTGAGGGGCTTACAACACAATAGCAACTTTCCTTATGGACGCAGCATTTTTCATATTATGTGGTGTGGTGACGAAAATCAAAGTTTTCTTACGTATATAGTGGCTTGTTGGCATTTCTATTTCTTTTTGTAACAAGGTGTAAAGTGCTTTCTACTCGCCTTACTGGAATTTTTTGAATGTTTGTGTTAGGTAAATGTGCGCTAGCAACATTCGCGGTCCCTAGGCCAACTCTTAAGTATATTTAACTGCCATGATGTTCAATAAGAATAGATCGAGTGAAAAGAACCGGTTGTATTTCGAGAATTTCTTGCACCTAAGATCTTTTCGAATGAGTTCGAGGAGGTTGTGGCGTTAAGGCTAAACGTTTTGGTGAGAAGATGAGGAGAGTAGTCTAAAAGCATCATCATCATTATCATCATCATCGTCGTCATCATCATCATAAACATCTTATCATCATCACCATCGTCATCATCATTATTATCAATAGCGATAGAATACTCCCATTGATGTCAGGCAGTGGTGACGCTCGGCTGTACCGTATTTATAACCTCATCAACCCGGTGTAAAGACTTCAAGCTACCCCCCCTTTCAAGTTACCCCCCGGTAATCTGAAATCGATTTCAAGTTACCCCCGGGGGTAGCCTGAACCCGATTTCATATTACCCCCACCACTTTCACATTACCCCCTCCCTGATAAAATGATAACTGATTAAGCTCATGACAATGACACGTTTATTGAGCAGAACATGTGGAATATGCAAGATTGAAAGCTGGTTTCAAAGTATGCAAACATAAAAATGAAACAAAAATCTTAATTATATCAAACCCACTCATACACTTGTTCAACGTCCATGACATATAACACACAAACACAATATATACAAAGATTCATCCGCGATATTCATGTACTTGAATATGCATGCACTGGATACAGGCAAGGGTTTTTCAATCAGTAAGCTACCCTGATACTTTCTCGATCAAGAAAGTATTTTCAACTAAAACAACGAAAATCTAAATACACAAGTTGCTATTGCCAATATTTCCGATACAAATATACCAGCTACAGGCAGTTTGTCAGATGGAAAATAGATATCTGGACAAGGAGCTGTGTGGTGGCCTGATTTTTGTGGCTTCAGATATCCCCACCTTCCAAAAGTTGTAATGAATTCCGACAAGATAATCGAAACGATTATGCATATGGTTGATAAGATTCCCAAATGGTTTTTCCGTAATTAGTTTTCAATATTGGTTAAGTTATCAATTTAATTACTATTTTGTTTCGTAAATAATTTAAATAAACATACACAAATAAGTTTTTTGAGGGGGGTAATCTGAAATCGTAGGGGGTAGGATGAAATCGATTTCAAGCTACCCCGGGGGGTAGCTTGAAATCGATTTCATCCTACCCCCCGATAATCTGAAGGCGATTTCAAGTTACCGGGGGGTAAGGTGAAGGGGGGGTAATTTGAAATCGCTACACCGGCACTTTTAACAAAATCTCCAGTAAAGACTCAGCCACAGTCGCATCTGTTTGACACCAGCTCTCTTAGCATCCAATTGGACTTATGATGACAAATATCGACACAAGCCTTCGGAGCAAACTTTTAATTGAACGGTTAACAACGGGGTCTGTGGTCTTATCGCAGCCCCAGGTAGTTGAAGCACAAATAACGTCAATCGTGCAGATGTAATCCCTATATGGACTTGCAGTCACAATTTGACGGCCTTTGATTTGTCGTGTCGCGCCGACGAAGACGTTGCTGGTCACGTGATCGCTACCGGATAGAGATGTATAACTAGGGATATCCGCTAATTAACGATAACATCGGTCTTCAATATCCGCCCACGGCTTTTTACGCATTCCTATTTTGTTAAGGACGAATTGAACACGCAATGCAACATGGTCACCTGTACCCCAACGTGGACTTCGACCTCTTGTTTAACTCTGCCTTCCGTAGTTATTCGACTCTGGTCTATATAACTACGTACTCACGTACTCACTTCCTTCTACAATCTCTCACTCACACTCACCTTCTCTTTCTATTGCATGCACGCACACACGCACACACATCCAGTAACGCAATCAACCAATCGAGTACTCATTCTTTCATTTCATTTGAACAAACAATCTCTCCCTATCATTTCTTCATTCAATTACACCCTCATATACTAACACCCTCAATCACTCTTCCGTTCAATCGATCACTCACTCACTCATTTAATCTACGCTCACCCAGCCCACGCTCTGCTAATCTACCGCTCACCCAGTCCCACGCTCCCCTAATCTACCGCTCACCCAGTCCCACGCTCTCCTAATCTACCGCTCACCCAGTCCCACGCTCTCATCCGTTCACTCACAGTATCATCCATTCACTCACGCCCTCATCCATTCACTCACGGCCTCATTCATTCACTCACTGCCTCATCCATTCACTCACTGCCTCATCCATTCATTCACTGCCTCGTCCATTCACTCATTCACTGCCTCATCCATTCACTCATTGTCCCTTCATTATTCATTCTGTCACCATTCGATCCACAGGTGCTAAACTAGATTAAATTAACAAATGCATCTTCGTTTTTCGAAATGACTGACTTTGAAAGGAGCGAAGTCTCTGACATCCAGCGATGGCGTCCGACTCAATTGTCCGCATTGATTGATTAAGTATTCTGCTAATGGGTGTCCGAGTGACAAACTCCTGGCATTTAGTAACTGACCGAGTCCATTGTACAATGTGATAATTCGAGCTTGGTGCTCATTAGCGATGTGCCAGTGAGGTTTTATTTCCGCGGCTTCATCGCCTGTCGTGACGCCCTAGGTCGCAGTGAGAGGCTTCACCAGGAACGCTTCATTACACATTATCGCTCACTTGTTTCTATCGTTGACACATTGTTTCCACAGTAACCCTCACCACCTCCCCTGTCTCTCCTCACCAACTAAGAGAAAAGAAAAATTCCACAAACGCTTTCACTAAATCTAGGATCCGACACATTTTCCTCACGGAAAAGTAATTTCCTGCCCATCATGTCAAAACTGACTTTCTCGCTGGCATAAAACCGTCGTTGAGTGCCAGTGGATGAATGAAGCCATCGAGGTTGGGAGGTGCTTTTAGATGCAATTAAAGCATCGACTCGTGCTGTTAATGGCGCTCTGTGGGACCCAATCACCCGTGTGATGTCCATTCTAATCCGGCACTTCCACCAAATGAGGTTTCATGTCCGATGAAACACAACAAGACTGGTTTCTCGGATGCGACCTTCTTTGTCAAGCGTCGACTGCCCAGGGCTACTCAGTGACGTCATAATGTACCCCGTGGGAAAATATTGAGTCAAGTTGTTGCTTCAAATGAAGCGATTTTACTTCGTAATGAAACCGCCAGCGATCATTGGTCTATATAGGGATTAAAGAAAAGCGTGCCTTGTTGATCTGCGAAAAGCTCTGCCTATTTAACAATCGGTCCCATTCGGGACAATACTGCCGAGCCGAGCCGAGTGGGAACGTTCTGTAGAGAATAACGTCTATTGGCGTGCGTCACCTTATAATGTGCTTTGGGGGTTTAATGCGTTCCTTGTGTGCGGTGTATAGATTATGACGTTATGATATGCTTGATGTTTTGTTGTTGTTGGAAAAACAATTATGTAATGAACACAATCGCACTGTGGGAGCCGAATTTTGGCTCGGAAGCGATACGTTGTGGGAACTTAATGCGAGCCCACCCACCCAACAAACCGTTGATAACTCCCTGGTGCGTGAGAAGTATCTACAAGGCGAAAAATGTCACTTAATGGGGTGCTGATGTCTTATATTTGAGGGGGCGTTTCAAAACACGTTTAATGAAGCGTGTACCTCAGGTCATCCAGCACACACAGATGTGCTGTCGATGGGTTCATCCGGGTGTCTTTGTTTGAGATGACCTCCATTTGTATTTGACGGGAGAGCATGGATCATCACGTACTGATAACATTAAGAAGGGAAAATTCGTTTTTCCTCACACGATGTGCTTTCGCTATGAATCAAAATAAAACACGCAAACACGGTACAAAATGATAAAGGATTAAGAGGTCGCGGGTTCGATCCCGACTGTGGTGCCAGAAGAAAACGTGCCTTTACCTATCACTCCTCATTTTCACAGTTGCAATGTGACCTAAGAAGTCTAACTGTTTCTTAAAAACTTCACCTCTTGTTCATGGTGTGATCCGCTCATTCTCTGCTTAATATGGTTCATACTGTATTTGGCAGAAACATTTCATACCAATGACAATGACTACGGACCTGTGCGTTTTGGTGTGTAGATCATTAGTAATATCTGAAAGATTCCAATCTCACTCAATTCCCCGACTGGCAGCATAGCAAATGCCACTACGGCTTCCCCCGCGTTGTGACGTCAGTGTAAGTTATGTAAATTCGACCTTTTCTGTCCCCGATCCATTTTGCGATTATAATCTGGAAAGATGACCGATACATTAACACTAACTCGGCAAAATCAGCGTCGCTAATCTAGTTTATCACCTGTCAACAGCTCTAATTGACTTTAATTGGTGACACCTGAGCTTCTTCAATCAAAGTATGACCCAGATTTGAGCTACTGCTTGGCTGTAATGTGATCGCTATGCCCACGCGTTATTCGTCATTGCGAGTAACAAACGAGACCTCCACAAAAGGTGAAGGGGTCCGGCTTGTTGGTACCGCAAACCACCCCCCCCCCCCATCCCCACCACCATCCCAAGGCGCTCCCGACTGGTCAGTGCTGACGGAAGACACTAATGGTGGTCATTGTTGCAACAATGGTAACCTCGACCAACTGACATGAGGAGAAACCCGCAAAGTGTCGAAGAAGATTAGATTTCTAAAGGTTGGCTGAATGACTTAACGCGAGGGGAACAGGGTTTCGTATTTTTTTGTTGCCTCATCATCCCGAAATTCGACCCCATCTGGTGACTGCCAAGCGAACTTGAAAATGTCCCCGACGAGAGCTCAAGCTACGCCTCTGATAATCCTTCAATCACCCTCTACCCTTCCTCTGAACATGAAGGCAACAGACCACTTTAAGAGTACACACGGAGCCTCCGATACCCCTACCCCGACCCACTTACGACCAAAGCTTTCCATCAAGTGTCTCGGTGAGTTTGAAGGATGTCATAGCGCTGAGGTGCGGCACGCGTTCTGGGGTCAGAACGAACCCCGGATGAGCCATCGCCTCGACTATAGAGCGGGGTGATGGGGTAGCACCTTCTATTTCCGCACCGCACCACGTGATCAAGGAGAAGTAGGTACAAATAAGGTCTCACACCAGCTACTGTGAGTTCTATTAAAGCTCACCATTTATGACGAAGGGTGAAAAGTTCGCCTCGTGTATGAGCGACGTGCGCCATCGCCTCTAAACCAAACAGCCTCTTTATGAATATACCACTGTAAATATTGATGTTGACCTCAGGCCGTAGGATTATTACATATTCCGGCCACAAAATGATCTTGCTTTCCTGTGAGGTTGACACGCGGTAGGGAAGTGGTTAGCCGTGCTCCACGATGCAGGCAGATAGGAGTATATGTTATAATAGTTCAGTGACATGTAATGAGCGATAATTGATGGCAAAAAGCACACACAGCGGAGAGGTGTGGTGTGGGCCCCGTTTGTAAGCGCAGCAATTTTTGTTACGTACAATTGGACTTAAAGGGAGGAGCAAGGGGTGACCCGGAGGGGATGTGCTACTTTGAATAATACGGCAGAGCACGGAAGTCGTGTTTTTGCAATAACAAGACAGCGATATTAAGAAGCACCACGTGGAAGCTCCACCTGTCGTAATAAGTGTTGTCTGTTTTAAAAATTAAATCCGTTGGGTTTGTTTTACTGACATTACTGCTCCAAGTCGGGTGTGTGGATGTTTTGTTCCTTGCTCCGCTCGTCAGCACACTACAGATTAACATTGAGCAATATAAGCCTGACTGAGACACGAGGAGAGTTCAGTGTGGGGGCTCTGCTGAAGAATGAGCGGGCACTACCTATCTCAACTGCTCAGCGCTTGTACCAACCCTATTGAACCCCGCCTCTGTTCATTTACGCCATGCTGGCTCGCAAATGATCCCCACCCTCCCACGGCTTCTGATGCTTACACAATCAAGTTTGATTGTCCAAGTAATTTCTCACCCATGATTAATTAATTGGACTGGTGCCGCCAGACACACCTTGATCCACCCACCCAATCACACTGCTCTTTATAACCTCTACATATATTTGCAGGTGCTTTCTGGTCGCATGTTCCCCGTATCATTAAAATACAAGGTACATAGTGTAGTCTCCTCTGATGAGGCGGACCTGGGCAGTATCTGGGCGGTACCTGCACGGTGCTTGTCAACGCTCCCTACTTACTGGATAGAGGCAGAGGAAACACTGTAGCGCTGTTTTGAGGATGATTCGCCGCGTGTGGTCGATGGCACTTAAACCAACTTTTCATCGTTAATTATTGGCTCGACCAAAAGATACCTCGGTGAGACTGATGCTTTATGTATGTAAGGGACTTTACATGTTTGCAACTTCATATAGCCACGGGCCCAAGTATGAAGCATGACAATTATAGCGAATTATGCAAACTAGCCCCAGTTCTACGTCTACATGGGCGACCGCCAATTGAAGTCACCGTGTTGTTGTAATGACGTCAGCTCCACGAGTAGCGGAAACAATGAGATTGTCAGGTGATGGAATTAAATGATGAATTTATCAAAAACCCTTGGACTAGTGCAATTTTGGTTGCCTTTTGAGTGAGTGAGTATAGGGTTTAACGGCACACCAACACTGATGTGTTATATGGCGCCTAGAAAGGTTGATAATATGTGGGACCTGATTAAGCAGCCGCCTTCTAGGATAAATGGGGAAGAAGACAGAGAACACATGGATGACGATGGAAAAGATCAAACGCTTATCCTAAGGCAGGTCACTGCCAGCCGATGGACTGGACCAGGTCATTGCAGCCTCTCGTCTGGATGAGATCCGGGCCAATTGATGTGTTGCAGATATAGCCCTGGCAAGGACCACACCGCCAAATCACCAAGAACCCATTGCCCACCGACACGACTCGCAACCCACGGCCAGCAGGTTGCCTCCTGTTAGTCGCTTACTACATGCAGAAGGATACAGTGGGTCTTTTCGACCCCCGGACCCACAGGGAGAGTTTGCCTTTGTACAATGACATCTAAATGAAGACTTTGGTGTCGAAATGGGAACAGTGGGTTCAAAGTTGGGATTCAGTAGAATTCTGGATGAATGAAGGAACCAGCCTTATATAAGTAATTGCTTAAACAGGCGTGACCTAACAAAATCTCAGCTCACATTATGATGACGTGCAGAACCTCTTTTGGGTGACATTCTGTCTGGAACTCAACAGGGCGCAATACTTGCGAAATGCTTTTAAAACCAGGGATGATTACATAATACAATGGGCTGCTCTTCCTCAACGCGGAAAGTACACGAAAGAATCGCGTCACTCGATGAGGGTCTAAAAACCCTTGTCCGCTCAAAGTGATTGGATTAAGTTATTCGTCGTTAGCTTTAATCCTTTTCATTGCTCTTGAAATTCAATCACGGTTGCCGCCCAAATCCTTTAATGGTCGCGCGTTGGATGAAAGCTGGTCGCGGGTGGCGTGTTGAAACCACCACACGCGACGTGGCATTTTTGGCCACTGTGGCATTCTCAACCAGTCAATGGTCGCACTCATCTTCACACGCAAACATTGCGTAATGCGAAAAATCCCATCACACAAGATGAGAAAGACGAGGAGGCTCATGCCTTTCATTTCACATGGAGATTTGTAATCGGTTTAGCGCAAGCTCGCATCGGCGTGCAGAATGTGCGCGCGCGAAATGACGCTGTCGCGCGTGCACGACTCTATGCTTTAGGTCTGTGAACTATGGAATTTAAAGCCGAAACTGCCTACAACTCCGAAGACCACAAAGAGGCGCCCAACAAACTGTCCACATCAATTTATCTTGGTCCGTATATCTTCTACACATGGGTGCGGCCAATAGCACCGCTTGATCCTCCATCCGTTCATGGCTACGTGGCTCTATCCTATGTTAAACTCATCGTCTGCGCATTCTAAAAGCTGTATTTTATCCCAAAAATCATCAGAATTCGGCTGTGATAGAGAATTTAACTGACCTCTTTTGGATATGATCTCCTTTATGTCAAATACATTCGGTAATCACGCTATTTCTATGGCGTTTTCAAATTCCGTTGCTTAATTTCGACGGGACGTGAAAAGGTGACATTAGACTTAAGACACTAGAGGCAGGAAGGATGCAGGATTGTTTGGAGCCGAGATCAAAGCACAGATAACGGTAAGTCATCGATGTCATGAAAGGGTTAGAAGCGAGTTATTTTGAAACCAGACAAAAACGGAAATGAAGAACTTTCAGGAAATCGCCGGAAAAAATGCATCTTTAAGTAAAAATATTGCAACTTCAAGATATGTATATTATCACCACGGGGTTATTATAGCATCAATGAGGTGCGCAATCAATTCGTAATAGACAGCCAGGGCATCTTCGTGGTTTAGATCTCGTTTTGGCTGTCGCACCAGCATAAAAGGACACGGAACTATTTTCCCTCTATTCCTAACTGGTTTGTCAAAGGACATATTCACTTGTCACCATGGGAATTCTCTTAATGCTTGATTGACTGCGATGTCCTGTTCTGACAGAGACTCATATATACACGTAATTGTTCATTTATCGACATGACACTCTGAGCCGTAACTCGGTAGCGCGCACTAACATCAAAGCCACCATAACAATGGATGCTTCGTTTTATGTCTAATGTAGTCATTCAGGTGATCAAATAAGAAAGGACGGACTATTGGGTAGGAGGTAACTTGCCGTGGTGCGATGACAATTCGAGCGATAAACGCACAGATGACAATTAATCAGACATACTGG
The DNA here is from genome assembly GCA_034190875.2 of Urechis unicinctus. Lineage (NCBI taxonomy): Eukaryota > Metazoa > Annelida > Polychaeta > Xenopneusta > Urechidae > Urechis > Urechis unicinctus. The sequence continues at coordinate 14,173,118 of CM067345.1, read as the reverse complement.
CAGCCTCCGTTATACCTGGGCTTACCTGGATCTAATCAACTCTAACAACCCAATAGCCCATAGCAAAGTGCCATCAGCGTTTGAGGCTGATTATTTCATCAATTACCATATATTTTTAATTAGCCCTTACATGACTATGCACTTAAACCACATCATCTGCTCATTATTTGTGTTTCAAGAATCGACTTATACCTTCACATCTGGACTTCGTCATAATCAGACAACTGCTTTCAGTTTACCAACTCGTCGGTTTACCACCTCGATTGCACGGACGACGGCTTCTTCTCAGCCCAGTCCGTCATATTGCTGTTCATATGTGGTCTCTGGCGACGTTCGCACTCTGACAGGTGAGTTAATCACTTGAGGCAGGTGTGATCGATTGTGCTCAGGTGTAATCAGCAAGAAACCGTCGATCGACAAGAGGACCATCTCCACCTGACCGAAGTATTTTTCACAACTTCCTCGCCCTAAATCTTGGATGAATAAAAGATATGAGATCTTCTTCTAATGAAGACCTCTTCATGCCTCATCTGTTACCCCGGGGTCAAAATCGAAATGATCTCGATCATTACTTGTGTTTCGAACAATGTCCAATGCCAAGACTTGCCTACTGGTTTCAAATTGCTTAGTAACACTAGAGTGTGTATCCCACGTACGGTCAGTCGCATTCCGCATACAACTTTCTCAGAGCAATTGGGAAATGTCTTCAGATACATACGATAAACTTAACAAATCAAACAATTCCATTCTTTCTTTCATCTTAGCGCAGCATAAAGTCAAATTGACATTCTCGGCTTTTCAACATTCCACCTTTACGAATCGCATCCCTGTGATGCAGCTCCGCTGAAAACAAACGGCAAAGCCAGACCTTTCACTCTCCGAACAGCCCAGGTGCTGGAATCCCGCTAAAAGCCCCCCCCCCCCCCCCCTCCCCCAGTGTAGATCAGCTTCTCGATATGTCTTCTTATCCCTGGCGTCTCCGGAAGTGCAACCAACTGCTGCGGACTCAAGCATCTGTTCCATAATTGGAATGCAATAACTTGAATGATCATATCCCGATAACGACGTCTTGTGAACATGATTATCTCCATCCGATTCACTCTACGTCTTCTGATTTTATCAGGGGATTACAAGACACCAATAGCAGGTTTCATTGCGCAAGAGATACGTAAACAGCTAGTCAACGTTTCACAAGTTCTTGAGCCTAGCTTCTGTATAGCATACGAGGCGTCTAATATACAAACATGCCGCTACTGCTCTGTTGACACTTTATCGCTGAATATTGGTCAAATTAGATGATAAGTCATCCAAGATCATAGAAACTTATCCAATAATACCAAGTGCGGGCACAATGCCAAACGGAGGCATACATAGCGCAGAGATGAGGGCGTTAGAAGAAAGAGGGTCTTCAAAGGTCCCGCCTTCGCCGCGAGGGATGCTATCTTAGAATGTTATCTGGCTAGTAAACCCTTTGTTATTATGTGTGAGTGCCAATATGCCTCAGTCATCAGAGGTAAACTTCACCACTGACTACCCGTATGTATATTAGGGCGCCATATTGTAGGTTCGAGCTTCCTCCAATCAGCGCAGGTGAAGTGGCTGGAGGGTGATAACATGATAATAATCTGACAGGCTTATCTCTTGCCTTCACACAATATCAACCCCAGCAAAGTGGTTCCGGTGAGGCAAATCGGGAAGCGGCCTTAGACGGGCTTCTGTCAAGAGACACCGATTTTCCTAATTTGGCAACAAAGACCTTGCGGCCAGATGTCTATAAATTACCCCTGGCCGTTCATAATAACGTCCTTTGCCATCTATCTCCTTCAGGTGATTTCAAAATAAACCGCATTTAGTTAGATAATCCATTGTGGGAGACCAATCTTTCGATATGTTTGGCTCCTTAGATATTGAAGGTTAAGAAGTATTTGAAATGCCAAAACAATTACTATTTTGCAAAACACTTGACCCGTTTTATCTATAGTAAATGCCCACCCCCCCCCCCCCCCCCCCCCCCCACACACACACACACCCCTTCTGAGAATGGGTTATAAGCCTCCTACCTACCCAACTAGAGTCGGGGACTGACATGAGCTTGGAAAAATTGATTTAGCGACTGTAAGTTGTAATGTTTGTTTGAGCGAAATGGTGACAGAACCATGTGTTGTTTCTGTTGGATACATTTTGCATGTTGGTGCAACAGAATAGCATCTTACTGAATTGTTACGGCCCTGAATCATTTTCATTTGGAATTCAGGTAGGTTTAAAAGTTTGTAATGATTCTGGTAATATTGGCGTTTAACGTCGCTTTCAACAAAGAGTTGATATCGCGACGGTGATGGATGAAGATGATTGTGATGCTTGGACAGCTCTCCTTAAGTGCCAGCGCCCACTTGGCACAAACCCGTTGCTCAGACCGGGCTACAAACCCACGTCGCTTGGACGAAGGTACAGCACGGTACTATTGAGCTACTGGGTCGGGAGCATCCCCTTTCAGAGATGGGACGGCCATTTAACGTGATCATCTGAGTCACGGTGAGCCAGTCAGCTTTTCACACCTTGGTATCGAACCCACAACCTGTGGGTCGATATGCTTGAAGGCTTGTGGTTTGGGTTTGTGTGTCCTATGAGCTTTAGACGCCCATTGGGGAAGACTTAACAATTAGATTAAAGATGGCATGGCTCACTGGGCACAGTGGCAAGGCAACTACCCACTGTATATGGAATACGTAACCCTTGAGTCACCGGAACTCGTTCGGGTAAATGATGATGATGATGATGATGACGATGATGATGATGATGATGATGTCTCATGTTTAGCTTATCTATAAATTTTATTTAATATTGCTTTTGCGATGCAATAAGTATAATAATTATTTTACCCGTACATGTCACAGTGTATATAGTTACAATATCCCATCGTGCCATGTACACAAATTAGCACCCCCACCCCCACCCCGAACCCCTACATCCACAATTCCCCTCACCCCAAAGCCGCGTCGCCATCTCGTCATTGTCATTTTGTGTCAGGATATTTTATTACACAAACGCAGTATCAATCCCCCGTAGTGTGGCGTGTTTAATCAGCGCCCTGTGAAGTTAGCAGATGCCCGGCAGTGATTTCATTCCAGTGGACGAGCAAACTTGTTGCCATTTTGACATTTTCTGCTCCATATTAACAAATAAGCTTAACGAGATTTGTCGAGGTTTGTCATTACCAGGGAAACCAATTTTGATCTCTTGTAATGGCAGAAGACAGGCTGTTTACTTAGGTGGAATAATTTTATACAATTCGTGGTTTTATGTTTCTTTTGAAATTAATCTATGCAGGTAGAATGAACGACGCGGTTATTTCGGGAAGAGGCCGAAAGAAAATTGATAGGTTCATGTGACGTAATCAGGTCTATACTCAAAGACTTCAAAGGAAGACAAATGAAGATACCTGTGCGTCGCGCACGCCGCCATCAGTATATAGGTATCATAAACACCAGTAGAGATCATCTCCAGGCAGAATCGGTTAAATAGAACGGGTTAAGAGGGGTAGAGGGAACGAGAGCGACATTCGATTTGAATGCGGCGTAATTGTGCTGTTGGGTACTATCCAAAGGAACTTCGCGATAGAGGGGTATCTGACTCTCAAAATAAGTATTCCACGCTTATGTTAATGGACAAATAACGATGTGTATTCCTAATTCCAGCACATGCACCCCATCGACTCATCAGTTCCTGTGATTTTTTCCTTTGATAAACCAGAAAACAACACGAAATAACACATGTTATAACATTGAGCGGGTCAGTTTGGTACTTCTCTCTCCCCAAAGCCGACTTCATATTTCAAAAAGCCACCGTTATTATGGAACAAAGCATTCGCCTAAGGGTCAACATTATCGACTCGCGTCTTTGCCTCTGCGATAGCCGCGTGTACTTTTGCAACATTTGCTTGCAGTCAAAGTTGACATGGGGATATTGTTGGCAGGGTGTGTGAGGGGCTGGGGTTGTGGAGAATGGAGAGTTCGTTAGGAATGTTACTACATGCAATCCTCAGTAGAACTCTTGTGTGATTAAGTATTTGCATCGCTATTGTTAAACCACCACATCTGACCACATTCATAGGTACACATTTTACCCTTAACCCAACCTAACACACCCAGTATCACCCCCTCACCACCACCCCTCCAAACCCACACACCGCCGCCGCACCCTCACCCAATCGGTGCTTGGTTTTTACTTGCGTGAACACTATTTGGTGAGTACTACTCGAATTTGATTTCTCACTAACTGGGGTTGGTCTTTGAAATTTCTCGCATGAGATCTGTTTTGTCGTTATTTCTCGATCCATATAGCCCTTTTGTATGGTATTCCTTGATAACGATTGCGCGACATAAATCGTTCTCGAAGTAATACGCTAAGCCTCCTTTTGGTATACCACTTCCATTCAGTACGTCGGGGTGTTGGTAATGCACTGTTGCTAGGTATTTTGTGCTCGCTCCTTTGACGAGAAACTATTCTTGCTTCCAGATGCCGTTTAACATGTGCTTACAGAGTTAGAAACCGATCTCTTCAGTTCTATCAATAGTCTTCTGAATACCTTGTACAGCCCTATAAGGTCACCATGGAACTGAGGGAAATCAATCATTGTTCATCTTAGTACGAGTGTGACGGTGATAATTTCTGATGAACTGACGTTAGTACAATCACTACACTGACACAAGCTGTTCTGCTCTATATAGGTACCAGATTGTCAACCTGCTCAAAGTCACTGGGGTCCCTGAACGGGACAGTCAACCTCTTTGAGATACAACCCTCAATCACTATTAGCGGCGCACATAAACCTCAATAAGCTGGTGGTGGTAAAGTAGAACCACAAAAAGACTGCATTATTACCATCCTAAAGCATATACACAGCCAAATATAAGCTCATTTCCCAAATATGAACAATGCATTGCAAACGGAATTGTGAATTTTTTTATTAAATATAAACAAAATAGTATCAAAATAGATTAATATGAGGCAAAGACCATCTATGAACCGAAAATGTTCACAGTAGCCTCAGTCATGTGATTTGTGATATGCATATATTGGGTGATAATGAGATGTTTGTGGCCAGGAAGACAATGTCTTGTATCACAGAGTATTTACAGATAGATAATTTTCATATACAAAATATTATATGTACAATCGCAATATATACAGTGATATGCTGCTATATGTGAAAAATCATTAATTTTTTGTCGCATGTAATTGCAATTAACACCTCTGCATGTTGTATCTGATGAAAAGCACTCAAGTCAGTTATCATCGAGAACCTTTTTGCTGTGAGCAGAGTCAAGTTCAACACTGTCTTTGGTAACATGACCTTCACTTTGCTGCCTTTGACCTAGGTGACGTATAAGGTCATTTTAGGAGAACGATTGTCCTTTCGAACTGTGCCAGCCAGTGACCGGAGCGCATCGTGCGTTTGTGTGCGATCCTCCACCTGAAATCAACAAAGATCAAATTTAAACTTGCTGTTTGCGTCCATTCATGGTAAAACGAAATCTACGACGCGTTTCTACACGGACCACGATAACGCGTGAATTAACTCTGCTGGCGAGCGATATGGAGAGAGTTGAGTGAGGGTTCTTTACTTTCAGTTTTAACAGAATTTGGGGTCCGGGCTTTAGAAACACTTCAATCTGGTCACACAGTTATCAAAGGGGTTAGTTTTCCGTTGGTAACCCTGTGAGAAATCCGCCGCCTGCGAAACAGCTGATGCTCGTCGCGTGGGTATAGGGTTCGTATTGTATTGTATATACCAACATATCCGTCTTGGGTCAATGCACCTCGGAGGAAGTGAGTAAGACTCGTGGACCTGTTGAAACACACTTGTCGTGGCTTTACCTAATCACTTGTAATCATATGAGAATGGCACAGATGGCCAACCACTCGCAACCGCCCCCACATGACCTACCACCAATAATTTAAACACTTCCCTCGCCACTTGTGTTGAGGCAATTTGCACATGAAGATGGAAGTGAATAAACTTCCTGTCTTCCATGAAACCATGGCCCGCTGCCTTTTTCATGTGTATCAATAGCAACACGCCCCCCGGTAATGGTACGAAGCGCGCGCCGGAATATGCGAGCAGCTGAACGTTTGAAAATAAAAATTCCTCCACATGTCTGGTTTCCATGACTTTGTTTGCCCATCGTTCCAACCAAGCTGCATGGGACGCGGTATACGACCCCACTTTACATCGTGTTCTTCAAAATGCACTCACGCGCTCTCAGACAGGTTACATCCAGAGCTTTATTTGCGCACAGGCATTTTCAAGTTTCATTCTCCCTCTGACGAACCTCTTATATGTCCAACATGGCGGGATTTGAAAAGCCAGCTTAAAACTCTGAACCCCAGCCATCCGAGCTACTGCAGACTTTTCCCCCATCAGAAAAGATTTTCGCGCATGCAGCGCGCGAATAATGACAACTAATCATATCGGACACTACTTGAATAAAGACCTCGGGGTTAAAGGGGTCCGGCCCTCCATGCAATGCCCATAGGGTTGATATTTTACGATCTGGCGCATTGGGGGACAGTTCTAATGAAACAGACAGCTTCAAAAGACTATTTTTTAGTTTAAAACTCACCGCAGGGCGGTTTCTGTGTCAGGCCTATTACAAAGCGCGTTGGATATTAAGTGAAAGCTGTTCAGTGATGTGGGAGATCGGGTGGGATAAGGAACCCCGCGGAGTCGTTCTGGTCAGACCATGTTAAAAGTATCAGTGTACCATCACAGTGGACGCAAATCGCCGGATGATCGAGGGCGCCATGTACTTAACGGGTACTTGTCGAATGCGCGTAGTTGTAAAAGCCCGCGTGGCAAGATAGATATATATTTGAAGTGGCTTTAATACTTGAGGTGTGGAAATGGAGAAGGGTTCATATTTACCTGGGAGGATAAGCGCGAGGTCGTTAGACTCAGGACTGAGTTTGCATGAGCCAAGACGTAGCGAAGTCCAGGAAGTCCTCGTCATCGGGGTTGAGCGGTGACTGCGCATCTCCCACGCATCGAGCGTCCTCCACCAAATTGCTCTGGTAACTACTCGTCGGCGACGGCAAACTACCCTCTTCTGAGCTCCCGGGTGACAAATTCTCGCGACCTATGTGTGATTGTCCGGGGTTTTCCGAGTCGTTAGCACTAGGGTATTCCGTGTCTGATATTACAGAACTGTCCACAGATGGCGGGCACTTATTCAGGCCAATTGCAGCGGAAGGGTCGTCCGATTCTAGAATGTCTTGTAAATGATGGATGTATTCCAGCGCTGAGCGCAGAGTCTCCACTTTGCTCATCTTCTTATTGACTTGGCCGTTCGGTACATGCTGCCTCAAACGCTCGAAACCCTGGTTCACTTGCTTGACTCTATTTCGTTCTCGTTCGTTGCGCCGCGCGACCGACGCGGCCTTGTTGCGTCCGCTTGACGTCAGAGTTGGCTGCGCCTGCTGGAAGCTGATCTTGCGCTTGCATCGAGTCATCTCTGGGGTGGCTGGCTCTATCCGCGCGTAGACTTTGGTTGTCAGCTTCCTCTGGTTCTTGTCGATGCTATTTGTGTTGTTGTTGTTGTTGACGCTGTTGTTGTTGTTGTTGTTGTTCATTGGAGCTGTACATGGCTTTGGCGCTAGAGTGTGCAGCGTAACTGGCGAAGATGAAGTCGACATAGATGTGAGGCTTGCAGCGTGAAGTGGTACCAGCACGCAAGTGGCGGCTGGCGCTGGCGCCACGGGCGATATCTCCAAAGGCTCCATCGGAGGTAGCTGCACCACCCTTAACATTGACAACGTGTCAGCCATATTTACAATAACTAGAAACAAAAGCGTCGAAGAAATGTTCTAAGTTGGTAATACGGCGATGATCCTTGTGCGTTGGCGTCGCTAGATGAGAAGTTCCTCACTGCAGTGTCCAGGTGCGCGTGTGTGGCTTGTCTGTCGCGTGCCGACGCTCCCTGTCCTTATAAGGCCCGAGTGAGAACCCCGCCCGCTCCCTGCGCCTACCACGCGAGCCTCACAAGCCAAGCCCCGCCCCTTACCTACTGTTCTATACCCGGTTCTCCTGTCAATCACAGCTCTGGGTCGTGTGCCCTTCTTTCTCTCAGCACCCCAAGCTGAATGGTGATTTAACTTAACGATGGGTAGCTCTTTCGAGTAGAGTTTGGGTTTTGTAACCTTTACCTTTTATCGGAGTACGATCTGTGTATACATGCATAACCTTGGCTACTTCCTTTCCATCGAGAGACAAGTCGACAGAAACTCCATCGCTCAAACACATCGCTTAAACCTCTAATAAATAAAACTGGAAACCAGGTTGTTCCACCCATATCATCTAGTTAAGGTCATTTATGGGAATTTCAAGGAGGTTATCATTTGCGACAATCTCCCAAACGGGCTCCGGGCGAGAGAAGTTACCTTTACCTAGGTAAAGTTTGACTATGCCACGACAGTGACTGGTACCGCTTGTATGACCTTTATACAGGGTTTCCGTTCACTGAGCATGGATTATACATGGGGCGCTTTACACGAGTAATCTATCATGCAACATTCATGGCAAAAGCCGAACCCAAAGCTTAATATCAGATCTGATGTATTTGAGGTGGATGGGTACAGGTGACGATTGTAGGTGGATGGAGATGGAGTCAAATAGATTTATGCAGCTGGATGCCATATACAGTAGTAGTTGGTTTCAAGTGAAATACACGTGGCCATTGGAGATGATTACAGGTTGTACATGGGTGGCTATTGTGGATGGTTGGGTGGGCTATACAGGTAGTTAAATGGGTGGCTGCAGGTGGGGTTTAGGTAATGGGCGGTTGATGGTGGGGTATAGACATTGGGTGGCTGCAGGTGGGGTTTAGATAATGGGCGGTTGATGGTGGGGTATAGACATTGGGTGGCTGATGGTGGGGTTTAGATAATGGGCTGTTGATGGTGGGGTATAGACATTGGGTGGTTGATGGTGGGGTATAGGCATTGGGTGGCTGATGGTGGGGTATAGACATTGGGTGGCTGATGGTGGGGTATAGACATTGGGTGGCTGATGGTGGGGTTTAGATAATGGGCGGTTGATGGTGGGGTATAGACATTGGGTGGCTGATGGTGGGGTATAGACATTGGGTGGCTGATGGTGGGGTATAGACATTGGGTGGCTGATGGTGGGGTTTAGATAATGGGAGGTTGAAGGTGGGGTATAGACATTGGGTGGCTGATGGTGGGGTATAGGTAATGGGCGGTTGAAGGTGGGGTATATAATACAAATGGCAATCAAGGGTGGTTACAAATGGAATACAGGTGGGTATTGCGGCTGGCTGCTGGTGGAAGTGGCTATGGTGGGTTGTTTCCGATGGATGCTGATGGCTATTATGGGTGGTTGAAGATGGAATACAGGTGGCCATTAGAGGGGATCGAAGGTGGATAAAATAAATAGGTTTAGGTTCTATATTGACAGTCGTCGAGGCGCGCGTCAAGCGTTTCAACTGCCGCCCAAGCGTTGTTTTACGCCCCAGATTTCTCGTCATTCCTTTGCGGTCTGTTTGACGAAGCCCACTATTAAAGGTTGTTGCGGGGTGACTTCTGCCTATCGGAATTTGAGATCGTGAATTTGGTAATGAGTTGAAGGTAGTCGGAACATCAATTCGTAATGATAATGAGAAAACGGTCGGTGCAACGAGACCCGTCTGACTGTCGCCGAAATGTTGAACGCTAATATTCACACCCGAAGTTTGTTACAAGTGGAGAATCAAGTTAATGACGCCAGCGACGCTGTTTGCAGCTGTGTGCATTGCATCCGCGACACGCTGCCGCCTTCCGTAAATAGAGTCGGTTCCGCTCGCGCAGCCGCCCTGTCTACACCACCCATGTGCACAGCAATGTCTTACCACCCCATACTGAGCAATTAACTAACGACCAAGCGTCACTAAGACGAAAACGTCGGATCCTACAGCTTTTATGCTCGGAAACCTGAAAACGGGATCCGGTTGCACTAACTGCCCGTCATCTCCTGTAGATAGATGCGTTGCGCTGAACTTCGACCACTTTGTGACTTGATGACTGGTCTTGTGACCAAAGACGCCCGGATTCTCATGTCAGCTTTCCGAGCTCTTGTGCTGTTTGAGAGCAATTTAGATTAACAATTTCCCAGGTAATGCTATATGAATGAACTCTACGCTTCCTTATTGTTACACCAGGCTACTCGCTAAACTCTGTGCAAGAATTAACGTTTTGTTTCGGCAGCAAAAGCGGGAAAATTCACTTTCTTAGGCTGTAGTTCCCTGTCACAGGATTACCAAGCATTGATAAAGTCATTGCTAGGTTGAAATAGTGAAAATAACTCCCGCGTTGATATTCTTGTTTGGTAACAAGCTTTGGTTATTTCGTAATGAGCCTGACAATTGTTAATTAAATCCGCGAGGGATTGGGCGCCCTTATGACTGAACACACCTTGTCAAGCTATCACGGTTTCCGCAGGGGTGCTACAATGAGCCTTTTTCAAGTCGGCTATGGTGACGAAATAGCGCGCGACCGGAAACATGTATCCCCAGACGACGACACTCGTCTGCTGACTATTTCCGCTTGGTGAGGAATACGTGAATGGCGTCTGGTGGCGAGAGAGTCAGATGTTGGTGATTTATAAGTGGTCTAGCTTCAGAAAGGTTGAAACGTACAATGGAAACTAAGGCCGCTGTCGCTTGGTGTATTAGGTGTAGTTATGTTGTGTTATGTCGGGTTGTCGGTGTCTGCCTAACACTGTTTCGTCGACAAAGAATCTCCGCTTTTGTAACCTTGTGTCTTTATGCGAAGGTGTTGGCAAACACAGACAACAACATTGTAAAACAGATAATTCAATCCATGATAGATAATTATCGCGAAGAACATTAACCATGATGTTTTATTAACATAGAGCTGTAACCGGGTCTACGAACAATAAGAAACTCAATCATTTTCAGGTATGAAAAGGAAGCTGTCCTATTAAAAAATACATCTTATTGAATTTATGTATTTCGATGATATCCGGAGAACCGCGATAGAAAATGCCCATTTGACCATCAACGGCAACGATAGAATGTGAGCGGACGCAAGGTGAAACCTAATTAGGCAGGAGGTTTCAAAATCGTCCAACCACTTCCAAAAATAGGAGCGATCAGTTCGAGTCGAATTACCAGCATCCATGGCGGGTTTTCAAGCGGGTCTTTTATCTCAGTTCAGATCCCCTGTGCGTCGCTAATGAAGCAGAGGCCTCTCGGTTGATTTCGACAAAAGGAATTAACTGCTGTCACGTGACCAATACCGTACTGGAGATGCACGCGCTACCCGCGTTTTGATGATCCCATACACTGGTAATAACACCAACATGGTTTTCCAATTAATTTGTGGTTTGAATTGGATAGGCGGCGCAACGGATCGTGTGACCGCGATTATCGTCTCGTTAGAGAGCAGGTGCGTTGTCCAGCCATTCTAGGGCCTCGCCATAGGGATTTCCTGGATGACTTTGAGGGTCACATCCTTTTGTCCCTTGGATTAATTATTTCACATTACCACATTTGATAATTGGCTGTGGTTATACGTAATAGGTGGTATTAATGAAGACAAATGAGGCTTTTTAAAATTGTTCAAAGCTTACACTTGTCCCGCTCAGCGATTTTCGATATGGGGTAAATTTCTGCGAGATAACAACATGAATCCGTTAATCAAAGCGCCAAGAAAGTGATTATGTAAACACAGGCATTAAAGCTTATGCGCCTTGCGAAAATATGCTCGGCCATTACTGTTCGTAAGAGGAATGTCTATGACTTTCAGCTCGTATCGTGTTCCGCTAGAGTCATGTTGTTTGATCGTAAGACTATAGGGGTTAAATAAACCTTGTAGTTGCAACAACAAAAACCTTTTTCCAAAACGTGCCCGAGGTTATGGCTAAATTCTTAAAGAAAATGACGCCGACCATTTGGAGAAATCTTGCCAACGAAGCTTTGTGAATTTTCGCCAGCGTCCGCTGTCCGCGTTTCACGATCCTCGGGTTGGGCGCCCTGGCGTTCCCGGGCTATGACACTTAATGACACTGATCCTCATCAAATCCCACTCATACCCCAACACCCGTTGCAATCTCGTCGATTCTCACGCGATCATTCCCTGCAACTGCGCGTTCCTCGCGAAAGCGTCAACATTTTGGGTGTCACCCATTCACGAAATAACTTGAAGAGTGTGTTCTTGGCAAGGAGCACAACAAGAGAATGTATGTAAAGTAGAGCTCAACTTAAGTACGACATACCCTCCTCGAAACTAATCCTCGCCAAACCCTCACAAACAGTAAATCGAGCCTGGTTGGAAGAATAATATCGCCTTTCAATGAGGAGTATTACAACATGGATGCGCAACAATTGACTTAGGTTAAAGATAAACAATTCTGGTTGATGTTTGTCCAAATTAGCTGGGCTTTCCCCAACACCAATGTTATTGTTCTAAATCAAACACGCAATGAACGATCTCCGGTGATATAGTAATCAAGCTACATTCCACGATTATCCTTCCCAACTTAAATGATATAACAAGAGATTAATCCATTGAAGGGTTTTCTTTTGCAAATAATTTGGAGTCATTTGATGGAATGTTACGCAAATGGAGAATGCCTGGAGAGTGCGATACTGATGGTATCATACAGAACGCGGACGTGACGCAAATTGCGCAAAATGTTAGGGATTTCGGTTTATTGGTATCTGACTTAACAGCAGCTTCCGAGACATTCTTCACTATACGTTGTATCACACGGAATGAATTCTTTTCATTGCCCAGAAATATCCGTCTGAGTGAGAAAAGTCAATGTTTTGGCCTACACAGCAATCCATATTTAGCAGCTCTAAAGCAAAACCTAGTCATCGCCTACCGAGGTATGTCAAGTGCGATCGCAAATAAAATATTGCGCATAGTTGTTGCAGCAAGGTCTATTGTCTTAGGCGGCATGTGGTGATTCCGCACCAGACGGCTCTAACCCCGTTAAAAGCCTGTAATCGCATCAATGAACTGCTAGAAAAGTCACTGAACCAACAAGTTCAAAGATCAAACTGGACGGCGATTAAAAACCAATTCGGTTGCACCAGCCGATCGCCTCAATCCCGTCGACGGGCGCAGATCCGGATGATTTCACCCCAATCAAGATCAAAGCAATGATCGGGTAAACATTTTTTTTTGTTCGGAACATACAAAGCAGACGTTCGAGTTGATACGACGTTGCAATCGAGTTGTCTGAATGACTCGGGCGAGCGTATTGCTCATTTCTCGCCTCCCCGCCACACCACTTAGCTAGTCAACATAACCTTCCTTTCGTTCCCTTGTCCATGCATGGAAAGTGATCCCTGGCTATCGATCATCCAAATACAGCAATGAAGGGATGCGATTTTTACACATGGTTGAGTTATAGTTTGTTGAACAAGTAAAACGAGGCAGACGCCGTATTTTATGAGGCTTCTGACCGCTGCGTTATCGTCAATACTGGAAGACGCCAGATGGCATGCAAACGACATATTGCCGTCGAAATGCCTGGATGAAGCTGAAGAAATGTTTCAAAGAACAAGTTTCATTCTGTTGTGTTTCTGTCTGTGTAGTAACAAGTCCATTTGGCCGTTATTCAACTCTGCGCTCAACTTACGGTGTGAGTGACGCCCTCGACGCCTTGAATGAGGCCACTCAATGTACGATGGGTTCCATGCGTTGTAATGATTTGATAAACCGATCCATCGTGAGAGAATAAGATACCGACATATTATAGTACTCGAAATACTTGTTTATTTTAAAAGGCCACATCAAATGTATATCTTTCCACGTCACTCAAAAATTGTTCAAAATGCATTTCTTTTGTATGTCACGATAATTCTATCCAATCACAACATCAGACGCGAAAAGACCGCTAATCAGTTAATAAGCTCTCATTTGCGGGGTTCCGTCTCACAGCGAAGTCGCCTTTGCAGACTTGGCGTGGTCATTGTATACAAGAGAACAATATGGTAGCCAGAGGGACAAAGGGCAGACGACTGCCAGCGAGTCAGTTGTCGACCTACGCCATTAACACCTGGCTTGTCAGTAATAGTTTGACCACATAGGTAACCTACAGGTGGTCAAATCTCGGTATTCTCTCGAATCTCGACCTCGCGTGGGCGATAATTGGATTACGTAATTTAACATTATATAGGCTTTAGATATATACGCGCCTTGCTGGAGCAGACAAATTAAGTCTATTTTGTGTTGTTTGTAGTTATATCCAACTGAGAAAAATATAGCCTTTTTGTACGGCTCTTGTAGATGGAGTGTTACTTTAAAGTCCTACCCATGAGACAAAATAAGCTGGTGTAATTGACGTGTGACCCTCTTATTGTTTTGATGACGCGTGGCCCTAAAGCTATCATCAGAAGTGTCATGTCGAATAGAAGTCAGGTGTCAATAGATTCGTGCTTGCCGCGTTATTGTCATTCCGAAAACGTTGAGGCAATTAGAAGAATTAAGGCGAATTGAATAATATCAATGGACTTAGTGGCGGATAGACGATTATATATAGGTTATTTTTTCATCAGGTTTGATCATACTCATTATAAGCATACACATATCAAACCACAAGAAATGATTGACTGATGGGATATATGTTCGTCCATCCATACCAATCTTATAGTGAGCGACGTGCTCTCTAAGAAGTCCGAAAAGGAAAGGGGGTCACATTTAAACCTGGCATGACGTTGGTCATCGGATGATTGCATGTTGGCTGGGTAATTAACTTGACCAGGGTAATTAACCAAGTCACACGGGGAACGAGAAGGTGTCCCATGTCAGAGTGAATCATACACCTGGCTAGAAAAAAAAATGACCTCCTCCTCCAGTGAACACGTGATGGCCAAGAAATTCATTTGTGTCATGGATCATATGCATACGCATGTATACATAAGATATTTGAATTAAGGGCTTCAATTTCCATCTTGGCTGAAAGTTGTGACAAAATGGGAATAGAATTACACATGTAACCTTAATAAGGAACAGTTCGTGACCTTGGCAGGCATAAAGAAAACATTCTGGTTGAATGGAACCATTTCCGTAGCCTTGCGACAGAGAATTCACGACCATAAACCATGTTTAATATGTGTTATAAATATACTGACTATATAGGCTCATTCTGTTAAGTTATCGATGTCGAATTACGCCTTAACAATCACTACATGACACATAAAATGACACTGTAGGTTTCAAGTTCATTCAGGGTCACTACCTACCGTATAAATCTGCACGGTTGTTATAATAATGGTTTGATTTAGGCTTTGAAATTTCAAAATCTGGTCTTTGGTTTTGTAGTAATCGCTGCTTGGGGTCGGGTCAATGTGGGAGTGAAGGTCATGGGGTCGGAAATATAAAACGGATAGACTGTCGGTCGGGGGAATAAGGTCCCTTATCACCCCATGGTCAGTGTGCCAAGTCTGACAAGCGGACATTTTTGGCCTACTGTGAAGCTTTGCTTTACAGACATTCCAGCTTTATCTCCTGCGTGTAATGCATAGACATTACTAAATGAGTTCGCCGCTGACATGAACCTCTGATGAATAGTGCTAATATACACCCAGGCACGACAGGGTAGATAGGAAGGTCAGTAGAGAAGACAATGCCTTGCTACGTGTTACATCTACATAACCAACAGCAGAATATTCATCATGACTAAATGAACAATAATTATCATTTCGCGTAAAATCTGACTTACAAGTGATAAAACCTGCACATGACATCTTTCTAATCGTTGTTCGTTTTTGAAAGCATCCTAGATTGTTATCTCTTCTCTGTTACTTCCACTGGTTCCGTTCTGTTCTCTCTGCTCCAAGACGTCACCATTCATATATCACATTCCTTAGCTCTACCAACAGTCACTTCCTTCAAAAGATAATTATTTCTTGAAATGAACTGTTGAATTTGAAATGACGTTCAAATATTATATGTTCCGGAAGTAATTTTATTGCAGGCAAAGCCCGCCGAAAAATTCAAAAGGCACGTCAGTGTTTTGCCATCATTTAAGTTGTTCATCAATAGAAAATGGCTGAAAAGGAATTATCCTACGGCTAAAAGGCATATACGAGAGTCGGAACTATGGCTGACTTTATTTTTCTGATCTAAAGTAATCAAGTCGGTTAAAATGACATAGCGCTCGAACTAAACCGGAAACGCACTTCATATTTTTTTATGTAGCCACGCGTTGAATATAACACCCGATCCTGCTATTTATCACATGTCATTTGTCTAAACGACTAAAAACTTTCATCTCCTCATCTTTTCAGCACGTCTTTTATGCTCGGTTTTGAGGCCATAATACTATGTGATAAAAGGTATCCCAAGGAAGCGAATTATTTATATATCCCTACTACAGCCTATTTGATGGATGCCCTTATATAGTATGAAATCAACCGATGTGTCGGGGCGGATCATACCGACATTTACAGAGTCATGACTACTTCCTGTACTGAGTTCATCTTTTCGAAATTTGAAATGGTTCCTATATCTAATGTGAGCTTCAGTTGTTAATAAATCACTTGACACAATGACGCGGTTTTTTAATAACCTCCTTCCATGCGTAGGCTCGTTGGTCGTTCTCACAATGACTACCTGAACCTACTGGTTTGTTCTGGTGCCCTTTGATGAAGGTCATGACAGAATTACCACTTGGGCGTTACCAACACGCCTCGTCCTAGTGCCAAGAAGTGTAAGAAAATCTAATTAAATACTATATGTCGCTCTAATATGTCGCATAGCGAGGGCACAGATGTAAATTTTGACGCAAAGAACTACACATTGTGACGTCACACCGCCTATATCACTTGCTCATCTTTACTGGCATGACTTCTTTCTGTAGCATTGAAGTCCTGTCTAGGAGGCAATCTCTCAGTGACTACGGGTACCTTAACTATCCACTTTACAGGTATACTTACAGCATATAGGCGCTCTCGAAGAGTAACTGGCGCTATAGCATATGGATTATTAATCAGTTACAAACACTTTTGAAGACCAGGTGTTTCGTCAAAAATTGTTATTTTATACATGTTTTGTTCCTCGAGCTGCGGGTCGACACACTCATCTAAGCAATATGTGTAAAGAACAGACAAGAACGAGAGAGAACAGCGCTACAACACGCCACCAATCGCAGTCGTGTCCCGGCCGATTCTATAAACCAATCAACTCAATCAGTTCGACAGAAAACATCAACGCGCGCATATACTCGTGTCAGAGCACCCGATTTCACCATGCCAGCCATTCATTAATGAGAACCAATCAAAGCCTTTCTCAGGTATATACCACATTGATAGAGGTTGCCCACCTGGCTTCGCGTCGCCATGGCACCTAGAGCTATCAAGCACGACTGCTGAGATTGACTCATAACCTCACATTACCTATCGCTTCGTGCCTTTTGTGCCTCAAGCCTCTTCAAACAACCATACAAGTTGTCGACTTTCTGTGTGTGCAGGGGTTACTGGGACATTTGGGATTTGGGCTGCTCCTGGTATATTGTTGTATTTGAACACGCCATGCACCACCCAGATCGACTAGGCAGGTGCGGGTACCCCACCAACAGAATCAAACCTTCTTGCTTTTCCCGCCCGGTAACCATAGGAATGCGCAGGTGCGTTCATAGGTAAACCGTTATACGGAGTCACCACTCAGACAGGTCATCTTCCCTGTTTAACATGCTGTGTTGTTTTTGATGTACACACCAGGCAATCCTTCCACCTGCTCCCACTCGACAGACCCGGTTGCACAGTAACTCTCTATCAAATACCTTAATGTCAAATACCTTAAGGCCGACCAGCAATCATGGCGCTTCCCTCGTACTCACACCGCAGATAACACACCATATTACCCATATGTTCACTCGCTGGGAAATGATAACGTTATTTACACAATACCCTCATTGGTGTCTATAACCCTCATACTTTGATAAGCCTATCTGTGTATTATTCGCGCCAGACAGGTTTTATTCAACATGTTATTAACATACACTTGGTAAGAGCTGGTGACGTTTGCTGAAGGGCAGATGGTGACAGCAACCGACCAGACAGTGGTAGATTCGTTGGAATGTGTAACACGGTTTGCAGGAGTAACAGTTTTCATTGGCCATTAGCTATTACCAGACTTAGCTGGCGATAAGCAACGAAAGATTTGTGAGCAACTTATATCTTAGCGAATGAAGGGCTATTTCGATCTCCTTTTACAGTCCCATTTAGTCACACACACGAACTTATTCACAAAACCTCCTCGTTTCATTTAATTGGGATCATCTAAAGCGAATATATCTATAAATGTTGCCTACACCGCTTTGCCGAACATTTGCACCAAACTGCAGGCCGCTCAATGTTTCACTTTCATTCACTTCAAACAGCTTAGAAGCTTTATCCAACGCAATTCCTTATTAAGCACCAATAGAAACTATTGTCGGTGGTAGAGTCATGAATATAAAATACCTTCTATTTATGGTTTAACATTTAAGCAATTATTTCCCAAGTACCTTGCTTTATGACAAAGAAGCAAAACTGCAATTCGAATTTTCTGTTGAGCCTGCTTCTGTGGCGGGGTGTCATTGTGAATGCAAGCACTTGAAGCTTGAGGCCTTTCGCTCGCCAATATCTTATCTAAGGCCACTCTAGGGCCTCATGCGATGGAGTGTAAACAAAGTCACGTGCGTTGCTCACTTCTCGCGGCAGCTGCGCCTGTCAGGTTAGTGTCAGAGGGGAACACCAATGAGAATGATAAGAAAGACTGACGTCACAACCACGCTGCTTTCCGACGGACTCGTCATAATGCACCCTGACGCGTGACCAGCGCATGCGCATTGACAGCTCGACAATAGCATTACAATTACTTGTGAAGGAATTTTGAACAATGGCTGAGAGTTACAAAAGTGATCCATGTGCACACCATCAATGAACCATTACAAGCCATCGCCATTGAAGAGAGATTCGGGACCATGTAGTTCAAAGCTTGTTGAACGTGGGAACATTTCATCTTCGCGAGCGCCCTATGCTGGAAAATTTTTTGACACCAGTCATATAATATTTTGAGGCGTGCATTAATGCAAATTCTCCTGGGGTGGTGCGATCAGCCGCTCAACGCGTGTTGATCCGGATCCTCCTGTGTCGCGGTTATTGACGCTCTGTGAACCATCTGTAGCTTTCATCGATATATATATATATATATATATATATATATATATATATATATATATATATATATATATATATATATATATATATATATATATATATATATATATATGATGTAATCGTGGTTTGACAACTAGTTGCGTAGAAGCCAAAGACCGTCAGACAGACTTACGTAAACACTTATGACAGTCCCAAACACAGAACGACTCAGTTCCACACAATTAGGTTATTTTTTCATAGTTCAATAGATGATCAGGTGATAACTCACTGATTAACTTCACTGCCACTTGTTTTAATGATAAACACACCTGCGTTCATTGTGTAGGGTTATCAATGATAAGCGATGTCACATCACAACGCACCTGCAACCTGACGGCAGCTGTTACATACAAAGACATCGTTATCAGGCAAAACACCCAAAAAGCACACACGACTCATTCAACCTAACCGATGAAAAACCAGACCAATACAAGCATCGAGATACAGAGATCAATGTGAACGCATCCAGCAACAATTCGAATAGAGTTCGGTGTCTGATAATGGTTTGATAAGTTGTAATTGCTCATCAAATAAAGGCTGCCATGTGTCGGAAGACCTTCTCTGGGCTTATTACTTAAACAGTAACTGATTTAAGAATCAGTCAAGTGACACCTCTCATTCACTTGCCGTGCCATACTCCTGTGCACCCAACTGCGGAGTATTTCCGTGGGCTGATGAAGCCTTGACCTGTATAACATAACGCCAGCCGGGCTTCTGTAAGCATAGCGCCACAGACTCGCTGTTTATCGAGTTCATCATTTGGACAAATTGATCGATTAAACAAATGTTGAAACATGAGTGCATCTATAGGAAGTGTTGAAATATCCAGTCTAACTAGCCTGACATCTGACAGGCGACGCGGCTCGTGACCATATCCGCTTCCTTGACTTGACCTGGCGACGACTTTGGCATATATTAAAAAGAGATAATTATTATTTTTTGACTGCTTACAAGAATGGTTTTGACATGGGAGGCGACACCAAGGACTCATTAGCTCAGTGTGAACCATGTCATGTAACTTGATCAGCCGAACAGTCTAAACAAAGAATGCTCGCTGCCTGGCCATGTGAGGATTGTAATGACATGTCTGGCGTATTTTACGAACCCTACTCTATTCATGCCAGGTTGTTATTGTTGATAATGTTCGTGCGCTGTCGATATTGTTTCGAACAAAGGTAGCAATGCGATAAATGAACCAGCATACGGCCTGTTTTAATGCATCTCAGGGGGCCTATTGAGTTAGACACGTGTACTACATTTCATTGCTTCAAGGTACAAAACTGGTGTATAGTTTTAGTCTGAATTTATTCAAACGCTAAACACAGTGAATTGGTTTATTGTTCTCGCTGCAACGGACTTCTTCTTGACTAGAATGATAATGTCTGATCGATTTCCATATACCCAGAGCAAGAGCGGTGTCGGTTGATCAACGCAAATTTCAATTAACGTTAAGGGGTGTTCTACTTCAAAGGGGGGTCTACTGCAGTGGCGATATCAGCCGCTATTATGTTTCCTGACACATGAGTCTGTATAATTGTCTTTGCGAGCACGCCTGAGCTAGCACCGAATCCTGCGACAATTCAACCATCTAAGGTCATATAGCTCCCATGTATAGACACAGAAAGATGGCGACCGCACGTTCAGGGATTTGTTCATCCTACCGCGAGCTATTAAGGCTCATTAGCGCTGCCCGTAAGCCCTGTGGAACTGGCCTGATTTTTTTTCACTCGTTAGGAGGGGTACACTGACATTTGCAAACATGGTGCAGTATGTGTGAATGTTGCTCAACACAAGACAGCATTAAAAAGGGCACATATGAGTGACCAGTTGACATTATGTAACTACCATCACCTTGGCAAGAAAATAATCTTTAACAAGGATGTTTGAATTGCCTTATTGGGGAGACATTCAAGCGACAGCAGGATCATTGCATCGTAGAACAACAGCGTGCAGATGCCTGGAATAATGCCTGAGCAATCCTGATCAACTTTGTAATATTCCACACATAATGTGTGTTGTAATATAGTCAAATAAAGCAAACGGCTGAAAACAAAGCATTTACCAATACTACTTCAGCTTTGTTTCCATTTCCATAGCAGGCAAATATACAAGACACTTTCAGATCCAGATTTGATTAAACAAACAAATAAATTGCGCCCGCCTAAAGTTCATGGCTTAGATTTGTAGACGTTCAGACTTAAACCTGCTGAAGATAGAATGTAATAGGATATGTTTGGGTTACATATTATTACATTGAGACCTGCGATTGGTAAAAACAGCCGGTATAATTTAGCAATTGCCGCTGTTGTTGAATTTATATAAGCATTTTATATCAATTCCGTGTTCTTGACAGCGATAAATGGAAAATATGAAGCCGCCCAAATAACACTTAACGCTGGTAAATCCAATAACATTGTCAGCGTGTTATTTGTATAGGAAGTAGGGCATGTTTGAGGAAGAGCGATGAATCAACATATACGATCATCCTTTTGTCATTATTTGAGAGAGGTAGCCGATAAACCTTACTCGAGTGAACCCGTAACACAAGCGAGACATACTTATAAAGAACGGGCCTCACTGCATGTATGGATGATAAAAAGTTAATGACAAGGCGCCATATATGGGCCGGAGGGAGTAAGGCTGAGTACTCGCGTGCCTGGCGCGAGCGGAATGGAGGTGACCTCATGCCTCCTGGCCGCCCCTCTCCCAACCTCTCATCCTTCATCCTTTAGCGCTATCAATGCAGTGTTTACTATCGCGGAACTCAAAGCATATAAATAGCCCTCCCCCCCCACCTCAACCCGCTAGGCACCGACCCCCTTCGTCATCCCTACCAATATCGCCCACTCGAGATTTCAAAATTTGGAGGGAGTTTCTGGTTGTTGAAGTGCCCATAGAAATGCCGGTGAGCCGGTGCTGGTCGGCGCGTGATTAATTCCGGCCTGATTTCAAAAAGGCTGTTGCTTTCATGTGTTGACTTTTATGCTGAATAATGCACACAAGACTGACTTCCGAATAGGGACATTAAGTCGTTCATTGTTAACAAAACACTTTCCATGATATTTTGTCAAACAAACTCCCGTGATTCTTTCCCACAACCAATGCAGGTAATAAACTCCACCCCCCCCCCCACCCTCAATGCCCCTCTCGTCTCACATCTCCCGTCTGCCTTTCGTTCAGGACCGCAAAATTACACATTACCCAGTCTCATCTATCCTCTTCAACCCCCAGATCTCTTTTTATCCCTACTTTGAAAACCTACCATTAAATTCTTCCCACGCTTATACCCCACCTTAAATGGGCGAGAACGTCAACATATAGGCTCACAATGACAGGCGGTCGAGCGGGCTAACCCCTGGGTTTATGTGTGCGTCATACTATCAGCGTGAATTATCGCTTTCGATTTTGTTGGATGAGCTCTTTGAGTATTGGGTGGGGTCGAGCTGGAAGTTATTGCTGACATAATGTCTTCCTTATACGATTGCTATCGCCGCCTTTGCCCTATATATGATAATTGCTCTATAATTACACGCTCCAAGGGGCGGAGTTCAGGGAAAAACTGCGATTGAAAAGTTGACAACTGCTGAGGATTTTCGATCCAGCCAAACATAATTCGTTATGGACAGAGCAGCATATTGAACCTATATGGTTATTTCAACCAATCCGTTGAATCTTACAGTCCTACAATTGGGGCTAAGACCAATTAATATATTAAGGGGAATTCAACTGAGAGTCAAGAGCGCTGAATCATATACTGAAAGTCATGGACGCTCAATCATATACTGAAGGTCATGGACGCTCAATCATATACTGAAGGTCATGAAAGCTCCCTCAAATGTTGATGACCATGAACGCTCCAATATATACTGAAGGTCTTAAACACCCCATCACACACTGAAAACCATGAACACACCAACAAATACTGAAGGTCACGAACGCACCTTCAAATATTGAAGGTCACGAACGCAACTTCAAATACTGCAGACCAGGAACATATAATACTGAGATCAAATGCTGAAGGTCATGAGAGCACTATCAACCTATATATGTCATGAGCGCGACAGTATACAATGAAGGTCATGAAGGCACCATCAAATGATTGAGATCATATGACAAGGTCACGTGCACAGAATCGTTGACAAAAATGATGAGCCAACTATCTATTGCTCGAGGTAGAGCATGTACTGATTTAACTAACAGGTCAATCGACTCTGACAGGGGTCAGGAACCTAACATCTCTTTCTAAATGAACGTGTTGTCAAATGCAGAAAGTTCCCGCCAAGTACGTCCATTATCTTAAGCGTATGACAGACAGTAGGCGCCCTCACGTATGATAATGACCCTGAGGATTCCAGTTTGCTAAGGTCTGAAACCTGCCTCTCCTTTGTGGACAGATATTGTGGTTCATATCAACACCGTGTTAAGATAAAAAGCTATCGAGAAACATAAACTCTACTTCAACCGGTATTGAGAGCTAGGACTAAAAACCTTGGATGCTGTCATAATAATCCGGGAAGGGGGATGCAACTTAAAAGATTAACAAATATATTGTAAAGGGATAAGTGGAGCTTAGATAAGATCTTACATTATTCGCGGAACAGATTAATTCCGGTCAAACTGCCCTTAACTCAGCCGACCTGTTTTCATTCTCAATCTCTACCTCCATTTAACCCAGGAATATGTTCTTGTCAGATGCAAACGATAAGGCCTTATTTTCTGAAACCTTAAACCCGAGAATGGCCCAGGGTATCTCCTGGAGGTCAAGTAAGAGAGACAGGGCTATGAACCTCGCTGCTTCGTCGCGATTTTCAGCCTTTAATCATCACGTCCATGACAGAGAGTGCAAATTATACTCGACAAGTCCACTATAGCAGGCGTTGAGTGCCACTCATTGACGACGAGACCACCCGTCGGATGATGAATTGCCAGGTGAGGTTAATATCTGACCATCTCAACAAATTCCGTCCAAATTAGTCGAAATACCGTATTTGAGTCGAACAATTCACCCCACAGCCGCCATCTGAGCAAAGAGTAAACTCATGGAAAGGCCCTCACAGTTCCCACTCGCTCACTGTGCGCTACTCAGCGTTAAATCGCTGCTGTGCTAAACCAAATTCGAGACCAGAATGCAAATTCACTACACACGCCATTCGATCTACTGGTGTCCTTCAAGCCATTTCCCAACCTAAATGGTCCCCTTTGTCACCATCACAAGTGGTACTTCTCCTGACCAGCAGCATATAGTGCTTTTCGAGTATTTGCCTCATAATCCCTCCACCAGAACGACAGACAGCCTCAGAGGGACATGAATGGAAGACACATCTTGAAGCATCTTCTCGACAAGCCGTGGTGCGAATCACATTACTGCCAAGAGGTTTTAGCGGACAGGCGTGGTAGGGATTTCTCTTTGTGCGCGTGGCTACATTTGGACTTACGCAACTTATCGGAAATGATATCACTCGCAATTGGCATAGTTTGGACGGAGTGGGAATCGAGTGTCTGCTGTGGTAGCTGGAGCGTGAAGCGATAGACCTGAACAGCTGAAGGGTGTGGCGAGTTAGTGGGTGGGGTCGCGTGGGTAGGGTGGCTATTAGCACATGGAAGTGAGATAACACAGCGGGATCACTGTTTCATTGCCACTGAAAGTTAATAAGGATGTGTGAAATGATAAGGTACCATCCCTTAGAGCTAACGTCGGATACCACCAACCTTCGATCAAATGACGATTCGCAGAGAAATTTCAAATTATTGTGAGAGGAAAAATTTGCTGTAGAGATTTTGAGAGAGCTTCCCAGTTGACTTCCACGTGTGACGCACCTGTTTATTACATAGATTGCTAATTAAAATAATGATTTTCCAATCGGTGATCGATCATAGAAGACGAGAGATGGTCATCGACGGGAACATCTGCACTGCTCTAGAAACCTTTGTTGCTAAGTACCGAAAAGAGTACATAATGGTCACAACGGCTACTGATTTATAGGGACATATCTCATTCATCGTCAAATGATGACGGAATGAGGGCGATGCCTCTTCAATAAGGTGTGAGGACCAGTGAGGACCATTCACACTACCCTCATCACCCGACATATCACCCTGTGTGATATTACAATCCATCTAACGTACCCTGTTGGGTATTTACCCATGGATTTGATAAGCTATCGCGATTATCTCATGTAGACAGGTTACCGGCTTGTGTGAAGTATGGATTGCGCGGCGGCTTAACTGGTTAATGGAAGTGTGGGTATACAGCGACATGAAGAGGGATAGAGGTTGAGAGTGATCAATGTCGACTTGATAGGCAGTCTGCACAACTCCCCGGAAGCGACCTATCAAAAACTGAAAGACGCAAACGCACTCAAGCCCTGAACAACTAACCCGACCATATGCAACTGGCTGGAATCACGTAGCGCTCCCCAGTCAACCCTCGCTTACCCCATGATAACTATTCCTGTATGATCCATATGTTGTCTCTCTAATCACGAACTAAAGGTATGCGTGTCGGATAAGTTATCAACGAACTTAAATCCTGTAAGGTACACGCGCTGTTGTTTGGTCAAGCCCATCTGTTCAGTTTTCAACGGAAATGACGTCACGAAACCTATTCAACTTTATAAGTGTGATGGACCTAAGTAATGCAGAGAGAGAGAGAGAGAGAGAGAGAGAGAGAGAGAGAGAGAGAGAGAGAGAGAGAGAGAGAGAGAGAGAGAGAGAGAGAGAGCGAGAGAGTGTCCTCACCACTATCTTGTCAGGCGCACATCAAAGTGGGTTAGGTGACAGCTGCACAGAGGTTGGCGCGGCGGTAATCAGCCATCCCCTTTAAGTTATACAGGAGCTAGCGAGATACATTTCCACCATACAGGATATACATTGGAAGTTAAGCCCTACTTGACTGGCGAACCATCGTATTTATGGGTCCAGTTAAGTTAGGCTGCCGCTCGCTGAATAAAGCCGCTAGGTCTTCAGGAGTGATTATACATCGTCCATGTAATTATTGCTCAACGGCAATCAAATAACCTAGACACAAGTCGCTTATGATTTGTGAGCGAAAGTTTTATTATTCAAATATAATAATATACAACTTTATAGAATATATTAAATAAAACTGCCTAAAATGGGATAAATAAAGCACTTATTTACATATATCTTATCAAGCGGTATTCTTCAGAAGCACTCGCGTACACTTCCGGCCCAGTGGCGCGGTCACGTGACCATACATAGAGGCACACGTCGGGACTTCATATAGCATAGTCTCTGCATAGAATTATTCATAACAATAACAAAAACTTCATAAAAAAGGCCCCCTAAGTCCTGCCAAATTACAAGTAAAGGGGGCAGTCTTTGCCATCGTTACTGTAGTCTCCGCGTTGGATTTTCGTTCTTTCCCACCATCCCTGGAGGCAGTTTCAACTTGATTAATGGCGACGAAGAGAGACGTTGTTAGTCTGAGGCGGGCTCGTGCCCTGAAGCGCTCATGTGTGACATTTCAAAAAATGGGATGGGGGTTACTCGTTGGTTGCCCCGACTCAATGCAGACAGGCGCCGAATATGATGTTGAGCTTGAGGAGCAGCGAGGACAGCTCGACTTACTCGATTTTAGACGCGAGTGTATTTCCTTGGGCGCTGGGTGTCTCGTCGGCAGCTGTGTCTCCATGTGAGCAAACATGCGTGGTTTCTTCTCCCTAACGAGTGTTGTTCTGCAAGGGTAAATCAGAAATCAGACAATGGTTGAGTAAATGAAGCGACATAGCATTGGTTAGCAAAGACCTGCAACACTATAATGGACTTAGGAGGCACAAAAGAGGGTCAGAAGAGGCAGCGAGGTAATGACCCTCCACGCGCGCGGCCTCCAGGGCTCCCCCTCAAGCTGCCAGCCAGTTTGAATTTTCGTGCATATGCAAAATAATCAGACCTATCTACGGGAAGTGTGGGAAAATGTTGTAAATTGAGTTTAAGGCGAGTGAATTGAATCGGCAACATAATTCTACCCCAACAGCCGGTGCCTTTCACAATGGAATGAGCCATGCTGCTGAAGCAGACAGACTTTCCCACGGTTTCTACATCATCTTGGCGACAATACATAGTGAGATCGCTGGTACTGTCTATTATATACTAATATAATAATAATAATGTGATATAACTTCACAGACCACCTCGTTCGTGTTTTGGTAGCGGTCATTTTCTTGGCTGTGAATTGAAAGGGACTCTTTCACTTCAGTTCTCGTGTTCGCACGTTGAATGATTTATGGGTAAATGAGTTGAGTGGGTTATTGGTGCCACCCAGTGTCTACTAAGGGAACAAGACCGTATTGGAGTTGTTGGTAACAAAGGGAATTACTAGCATTCAATAACAACTGGCTCATGTTTAGAACTAGCACAAGTCAGATTCGTTGTGAGAAAGTTGTGATGGGAAATTCAAGGCACACGACCTAACACTACTTAGATGAGTTCAGACACTTTATACGTATTGTCGAGCACAATTGTATATGCTTACGTTGTTAGTTGACAAGCCACGAAGCTATATCGAGAAGTTGACTGTCCACGGTTGGGCTGATTGAAGGCGATACATTGCTTGGTTCGCTGCCGGAAGATAGGCTCCCCGGGGACCTGGAGTCACCGGACTGAGACCGCAGCTGTCCCGATGCATTGGTGGTATTAACAGTGAGTGATTGGAGGAGGGATTCTGATGGCGTTACCAAGGGCGGATCTGGTGATGGCAATTCTTGCGGATACAGCAAAGCACTACTGTAGTTAGCAACGGCTGAGGAAGCATCGTACTCCTCAATCAGACTCTGCAGTCCCGAGATGTAATCAATAGCAGCCCTCAGAGTATCCACTTTACTAACTTTCTCCACTTTCTTGCTCTCCCAGTAGCCTTCTGGCAAGTGGTCCCGCAAATGGTGGAACGTACTATTGATCTGTTTAACCCTCTTCCTTTCCCGCTCGTTCCGACGCTCCACAGCAACCGGACATTGCCGCTGGATCCCAAGTCGACTGATGAAGTCAAGCTTCCTTTTGCATCTCAGGATCTCGTTGTCCTCTGTCCGCTGTTTTTTGGGGGGTTTCAGTGGCGGTGTGCGGGTCCTCCCGGACTTCGTCTCTGAGGCTTTTACTGCCTCAAGGCCCTTGCTTTGTAAAGGTTTGGGAAGAATAAGTTGAGGGTTGCTGAGAACAGCTTTTGGTACAGTAATCGGAAGCAGGAGGCTGGTTACAGGCGAGGATGAGGCGCTGGTAGTAGTGCTGCTTACCAGAGGGCTCTGTAGGATGACGAAACTCACTCCTTGAGATGACCCCACCAGTTGCGGCAGTGTCTCCATGACATCGAAACTCCGCCACCACCACCACCAGCAAGCAAACAAAACAAGCAGCAACTGTCTCAGTAATCTCCCTCTGATAGTTACAGCGTTCTTTAACTGTCTTGTTTGTAATCGTTCCAAACAAAAACAAGTCCTGTTTTGGCTGCTGTCTTAGTGGGAAACAGGCTGTCCGAGTGCGAATGCTGCTGAACTGATTAACGGCCTGTTGCTGAATCCTTGCACTCACTCACTTAACTTCCCAGAAACCGCATCTGGTCGGCTATCATTAAGGGGGACGCGAAGTCGTGTGATTCAGCTGAGTACTGGGACGCGGCCCCCAGAGATAACAGATGCTCAGTCCCCAGCAAAGAGTCACGTGACAAGGGCGCGTGCGGCTGAGCAATCAGCGTCCGAGTTGGTGTAATGACGTCAGCAAGGCACGGACCAAGATACGCCTGAATGCCTCCGATGACTGAATCACGTCTGGATGTCTGAGATAATGCAACCACGACTCGGAGAGCACTATGAATGGAGGAACAACAGATTGGGAGGGCTGACCTCCTCTCTGACTGCCATATTAGGAATGCTAACCAGGGGGGACTGTAATATTGAAGGGGAAGAGTTCTTTATAGGGTAAAGTCGAAAATTGCTGAGGGGATCTAATAACACCAGATTTGTAAAGTATTCAAAAATGTTCAAAAAGTAATCGTCCGCTTGGTCAGATGCTGAAATCTTGCTGCTGGATAAGGAAGGTCAACATATATCACCAACGTATCTGCAGCAAAAAGAAGATTAATGATCGACAACACTAATGTTGACGGATGAAGAGTGCGGGAGTTTTAACGATATTTTCAAGTAGAGTCTTCCAAGTATGGAGGGCTCTCGAGGTCCGCAGAGGTCTGGTCGCGTGTCTGCGCGTGACTGTCCGGATGAAAGCTATATACCCCACCCCTTTTAGTGGCTTAAAAGTACGCACCCATCACTCAGCTCTGACCCCTATCAAACACTCGGCGCCCCCGAACCCCAATGCCCGCAACTCAGAGCGAGCCTGAGTGTTTCCCGCTCTGTGATTCCGATGTTCAATTGTCACGGA
>CM067345.1:14136000-14141000 GCA_034190875.2 Urechis unicinctus | reverse complement strand
GGTATTTTAACAGGGAGCCTGATGGAGGAATCCTGGATTCATTATCGCGTGAGAAGGAAGAGGAACAACACGAGACTTTGCTCAATGGTGACGCCATCTGCCGTGCCGAAATCTCGCTCCTCTTGGCAGGTTGGGGTTTAATCCCGCGAGACTTAAGGGCAGTTTGTGAACTTTTCATACTGTCTCAACCACGCCTTGCCCAACGCCCTATTTTCTTTCACTCTTTTGAAAATGTTCCTTCAATCTTACTTTGATGGGGTGAGAAAAAAAATGCATTGCTATAACCGTGGCGTGAACACAGAAAAGCCAACACAAAAACCGCTACGGGAACTGGGTGAATGAGAAAAAGCACATTTACGGTACTGGTGCTGTGAATTTTCTGCTTTATCCCAGAGAAGTACACAGCTGTTCATATAGCTCAACGGCGCCATGGATATAATGCAAACAAACTTTGTTGGGATTTATTTGTTGCATACTGACAAGGTCCATTGCGGTTTAAGTAGCAAAGTAACTAAGAGTCTTGTCTTAGCCGTTGTGCTGCGTAAAAGTTAGTGGAGATTGCCACGTGTTATCATCTCATGGGCAGACAAAGAAGCCATTCATGCGACCCATATATTAGCATTCTGTTATTTCAACTGGCATTCCGTTACAACCGTTCTCGTAGCATTTTAAATATGATTGCAACAGGCCGGTCCTGAATGGGCATGCGCAAACACTGGGAGGTATTATCCTGACCAACTTTCTTATGGTTGACCACATGGCGTTCTCACTGATGTCCGCCATGCAATGTTATTGCCACCTTGTAACTCTTGAATCACACAGGCAGCTGTTGGTTTGAACAAACAGTATTCAAAGAAGGAATTAACATAAAGTGAGGATATTAAAAGCTTAAAGCTGACATGGAGTGGCGTGGAGAGTTTGCGCGGGAGGATGTGGCAATCCGGGTTCCGACAGCTGCTCGACGCTAGAGGGCGTAGTGTGTGTGGTTGTTCATGTAATAACAACAGCGACCTAATCCTTTTTAGCATTCATTCAGAACTAAGCTGTCATTATCCGATCCGATTCAACAGATTCCCCTTCATTGAAACTGCCGGTATTCACCGGTATATTGGGAATGGTGCTAATCTGTTATTAACCTTGACATTGATATCTACTTCGATTGGCAATATGAATTATCCAGGCATTGATTAGTGTACATCTCTTTGTGCTTACCGATCAGATCTGTTCAATGTTGACATTGGTCACCATGGGATGAATCCGAGCAAATGATTAGGTGTCTGGGGATGAATTTGTGGGTTGCTAGGCACGATGTGAATGTAGTCAGGAATACGTCTCACCATGCAGTTATCAACTGTTCTGGCGATTTATATTTTCAACACAAACATCGCGGACAGTAAAATACAGCTTGAGCATTCTTTGATGGTTCAGTTTGATTTGAAAATCACGGAGATCCGTGCAAACGAATACATTCATTGAGGTAAATACGAGTTGTTTGCCTTGACTCGTCCGAGCCCCTCCCCAGTTCATATCAAGGACGGAACACACCTCGATGTAAAGAAATGGTCTCCAAAAGTATGTGAATGTAAGTAGATAAAGTCACGTGACTGACTCGTGGCGGTAGAATTGCTTCTGCCTATGACAACAAAGACACGTGCTAACATTGGGCCGCGATTTATAGCACGCACATCAAGTACTAGATTAAAATCATATCAAGCGCATTAAACCGACATGGCCAAATCTAAGGGTTCGAATTGAAAAAGCGTTGGCGTTCAGCCCTGCTCAGATGGTGATATATATATATATATATATATATATATATATATATATATATATATATATATATATATATAGATATATATATATATATATATATATATATATATATATATATATATATATATACATATATATATATATATATATATTATATATATATATATATATATGTATATATATATATATATAGTTTATGTATATGTATATGTATGTCTATATATGTATGTATCTATATATATGTGTATATATATAAATATATATATGTATCTCTATATATATATGAATATATATATCTATATAATATCTATATCTCTCTCCTCTATATATATATATCTATATATATATATATATATATAT
Source organism: Urechis unicinctus (assembly GCA_034190875.2). Classification (NCBI taxonomy): domain Eukaryota; kingdom Metazoa; phylum Annelida; class Polychaeta; order Xenopneusta; family Urechidae; genus Urechis; species Urechis unicinctus. Next base: position 14,138,867 of record CM067345.1, on the reverse strand, counting down.
ATATATCTATATATATATATATATATATATATATATATATATATATATATATATCAATACGAGGTCCTACAGGGCTAGATAGTGTTACACGAGATAGGGCGAGATCAAACCAGATCCATCGTTATGATAAATTTGTAAAATTAGGTAGCTCACAAATCAAGGGAACAGTTTTCAATCACTCAGTGGTCCTACATTATGATATGTTGACTCGAGCGTGTTGGCTACAACCGTCGAACTTACTATATATGGTATGCTTACGCAGGCAGCATAGTGGACTAGGAATGTGTCTAACATACGTATATAGTGCTGCTAATACCGCGGAAGTGGTGTATGATAGCGGGGGATTGCGGTTATACTATAGGATGGGTCTACCAGATATTAACCGCACATTGCGTCTCCATATAGCTCTACTACAACAGATAGCAGATGGGTCCTTTCTCTATCCCGATTTTAATGCCTATAGCCATGTGTTCCCATGACCTCAAAATAGACAAAAACGCACTACGAATGATATCCATCAAGACGAACGATGCAGCCGTGATCACGTGACGTATTCATGCTAAAGACCTATCATCCCGAAATAATGACTACGATGAAACTTGGTTGACCTTCATTGACGTCGACTGGCATATGGTTTTAATTATGAAACTCATGTAAATTGTTTTTGCACGAAGCCTCCGGAGTTAAGGTAAGTTTTTAATGGCTATACACCTATGGCTTTCATTTGGATGCATGCAAGGTGACCACAACGACGAGTTTTAACTTCGTCACTTGAGGGCTTACCGGGACGAGGTCGGATGATAATGATGATGATTAGGATGATAATGATGACTTTGGGATCTAATAAATGATCTATCGCTCATAGGGCATGAGATCAAGGCGAGTTTTCCATTGAGCAAAAAATATTAGTGCAGCGAACATTCAAATCGTTGAAATAACAAATAGAACTGTTGTTTTGGTTTGTGAGGAATTAAATCATCAACTCGTCATCGGAAGGATTGGTCAGCATTCGCCCGTCTTTGTTTACCTGGCAGAATATTACGCTGTCCATGTTACGTAAAAATATTGCGGCCAGGTTGGAGACAAAGTAACACCTTGTTACACCTTGATTACATAACTGGCGCCGCTGAATAATTTGATGTAAAAGTCTCTCAAGGCTTAGTGATAAGACATGTAGAAACGACAATTGTAACTCGACAGCTATACTGAATAATTGATGGTCGTTTAGTGCCTGGGCTGAAGTTGAGCCTTTGTTGTCTTCCACATCATTCTGTCAGGCAATGAAATAATTCATACCCATCGAACGTATTGCATTGATGTAATGCTGGAAACATTGGGATAATACTTCAGCCGAAGAAATTATGCGGCAGTATCTATAGGGCCCTCGTGTTATTTATCAAAACAACTTATTCATATATTGATGTGTGATCTGACTAGGATGCAGACAATGTACAGGTTGTTTCCCGTTAAATTTTGAACATTGTTATTGTGACTATGCCTTGGCAGTGAGGGCGGTTTACCAGCGGTCGTAATTGATTTAAGGGACCTAAGAGAGTGCTATTCCGGCTGATTACAAGGCTCAGTCAAATCGGAGCCCCAAGTCACGTAGCTACGTACGGCACGCTGTAACTGATGGGTGTATTCTGCGCTCCCAGCAAGATAAGTGGCTTGATGGATTGTCTGGTACGGTTTGTGTTTGCGGTGTTTGCGTAACCCTGTTGTCTTACCACGCCATTGCTTCGGTTTGTCTGTCTTTCTCGCTGGACATGCCTCCCCTGCCCCTCCCTCTCTGTATCTCACTTTCTCTAAGCTTCATTACCCCGCACACTTAATATTTTTCTCTTCGTTGATGAACCAAATGCAGCTTCTTCTCTCTTTCTCTATCCTTCATCGCCCGTGTTGTGATCCAACCATTCCAGGATCAATATTTACCCTCGTTGTATCAACCTTTCTTTCTGAAGTTGTCTTAACATCTGTTCCATGCTTTCCTTTAAGTTTCACTTAACTCCCATTTGCTCTCGTTTGTATCTCTCTGCTCGCTCGCTCTCTCTATCTCTCTGCTCGCTCGCTCTCTCTCTAAGCTCTCTCTTATCTCTCTCTCGCTCGCTCTCTATCTCTCTGCTCGCTCGCTCTCTCTATCTCTCTGCTGCTCGCTCGCTCTCTCTCGCTCTCTCTGCTCGCTCGCTCTCTCTATCTCTCTGCTCGCTCGCTTCTCTCTCTGCTCTCTCTGCTCGCTCGCTCTCTCTATCTCTCTGCTCGCTCGCTCTCTCTATCTCTCTGCTCGCTCGCTCTCTCTATCTCTCTGCTCGCTCGCTCGCTCTCTCGCTCTCTCTGCTCGCTCGCTCTCTCGCTCGCTCTCTGCTCGCTCGCTCTCTCTATCTCTCTGCTCGCTCGCTCTCTCTTCTCTCTCTCTCGCTCGCTCTCTCTCTCTCTCTATCTCTCTGCTCGCTCGCTCTCTCTATCTCTCTGCTCGCTCGCTCTCTCTATCTCTCTGCTCGCTCGCTCTCTCTATCTCTCTGCTCGCTCGCTCTCTCTATCTCTCTATGCTCGCTCGCTCTCTCTATCTCTCTGCTCGCTCGCTCTCTCTCTCTCTCTCTGCTCGCTCTCTCGCTCTCTCTATCTCTCTGCTCGCTCGCCTCTCTCTCTCTGCTCGCTCGCTCTCTCTATCTCTCTGCTCGCTCGCTCTCTCTATCTCTCTGCTCGCTCGCTCTCTCTATCTCTCTGCTCGCTCGCTCTCTCTATCTCTCTGCTCGCTCGCTCTCTCTATCTCTCTGCTCGCTCGCTCTCTCTATCTCTCTGCTCGCTCTCTCTCTCTCTATCTCTCTGCTCGCTCGCTCTCTCTATCTCTCTGCTCGCTCGCTCTCTCT
>CM067345.1:14098500-14128500 GCA_034190875.2 Urechis unicinctus | reverse complement strand
TTTCCAAGGCGTGGTTTTGACCTGGTAGGTGCCGGGTTGTTTAGGGTGTTGGTTGACCTGGTAGGTGCCGGGTTGTTTAGGGTGTTGGTTGACCTGGTAGGTGCCGGGTGACCTAGTAGGTGCTGAGTGGTTTAGGGTGTTGGTTGGTTGTTCCAATTAAGATCGCAGATTCATAACTAAGTTGGTGGGGTTGTATAACATCAATTATATATGGTCTTATATAGAGTTATAGTGATTTCCTAAGCCCGCTTACCTTTAGCTGTCGTAGGGCGGTTGGTTACTTGCTGTGTCTTCTACTTGGCTGCTTTCACTGTTCCTTTACTAGCTTCTTCGTGGTTATCTAGCTGGCTAGTTCTCTTCTTCTTGGCGGGTCGGCTACAAGTGACCGTACAAGTGCCCAGTCACTTGTACATTTCTTTGCCGCCTAAAAGGCCAGGGCGGTTCCGGGGGACGTGTGTTACTAGCGCTGACACGTTAAGGGCCAAGCTCCTCAGAGGTGTCATACGCTTTTAATGCAACGCCGTCACGTTAAAGCCATTGGACCACAGCGGTGGTACGTCACCACACTCCCCCCCCACCGTATGATGATGGAGTTGGACCCCACCCTGGACTTTCCCAACCCCCCGGACCGATATGCCCCCCATCACATCTCGTAGAGTCGACAAGTATTCAGGGCAGTGATGTTAATAAGCTCCACTGGATCCTTGCCGACTTCCCGCGCCACCAAAGCCGCCACCACCCCTATATGGCTGGGTGATGGGCAGTTTAAAATAGGGGGCATCTGTCTCTAACAACAGGCGATCCAGGGGGATGGAGCGCAGGGCCTCGAGCTGGCAGGTACTGAAACCTCGCACCAGCCGAGTGAACCCAAAATGGACGTTCGGAAACTTCGACGCCCACCGGCTAACCACATCCCCAGATCCCGAGAAACAGTGGAGGTGAATCCGCTGCTCTCTGGGCACCTGACCAAGCAGCTGATACAGGGCACAGCAATATGCCTCTGTGCCGTCATCTCCCTTCATTCCCCGGATGTGCAAAACCAGCACATGCCGGGGCTCCAGGAGGGACAGCACGTGGTGTAGGGCATGCTGCTGTGTCCCCCATTCAGCAGGGGGGACTGAATGGTCTATGCCAACCTCCCCAAGACCGACAACTTCGGACCGTTTGAGAAGGTTGGACATCACCTGCATTTGGTCCGATGTGCACTTCGCTGCATGCTTGGGGTGAAGACCAATCGCGACCCGTATTTTGTGCTGCCCCAGGCGGAGGATTTCCTCGACACTGGGGGTAAGTGGCGGGGTCGCAATAGTTGGCCACAGCACCCCCAACGTCGACAGCGAAGGCAGACTGGGGCTTGGCAGCCATGAACAATTTACTCGGCCCAGACTTCCGTGATAGGCCCAGGGAAGTCAGGGCCCTGTCCATGTGGAAGTGGGAATCGAAGGCCACAGGAAGCTGAGGTTCCGGTTCGGCAGGCCCCTGCCCCGCCCCGCTCCCCTCGACCCTACCACACTGTGCAGGCCGACGGCCCAAGTCCCAGACGAGCTCCCTCTCACGGGGCCCGAGCCGGGACAGCAGAGCCATCAGAGGTTGCCAGTGGAGGAGGACCGCGGGCGAATTTGGGGGCTTGAGACAGAAGCTATTAGGAACCGGATCCTCGTGGACCCGACAGAACTCCCGCATTGACTCCTTCAATAATCCCGTCGGTTCCCTCAGGCCTTGGCATCCAAAACCGCCTAACCCCTCTGCGAGGTGGACCAAGAATTTTAAGTCTCGGCCCGGCCCCAGCAGATAGTTGGCGATCACATGGAGGACAGACAATCGTTGCCTTGTCACATCCATGGGGTCCAGGCCTTCATTAAAAACCTCCGGGACATGTTTGGTAAAGCTGTGCGTTTTTGGAGACGCGTACGAATCCCCACACCCAGGAATGGGACATCTAGGTGTGGACTTCCCCTTGTGGCCGCCCATGTCCCCTCGGGGCGTCTCGCTTACAGCCCCCTGGGACCCACCCTGCACCACCAGGGGTCGTGAGTTGGCTGTTGATTGGGGGAAGGGGTCGTTGCCGATAGTCATGGGCTTGTGTGCCTTCTTCGACTTGGATGACCCTGCACCCCCCTTTTGCCGCTTTACAGGCAAAGTGATGATCAGCGCTGGCGCTGCAGTTGCCTGCGCAGCCGGCTGTTTTCGATCACCTGCCTTTGCCTTCCTTCCCCTTCGGGCTTTTTTACCTGCCCGTCTGGACTTGGAAGGGGGTCTTACATCGGGACCAGCCAAATCATCAGCGACACCTGGGCCTTCGATACATTCCACTTGCCTATGTGGATGACCCGAAGGCCCCAAACCAGTGGCAGGGGTTGGGTTACTAAGGGGAGAGCTTGGAAGATTGAAATCCTCCCCCCTTCCCAACTACTGACCCAGGATGGACACAGGTTCGGAATCGGATCATTCCCCTGTATGTTCCAGCTCCATTTATGACGTTGCAACCTCTGCTCTAGTGCCACCCATAACAAGGGGTGACCCTTTTCCAGAGGCCCCAAACATGGGCACTAAGCCTGGCCCTGCTGAGTCAGGGTGGCTGCTGCCCATGCCCCTCCCTGAGCTGGCTACAGGCCGCCCTGAGGACGCCTGCAACGTTCGCTCAGGGTCACTGGCGCCATCGTTGGCCGAAACATGCGGCAAGGACGGGTCTAAAGCGAGCCTGTAGTCCTTGCTTGGTCCGGCTGGCAACGGAGCTTGGACGCGCCCCCTGCTAGGCAGGCCGATTGGGAATACATTGTGGTGTATCCACTCCCGGCTGCAGGGACAGCGCTGTCTTAGCTGCCAACCGCAACCACTGCTGGTCTTTTCTCGCTTTTCTTTAGTCACCTGGTGGATTAACACTTCTACGCTCTGTGCCCTCGTTGTTCTGGGACACATCAATTGCTCCACCAGGGACCTAGCAGGTATTAGACCCTCCTTCATTACCCTAGCCGCAATACCACTCTTACCATGAGTTGCCATCCTGAAATCAGAGTAACACTTGGGATGCAGTTATGGCTCACATTCAAACTCCACCGATCCCACAACGAACCCGGACATAGCCGTTTCTCTACCAGCAGTCAGTAGCCTACTATCCCTGACCTTCCGAGGCTGTTGACCTAGCTGGCGGAAAACACGGTCAGACATAATTGTGACTTCTGCAGCGGTATCGACAACGGCATCTACAGTCATACCAACAATCTGCACTAGCAGGGTAAACCGAGACGCGGATAGGAGTTGGCCCACCAATATTCTTTCATTGGGCACCTCATGGATCTCATTATCACACTGGGTTCCCTCTTTGATCTCACCATCAGACAATACACCATCATCAGGCCATGTTTTTCCGTCTCTGGACTACATTTCATCTCCACTCAAATGCATCCCCTCTTCATCCATGGGAGACATTGGGCCCATTAACTCTGCTTCATATTGATCACTGTCCGTAGAAGACTTGCTATCACTCGTGAGGTTGAATTATGCAGGCTCACTTCATCACTATTTCCTGAGTCATCTTGGGAAGAATCAGAGTTTTCTCCAGGTGCAGCAGCATCCACTTGCACCTCTTCATCCTCATCACTACTATCAATGATATCCGCATCTGGAGACGGGTGATGAGTTTCTTCTCTGAATCGGATGTGAGTCTAGGCTGAGGGTTATCTCCCAAAATGGATAGTGATCCACCTGATTCTCTGCATCAACATCACAAGGGCTTTCACCAGGCACCTCATCGATTACGCTGCTACTGGCCAACTCCGTCACCGGTCCCCCAACCCGTTGTGCATCATGAGGTCCCCTGTAGTTGTCCAATGGTGTCGATTATGGTGACCCAATGGATTGAGGAGCCGAGTTTGCTTGATTAACTTGGGTAAGAGGGGGTATACGAGGTGCCATGGACATTCCTGTGGCGCCAGATGAGCTACCTTTTGCTCGCTCTCTCAGCCCTTGTCCCTTTCGTGCCGCACTACCTTCACCGGCAGTGCTGACATTCTGGGGAGGAACCGGAGGTGGCATTGGTGCATCGGCGGAAGTACACAGGTCGCCATGAACCTGTATCCTAGGCCCCTTACCCGCCAGAACCTTACCCCAGGCTCTACCTTTTACAGCATCACCACAACCCCCTACAGCCCCACAACCCACACAGACCGGAGGCACTAGTGTTGAGGGGATCGGCGACCTGCCCCTTGGCCCGACCCCTGGGCGTTTCCCGACTTTGTTCCCTGAGGAGTTCTGGGACTCCCTTCCCGGGCCATTGGGCATTCCCTCTTAAAGTGCCCCTGTTTCCCACAACGGAAACAGGGCCCAGCTTCTCTTTTGGGAGATTTATAACGGGAGGGACTCTGAGTAGCTTTGGGTGACCCCTGATCTTTCAGCTTTTGCATGGCCCTAGTCAGGGTCAGGACCTCACGCTGCAGCTGACTCATCAGGCGCGCGAGGCTCTCCACCTCACCAGGGCCAGTTACTGCTGAAACCCTTGGGGGTACCCCCTCCCCTTCCCTTCCCCGCCTCCGGGACTGCTTTCCGTAGCATGCCTGGTATTGTTGTTGGAAGTCCTTTACCAGGTCTATTGCTTCGCGGAGGGTTTGCGGGTGCCGCAAGAGGGTGTGGTGCGCCGCATCTCGATCCTGCAGCCCCTGGCAGAAGCGAGACACCGTCTGCCACACCCTGTAATTGTCGGGCAGGCCAGACAATGCCTCGAGTGACAGACTTCTGATTCTGTCACTCCACTCCATAAGGTCCTCCCCTGGTGCCTGCGTGGCCTGGATGAACTTGGCCTGGGCGACCTCGTACAAGTCCCCAGAACCAAAGAGGTGCTCAAGTTCATCCATCACGACACCAAAGGGAACACCCAGATCATCCCCTATGATGGCGGAGTGGACCGCTGCCGCCTTTCCCACCATAGCCCAGCATAGGCATTCGCTCTTCTGATCCTCAGACCAGCCGCGAGCGAATGCATATCGCTCAAATCGCTGCCGGAAAATCTTCCACCCCCGGACTCCATCAAATGAAAGGCCCTAGGGAGGGCCTTGGCGGGGTCCCATCCCCTGCTGTCATAGGGACCTTGGTTATTCCGGTGGTCAGCGACAGGAGCGGCGCTGTATGCAGAGTAGGGGGCCGCAGTTACCGAATGCGGCAACTGTTCAAAGTGGCCCGAGGCGTTCCCCGCAACCCGAGGCCGCTCATACCCACCCTGTGCCGGGAACCTCGACCCGGGACGCCCAGTATAATGGAGATCAGGATTACCCCTCGCACTCCCCGACAAATGGTACCGTCGGAGGTGTGACAGGCAACCGTCTCCTTGGCGACCGCATAGTCCCCACAGAACAGGCATCCCATGGTCGGTTCAGCGGGGGGGTGGGAAGCAGCCTACGGGGGGAAACAATATTACCCCACATTCCCTTAGGGCTGGCAACGGGATGGCGATAAGGAGTGCTAACAACCGCAGCTTGAGGCGGACGGGGGTGTCCTTCAAAACCGGGAGGAACGCGAGGCAGGGCCCGCAGCATAACGCCCGTCGCCCCCATCCGCAGGCACGTCACGGCGGTAGTACCCCCGGAAGTCTCCGACCCCATGTAGCAAGGCGTCGCCGCAAGCCCCGACATCCCCCGACTGGTAGGGAGGCGAGACTGCGTCGACACCTGCAAGGCCGGAAGACCCCAAGTCCAACTCCAGACCCGCGACCCGCCGAGGAATGGGGGCAGGCGTAGACGGCACACGCGGCCAACCCCTCCACTCCTCCCCGACCTGGATACCGCCGACACTCGGGGTTAGTTCCATCGTGGAACCCCGCTTCCGCATACCCGTCCAACCTGGCGCATGCAATCCCGCATCCCGCGAACCGCCTGAAGCACCGAGTGCTTGTATCCCGCTGCCCAAACCCTTATCCCATGCCTTGCTGTTTTGCGGTGGCTCGCTCTGTGTATCGTTACGTCCCGCGCCGCCCAGCGCGGGGTTTGGCGCGAAATCCACCAACGCGAGCGCCGCCGATGACAGGCTCCCCCGAAGCAAAGCCCTTAAAGACACCTCCGTGAAATTGCCCTGTTCCTCCCTGATCACAACAATAGCCGCGGCCAGTTTAGCCCCCACCCCCGGTATTAAACAAAGCATATTAGCTGGGGCATAATTGATAGAGATAGGGGCGTTAGGGGCCGCGCGCGGGAAGGACACATCACAGGAGGCCATCATCAAGAGCTCGACAACAGAGAAACTCAATCAAAACGGTTACGCTGATAGAAATCCGCCCTTCACGAAAACACTACCACGCAATGAACACAGCAAGGCAAACGACAAGCAACCGTAACCCTACAAACAACCACGGCACTTACGTAATAGTCAACTTAAATAGTATACACAAATCAAGCTTGACTAAAGTAAGGCGTAAGGCAGCAAGGCCAAGAAACCACCAGGTGTCAAAAGGCGTACTAATATTTCCTGCGCAAAAGCGTCTAATTAAAAAGTCAGGGCCAGAAACGGTATAAAAACCAGACGTAGATACGATCACTTCTGACACCAATATAGTGATTTCCTAAGCCCGCTTACCTTTAGCTGTCGTAGGGCGGTTGGTTACTTGCTGTGTCTTCTACTTGGCTGCTTTCACTGTTCCTTTACTAGCTTCTTCGTGGTTATCTAGCTGGCTAGTTCTCTTCTTCTTGGCGGGTCGGCTACAAGTGACCGTACAAGGCACTTGTACATTTCTTTGCCGCCTAAAAGGCCAGGGCGGTTTCCGGGGGACGTGTGTTACTAGCGCTGACACGTTAAAAGCTCCTTGTCATACGCTTTTAATGCAACGCAGTCAAAAGCCATTGGACCACAGCGGTGACGTACGTCACCACAGAGTCCCAGAATGTATAGTTACAATGCGGAATAAGTCTTACAATACGAATATATGCCTGGAGCTAAACAAAGTCGCATGAACCATTATGACTTGCGTGTCTGGTGTCATGATGTAGTCGTCATAAGGTTTCATAACCCGGCATCATCAACATGAACTCCCATGCTTATATATGAAGCTGAATTTCAATAGAACAACTACGTTGTCGCTCTTAAAAATGAAGGTAATTTCTCCTGACACAGCATTAATTGGGATTATGATATTTGATATTATACAATCGGAAATATCTATCGCGATCCAAGGTTACACAAAAATGTTTATAACGACGTCAAATGCTCCGAATTTGCCCATCATTGCCCGCAATGACCTCAAATAGCTCACCATAACCACCATTGTCCGTCCTGACCTCATCTGGCTCAGGATGACCTCACATTGTCCATCATGACCTAAATTGGTTGAGTTTAACCTTGAGTGGTATGTCAGCTGGTGGGTGTCCAGTTGCATTGTCACCACAGTTCGCCAAGTTTCGACATCTTGGTATGTTTATCCTCCGCATAGGAGTTAACAAATAACACGGTTTATTTGAAACGGAAGTTCCAAAGGGCAGTTAATCTCAACTTCAATGTGTTAATTTCCATGAGGTCAAAGCACATTACTAGGTTGTGGAAATAATGAATCACAAATAAAAGAATGTTAACTCGCAAAACAGAGAACGTCACCAGAAGCATTTATTCAAAAGGCTATTATTTCATAATGTAAAACGCCAGCTGGTCGTTCATTGGAAGCAGGTATTCACATTAATTACACTTAGGCCCGTAGACTCAGGAGGCAAATTACTGGCGGTTCGGTGAATGCCAGCACCGTGATCTGTTCACTTTGGTGCAGGTCGCTTGCACATGAACGATTCTTTCCTCGAACAGCAGACGTCTTGCCAACGGAATGCCGATGGACGCTCCGTGGTTATGCAGCGCTCATTGTCATTACCGGGTTGTCCAGAAGCGAAGTATATGTAATAAACAGTCGCGCCTCCCAACCACTGGTAACTTTCAGCGCGGCCTTTCCCAACGAAGTCCTTTAAGCCAATATACCAATATTGTAAAGTTTGGTCGGCAAAATCTCTCAGAATAATTTGTCGGATCCAATTCATTTCCTGTAGATTATCAATCCAAGCCAAATTTCCATGGAGGGATTCGCCGAATTGTTCAGCATCATTTTGATTGAGGCGGGAAGTTGCTAAAATTTCACTGAAATGAGCCCCTTCTGTATCGATTCCGAAAGATGCGGGGAGTCTTGCAGATAAAATGACAAGTCACGTTCGCCCATTGAAATCGCCTTGTCGCTTCTATTGTGACACATTGCTCATTTGCCTGATTGGGTTCAGACGTTGCAAATTCACTGAAACGACAAGGCTGTCCTCCGACCCAACAAGTCGCGCCAGCACCAGGACTGTCGTCGTAACCAATGTACCAATATGGCTGGCTAGAACTGCCAACGCCGTTTACTATCATCGCTAATGTCCGCGCTGTAGGTAGTGATATTAGAATCTCAATTACCGTCTTATGTGAGGGAATTGGCCTGGAATAGACATTACTAGGGACATGTGAAGATCTGGAGCATAGAGTTCATAGATTCTATAAGCTGTGTGGGGATTATGAAATGACATGAAATACACCGTCGTCAACAAGCGACGATTCCATGAATTCAACTAAACCACGTGGTATTGATTATCCGACGTCTCGGGATCAGCGTCAGTTAAAGTCATCGGAGTGGTCGAGGCTTCAACGGCTCGAAATTAATCATAGAATTCTACGCGGGATTAAGGGACGCTATGACAAAGCAACAAATGGCGGCTCCCAGGTGGCGTCTTCACGATCTTGCTCGGGCTAAGGATAGAGTGAAACCTCTTAGCGTAACAATAAACTCTTTGCTTTCATCTAAAAATTTACATCTGATGAAATGGTTCACTGTGACAAGCTGTGTGTTGATTAAGAAATTATATGAAACCCACACCTGTCATCATGCGAAGATACCATGAAATCAACAAGATCCTATAAGTCTATTGATCTAACGTCCTGCGTTTATGCGTCTGTTAAATATATGGAGTCATCTGATTGGTCGAAGTGAATCAGACAATTCCACGTGGTTTAAAGAGACGCTATGACAAAGCAACAGGCGACTCACAGGTGGTGTCTTCACATATTGTTTCTGCTGGAGGCTTGAGTGAACACTCTTAGCATAACCTCTAACTCTTTGAGCTCACACCGTTGAAGTCATCACAGCTGACACACGTTTGTCACGATGATCCATTTCTTATAATGTTGCATGATGCTAATCTCTGATTCTTCCATCGCTCATTGGGCCGCAGATCAAGCGAATATGGTTTTCCTTATAACGATCACTTCATACTGTTTATCAAATCGAAATAATTAAAAGGCAGGGTAAACTAATGAGTATATAGAAACTCGAGTGATACATACGAGATCCTGATGTGATTTCCAAACAGCTAATGTGGATCAGCTGCATCACAGTTTAATTTTTCAACAATTCAAAACAATAATTCTGAATAATACTCTATGTCCATCTTATTGGTTCATCATGATTTTATGAAAATGATAAAAGATCTGTGTTCATTTGGCATTTTCGGTGTCCTGGATTCTTGACACTATCTCGTGTGATAATGACCATGTCAGGCGGGATAAGTGGCATTATGATAAACCTACGTTATGATTTGTAACTTGAACAAATTTGGCAGTATCTGCCGAGCTAACCAAGTGCCGTGCTATTGAATCAGTATGATATGTTATTAAAGTATTTACGTGACATTGAGGCTTTGAGTAATGAGTAACCTTCTTACTATCGGATCTAATACAATCACAAGATAGACAGAGCATGGTCATCCGAGATAATTCTCATGCTGTTATAGGCAAGGGTTTGCATCATTAATTTTTCACCAAACTTGATTGAGTGATGTAGATGAATTGGATAATCGCTGCTAGCAACTCTCAACTTATGTGATGCGCATGATATATTGTTGTGGTGCGCATGAAGCCCAGTTGTGTTGGGTATGATAAACTAATGCGATGTACAGTTATCGTGTGTCCACAACACCAGCCGCCTTATGTGTTATATATTTATCATGTATGTAATACAACGACCGCTAATCCCCCTGATGACAATGTAAATACACTAATTGCAAAAGACAAGGGAATCACCAATTTGCTTAGCAGTGGTTTTGTTTTCAAAATTCATAAAATATTCATCTTGACTCCCTGCACCACGTTAAAAATGTAGCGATGAGGTTGAAGAAGAACTAGACATACGACCTCTTACCTAAGGCCAGCTTCTATCACTATGTACTGCTGTTATACGCAACAAGGGACCACAACTATCCAAATCTACTCAAGGTCTTTTAAGGCGCCAGCCATGGAGATATTGTTAGCACGTTTTCTCATATATAACCAGCCTAGTGACGACGGTAATGTTCCAGTTGATGAGGGACGAGTTAATGTTTTGCCGTTTAGCTGGCTGATGGCGCTGCTGTGAATGGTCGCATATTTGTTTGGGTGGAGGAAGATGGGAGCCCTCGTTGTGTTGCTACAATCTCTTTGATAGCTCTTGGAAGAAAAACCATTGAGGTTTGACCTCATGCAACAGTTTACCGAATGAGATGTCTGAAACCCCATCATTGAACTGTTACTAAAGCATACTGAATCTGAAAGAAAGCGATTTCAGGTCGTGGCTTAATCGAATCGTGCTGCACTACACTGAAACGATGTTGTGTTTACTTCTCACAGCAGTGCGCCTTTGGACAGAACAGTCTCTTTGCAGCGTGCCCAAAACATTCTTTTACGCTATGATAGTAAAAATGATATAATAACGATAAAATCATAATGGTGTTTTTATCATTTTGTTGCTATTATGAGTTTTGACCCCATAGAACAGTTAACCGATGAAGAAAGACTCATTCAGACTATTTGAACTATTCCAAATGATAACCAGAGGTGCTTTTCAAACACAAAGATTCTAGTTTGTGTTTGGATTGAACCGTATAATGCAATTCATTTTTTCAAATAAAAAGACATCTGAATAGCATGGTAATGAATTACTAAATTGACATCACCGACAGATATGTTTCTTTCTCACGAGCTATTAGCCTTTTCAGCACGCTATCCTTTAACTGTCACCACAAATCATTCCGACGGAAATCGCCTAATATAATCATATGTGACTATGTTTTAATCTGCCACAAACGAATTCAGCGCGAGAGGCCTGAATGCAACTTCTGGATAAAACAACTATACAAGTTGGATAACTGAAGCACGAGTTCTGAGGAGAATCGAATGGGATTTTATGGAAATTCTGCAAACTTCATTTCTATCATTTAGGTATATCCCTGACAAGTCACCCACCATGACTATGACTTTGCTTAAGCCCAGTTGTGTGAACGCGCCACATTGCATTCATATAAGTATTACAGCGTTCTTCAAGGTAGAATGAATGTCAGATAAACTACATATTTTAGACATCAAGCAATCGTTATGATTGAAAAGGGATGTACCGTGGGAATCAATGAACGTTGATCCGAAGGCCGTTCACTGTCACATGACGACTAAACCAGAATCTGACCTGTTTCCTGTCAGCCTTTTCATCGGTCTCGACCCTTTTGCTCGGAAAACCAGACGCCTTAGAATGTTTATTTTAGTGGCTACATACGAAAGCAATACTGAGCGTCATGATCCTAATCAACAATCAGTGAAACGTCGACGCCGAATTCCGTCCCTCGCAGCAAGCGCGGCGTACACAACAATGTCAATCATGGCTAAATAATTGTAATAAATCGGGCTTATTTCACCAAGTTAACTTCGATAGTTTTATAACACAGCATGACAATATTAATGACTGCAGTATCATTTTTAGAGGGTGTTTTGTACTGAACTGTGTACATGCAATGTGTCATCTGTTGGTCAATCTTGTAGGCGTTCCTCTTTTGAGTGCAATTAATTACCAATTTTCTAAGACAAAAAATTTCTAATTTTCGTATTAAGATTTCGTTGATCCATTTGGGGCTACAACCGCAAACCCGAGTCAAATATGTAACCCTGCTATTTCTATGGCATTCGCCTGACGGGACGCGATTCATCAGCTGTATATGGCATAAGGAAGACGCGCTTAGACGTCGAAGCTACAAGCAACTAGTGGAGTTCTAGCGATGATTCAAATATATTATGGAATTGCTTAGCAACTCAACCTGTTTGCAACTCATTTGCACATATTCGTAATTCAGAACGCCGATATCGAGTTGGTCCTATTGTATGCAATATCGGACGTGTGCTTGATATCCTTCATTGAAGCTAAGACGGGAAATGGCCCAACTTATATTCGATGCATAATATATTGATTGCCATTTCAATGTACTGCCAATCGACTACGTGTATGTAAAATCACAATCCTTGATATTTGACGGCTTTCTGTCACAGCTAGCTCATATTCAGCCTTTTCGCTTGCTATTGTTCAGCAGCCGTAGATATTGCAACCATGGGTAACCGAGCCTCGTTCTTAAAGTTATTGAAAATATTCGTTCTTGTTGTTCTCCTAAGTGCATTGTTCATTGTTATACTCGACGAAGGCGGATTCCTGAAGTCATCAAACGTATACAGAACTACATTTGTCGGGAATACAGAAGGTACCTCCGGAAGCACACGGACGCCAGATGCCAGTGATAATCCAAGAAAAACACTACCTCGGTCAGAAACGCCATTTCTGAAAACACCAATGACAACTCCATCAGAAATACCATCGCTGGAAACACCAACGACAACTCCACGGGGAGCACCATCGCTGGAAACACCAACGATAGTTCCTCCAGGAACACCATCGCTGGAAAGACCAGCAATAGCTCCATCAGAAACACTATCACAAGGAAAGCCAATGACCACTCGATCAGAAACACAATCACTGGACAGACCAACGACAGCACCATATAAAACACCATCACTGGAAACACCAACGACAACTCTATCAGAAAAACCATCAGAATCATCATCGGAAAACGCAGGTAACACAAATTAAGGATCAACATTATATTCCACCGGCGAAGCCATTTTCCAAGCCATTCTGCTCAAATAACTTATTTCAAAAATACTACTTGGCGAACGCCTCATTTCCGGAAAACGGATTGTGGTTGAACGACAGCAAGAGGAACAAGACTCAGTATCAACTCGATTTCTGTGAATTTCGATCTTTTAATTTCGAGCAGTGTGTAAAGCAACAAAACTGGAGCACAATCCTTGTCCTCGGTGATTCTAATGGAGCACGGTACTTCAAAAGTCTAAAACAAATGTTCAACTTGAGCCACATAAGTTGCAAAATATTAAGTACAGGTGTTAATGTTTTATATCATCCAACCAATTATCACGGTAACCAAAAGACGCTACCACGTGCTATTCAGCTACACAAAAAAGAATGTAGGACATGCATTAGCGAGTTAGCCATCTGCGAGAAAGTAATTGATGGCAATGTATTATTTCAGATGCACATTGAATATATAAGTTTCGGGAGATTGATAGATCCTTCGGTTCGTGTACCCCTTAACGCCTTCAATATTTCAACAGCCGAGCATCAGCTTGAATACCTGTTTAAGATCTTCTACGGAAGCCGGTTCCCTGATGCCGTTTTCTTTTTTCTTCCATTTACTCACGAGAAAAAACGCTTAACACCTACTAGTTTACAGAGTGAGATGGAGTCAATCCTCAAGCTTATTAGAACATTTATGCCTGAACGAAGTTCATTCTATTGGATCCCATGTTTTGCTGAGAATGAAGTTCGTAGGCTACATAGTATGGGTAGGGGCCAGCTTTACGGTGGCTTGTGGCCGACTGACATGGTCTACAGTCTTAACATAGCCACGTTCCATGCATTACGTTCTGTACTCAGTTTACCAGACACCAACCATTATGGTTTCATCAATTTGGTCAATATGTCATTACCTGTGCTCGACTGGAATCTTGATGGTGTACATTATGAGGCCCAGTGGTATAGTCACGTGTGGAATGGAATATTCAGTACCCTCTGCAATTCAGTGCAAATGTGATTTGTGATTACATGGCCCTCTATTTATGTCAGCATGATATGCTGCTGTTGTGTGCATGATAAACTGTTGTGGTGTACATCATAAAGTTTTGTGTTTGGCATGGTATACTGTTGTGTTTGGTATGATATACTCTAATGGCGCGAATAATATGCTGCTGTGATGTGGACGATAAACTGTCGTGGAGCGCATATTATACTGTTGTGTTGCATATGGTAAACAGTTGTGTTGCTTGATATACTGTTGTGGTGAATTGATAAACTGTTGTGGTTGGCATGATATAATTATGTGGTGGGCATCATGTACTGCTGTGGTGCGCATGATATACTGTTTTGTTTGGAACGATATGCTGTTATGGTGCGCATGATATGCTGTAGATGTGGGCATGATGTATATGTCTATGTCATTGTCCAGGCAGAGCTTGTTATTTAATTTACCAGTCGCTCATCGCTGCTGATGTTCACTGAATATTGATTTTAAATACAGGTGAAATTTCAATGCACATAATTATGACTCCATAATCAATATGTTGGGATGCAGAACCACGTGTAACTCTTTCTTTGCATTCTACCCGTGATTCATCCTTATTGGACAATAATTTCATATTCAACACCTGTTGCAACACGTTATAAAAAACAATATCATATGGCAATTTATTGTTCATAAAGCCCGACGAGAAAATAAAGTACGTGGGTATTAATTGTGATAGTCAATACATATTCGTGAAGAGATGGATCGAAATGACCTTTCCATGTGAATTGTATGTACAATAGCGCATCGAAAAGGGAGCGATTCATATGGCCTTCGATTTGGATATAGTGATTCAAGTTCGTGTAGACTGTTTCAGATGGGACGTACCTCACATAGCATGGCTGTTTCAACTATTCACATTGTTAGTATAGCTTTAGGATATATTCAAGTATGACATATATTCAAGTATTACTGTCCTCGATCTTACATCAAATAATTTATAGCTTCGCTGAGAGGGTTCACTTTGGGTGGCTCTGTGGTGATCTTTTCCCTTATTATAATACACGGCAATCGTTAGCTGGCGCTACCGTGAGATTAACAAAATTCCATGGAAATACTTGGCTGTTGTCACTGCGATTGATGAGAGAGGGAAAAACGTCGCTTTGCAGAGCCTTTCTGCTTACCGAAAATAACTTCAATATGAAATAAACGTCAACTTGATAAATTGCCTGGGCAAACCTTTCACAGCATCCGCGCCGTTTACTATCATTGCTAAATGTCCACGCTGTAGGTGGTGATATTAGAATGACATGAAATACACCGTCGTAAACAAGCGACGATTCCATGAAATTATCAAAACCACATGGTATGGTTGATCCGACGTTTTGGGCGTCAGTTAAAGTCATCGAGTCATTGGAGTGGTCGAGGCTTCAACGGTTCGAAATTAATCATAGAATTCTACGCGGGATTAAGGGACGCTATGACAAAGCAACAAATGGCGGCTCCCAGGTGGCGTCTTCACGGTCTTGCTCGGGCTACGGATAGAGTGAAACCTCTTAGCGTAACTATAAATTCTTTGCTTTCATCTAAAAATTTACATCTGATTAAATGGTTCACTGTGACAAGCTGTGTGTTGATTTTGAAACTATATGAAACCCACACATGTCATCATGCGAAGATACCATGAAATCAACAAGATCCTATAGGTCTATTGATCTATCGTCCTGCGTTTCTGCGTCTGTTAAATATATGGAGCCATCTGATTGGTCGAAGTGAATCAGACAATTCCACGTGGTTTAAAGAGACGCTATGACAAAGCAACAGGCGACTCACAGGTGGCGTCTTCACATATTGTTTCTGCTGGAGGCTTGAGTGAACACTCTTAGCATAACCTCTAACTCTTTGAGCTCACACCGTTGAAGTCATCACAGCTGACACACGTTTGTCACGATGATCCATTTCGTATAATGTTGCATGATGCTAATATCTGATTCTTCCATCGCTCATTGGGCCGCAGATCCAGCAAATATGGTTTTCCTTATAACGATCGCTTCATACTGTTTATCAAATCGAAATGATTAAACGGCAGAGTAAACTAATGAGTATATAGAAACTCGAGTGATACATACGAGATACTGATGTGATTTCCAAACAGCTAATGTGGATCAGCTGCATCACAGTTTAATTTTTCAACAATTCAAAACAATAATTCTGAATAATACTCTATGTCCATCTTATTGGTTCATCATGATTTGATAAAAATGATCCAAGATCTGTGTTCATTTGGCATTTTCGGTGTCCTGGATTCTTGACACTATCTCGTGTGTTAATGACCATGTCAGGCGGAATATGTGGCATTATGATAAACCCACGTTATGATTTGTAACTTGAACAAATTTGCAGTATCTGCCGAGCTAACCAAGTGCCGTGCTATTGAATCAGTATGATATGTTATTAAAGTATTTACGTGACATTGAGGCTTTGAGTAATGAGTAACCTTCTTACTATCGGATCTAATACAATCACAAGATAGACAGAGCATGGTCATCCGAGATAATTCTCATGCTGTTATAGGCAAGGATATTATAAATTTTTCACCAAACTTGGTTGAGCGATGTAGATGAATTGGATAATCGCTGCTAGCAACTCTCAACTTATGTGATGCGCATGATATACTGTTGTGGTGCGCATGAAGCCCAGTTGTGTTGGGTATGATAAACTAATGCGATGTACAGTTATCGTGTATCCACAACACCAGCCGCCTTATGTGTTATATATTTATCATGTATGTAATACAACGACCGCTAATCTGTTGTACATTTATCACCAGAAATGATTAATCCCCCTGATGACAATGTAAATACACTAATTGCAAAAGACAAGGGAATCACCAATTTGCTTAGCAGTGGTTTTGTTTCGAAAATTCATAAAATATTCATCTTGACTCCCTGCACCACGTTAAAAATGTAGCGATGAGGTTGAAGAAGAACTAGACATGCGACCTCTTACCTAAGGCCAGATTCTATCACTATGTACTGCTGTTATCCGTAAAAAGGGACCAAAACTATCCAAATCTACTCAAGGTGTTATATAACCAGCCTAGTGACGACGGTATTGTACCAGTTGATGAGGGATGAGTTAATGTTTTGCCGTTTAGCTGGCTGATGGCGCTGCTGTGAATGGTCGCATATTTGTTTGGGTGGAGGAAGATGGAAGCCCTCGTTGTGTTGCTACAAGCTCTTTGATAGCTCTTGGAAGAAAAACCATTGAGGTTTGACCTCATGAAACAGTTTACCGAATGAGATGTCTGCAACCACATCATTGAACTGTTGCTAAAGCATACTGAATCTGAAATAAAGCGATTTCAGGTCGTGGCTTAACTGAATCGTGCTGCACTACACTGAAACGATGTTGTGTTTACTTCTCACAGCAGTGCGCCTTTGGACAGAACGGTCTCTTTGCAGCGTGCCCCAAAACAGTCTAGTACGCTATGATAGTAAAAATGATATAATAACAATAAAATCATAATGGAGTTTTACCATTTTGTTGTCATCATGTGTTTTGAACCCATAGAACAGTTAACCAACGAAGAGAGTCTCAATCAGACTGTTGAACTATTCCAAATAAAAATCAGAGGTGTTTTTCAAACAAAAAGATTCTACTTTGTGTTTGGATTGAGTCTTATAATAGAATTCTTTTTTCAAATAATAAGACATTCGAATAGCATAGTAACAAATTATTTAATTGACATCACCAAACAATACGCAATAAGAGCATGATATTCATGTGCCTGGCAAGTGCACACCACGCCCATTATAAACTAAACCTTGTCCATAACTCGAATATCAAGTATAGAATTTACGCGATATGAGGTTAATTTCATAATGCCAGTGCTTCACAAATTAGTCTGCTTTTATGCCACTATCAGCTTTTGGTAGGCATTGGTGTAAAGTGGGTTCCATTGCGAGAGACTTGAGAAGATTGTTGAAAGCGATCAGAAAAGAACGTCACATCAACTGTTTTGTGCTTATTTCGGGAAAATTATTTGTTCAGTGCATAAAACCAAGAATACCGGGGAATATCAGGCACATCATACTCTTAGCCTGACTAGTCTAGCACTACTGACAGATCAAGTTTGAAATCCTGTGGTCTTGGAAGCATACTCCCTGCATACAACCCAGGCACGTTAGCGTTGTTCGATGAATTCTTTGCTTTACTTTAGCACAGAAATATTACTCATATTCCCATGAGGTAGAAAAAGGTTCCAGCAGTAAGTGATTTTATAAGTGTCCAAGACAGGGGTAATAGGGTCATTCATTACAGGGCACCGACAGATATGTTTCTTTCTCACGAGCTATTAGCCTATTCAGCACATAATCCCTTAACTGTCACAAAAAATCAGTCCTACGGAAATCGCCTGATATATATTCATATGTGACTGTGCTTAACTCTGCCACACATATTCCACGCAAAAGGCCCGAATGCAAATGAGACCACAATCTGAACAACCACTATACATTTTGGATACCTTAAGCACATGTTCTGAGGAGAATATAGTAGGATTCTATGTAAAAGCTGCAACCGCAGACATAAGAGAAATTATGTGCAAACTTCATTACTATCAAGTGGCATATTTAGGTATATCCCTAACAAGTCACCCACCATGACTATGACTTTGCGAGTCAACGCGCCACACTACATCGTAATAAGTCTTACAGTGTTCTTCGCGGTAGAAATGTCAGATAAACATCAAACGATAGTAGCAAACGATCTAGTGAGACTAAAGACACGTGAATGGGCAGAACTCTTAAAAACGCCTGTTATCTATAAAACAGGGCGCCCAGATTCTGAAATACTGTTTCCTCAAAAAGAGACCTATTTCAAGACACATACAAATATATTACAAAACATTGTGTTGCCCAGAAGAAACAGAGTGTTGAAACAGGTGGTATGATTTTGGAAAGATATTTACCACAGCGAGCTTTCATATTTACCTAACTCTATCTGGAACTTAGTGGTTCACACATGGAGACATTTGCTGATTTCCTAGTGCAAATCTTCTTATCTGGCAATCTTTCCATTAACTCATTTTGCATTAAACAAACAAGTATTGCTGGTTGTGGTTGGATTGACACTTGACAGACAGAGCTTAGTCGCCCGAGACAATTATCATGGTGTTATAGGCAACGAGTTTCATTATAAATGTTACACTAATAAGGGTTGAGCGATGTGCACGTATTTGCTTGATTTGCTATAGCGTTCTATCAATGTCATCGATAATTGTTGCAAATAGTTCTCAACTTACCTTTATAGAAATTCACCATCATGGTGTACTTCGGAAGCTCGTCAAAGAGTTTACAGCTGCAGTAACAGGGTTCACCCCTTGTACTCATAATACACAACTATCCTCAGGGAATACTTGGCTAAAGTCACTACGATTATGAGCGAGAAAATGTCGTATCGCTGAGCGTTTTCCGCTGCCAAAACGGCGAAAATTATCAGGTAGCCCAATAGAAAATAGTTTGCTGATCGTCAAATAATACATAGCTTCACTAAGAGGGTTCACTTTGAGTGATCGTTTCCCTAATTATAATACACGGCAATCGTTAGCTGGCGCTACCGTGAGATAAACCAAAGCACATGGGAATACTGGGCTGACGTCCCTGTGATTGGTGAGAGAGAGAGAGGGGGGGGGGGAGGGTGGGGTTCACTTCGTCAAGCTGTGTGTTGATTATGAAATTACATGAAACACACACCTACAATCAGGCAACGATACCATGAAATCAACAAAATCATACGAGACTGTTGGTCCAACGTCTCGTCTGTTAAATATATGTAGTCAACTGATTGGTCGAGGTGAATAAGACAATTCCACATGGTTTACGGAGACTCTATGACAAAGCAATAGGCAACTCTTATGTGGCGTCTTCACGTATCTTCTCTGCTGGAGGCTTTAGTGAGAACTCTCAGCATAGCCTTTAACTTTTTGAGCTCACGCCATTAAAGTCGGGTAGTAAATCATAATGGCCCATGAACTTGTAACACCAAAGTCATCACAGCTGACACAACTTAGTCACAATGGTTCATCTCGTTGAAATGCTGTTGCAATATGGTGATCTCTGGGGCGCAGATCCAGCGAATATGGTTTTCTTTATGACGGTCACTTCATGCTGTTTATCAAATGGGGATAATTTAAAGGCAGAGTAAATTAACGAGTATATAGAAACTCGCGTGATACACTGGTGTGATTTTCAAACTACATGTTTGGCTCAGCTACATCACAATTTAACTTTTTCACAAATTCAAAACAATGAACCTGAACTATACCGTATGAACCACATCATCATTATTTCATGAAAAATGGTCGAAGTTCCGCGTTTATTGCGCAATTTCGAGGTCCTGGTTTCTTGACAAAATCATGTTTGTCATTGTTGACCTGGAAGGGCAGGATTTGTAGCATTATGATAATCACACATTATAATGTCTGTGCCGCACTATTGAATCAATATGTTATGTCATTGGTGTATTTTAGTGACATTGAGGCTTTGGGTTCTGAGTAACCTTCTTACTATCAGATTTAATACAATGGCGGTTATCTATTTAATTTGAAATCATAGAAAAGATTGACCTGATAAAGCAGCCGTATTCTAGGATAAATGAAAATGGAGACGGAAAAGATAAAAATTGAACAGTTTATCCTAAGGCAAATCACCAGCAGCCGATTGACTTTACCAGGCCATTCCAGCCTCTCGTCTAGGCGAAATCCAGGCCAGAGTGGTGTGTTGCAGATATGGCCCTCGCAAAGGACCGTTCCAATTAACCACCTGGATACCATTGCCCACGGACTTTAGTCGAAACCCACGGAAAAAAAATTGCCCCTATTAGTCGCCTTTTATGACATGCAGGAGGATACAGTGGGTCGCTTCTACCCCCGGACCCACAGGAGGATATTCCTCTTATAAATGACACAGAAAATGTTACCAGTTGTCCGAGGTGTTCAACAGATGGCTCTGCATGCAAGTCTCCAATGCCGAGCCATCATTCTTGGCCCATACTACCCAATCCGTCTGTTACCATCTTCTGTCACCAGCTAGAGACCATACCGTCTTCTACCAGGTTATCATATTTTGTCATCTGAGGCATGTTTGACGAAACTGCGGGACTGATATATAAACCTGTATCCGTTTAGCTGCTTCATTGTCCCTCATTGTCTGCTTCATTGTCCTGTTGCATTTAGCGGTCGTAATACGATATTAGATAATGTCGAGGCAATCACTTTACCAACAAGATCCATCCTGTCGCTGCAGAAGATCGTTGGTTAAACCACACACGATTGATGTGTGTCCTTACAGATTAGCATTCAACCTGTCAGTCGCCAGGCATGTATTGCTCCAATGGTACTTTAGGTTGTATTGCGCGTAGTTCTCGCGTCAGCGTCAACGAATGCTTGTTTTATTCCTCTGCAGACGCCTTGCGTACGTCCTAGACGAGCTATCCACCCCTTACGAACTTAACAATAATAATTCTTAGTTTCCACAGTGTATATTACTGCTCTAAAATGAATAACTTGGTTGATAGTTAATTTTTATAAATGATGATAACTTTAGCACAAAATATGCTCCGAAGAAATTTAATGTGACCGTCCAAGACTGAATAAACAGGGTATTTGCTGCACTGGAAGCGGCGATATCCTTGTATGTCATTTGGTGACAACACGGAATGTAACTTATGCCTCAGGACAGACATCAAATTGGGACTCAAGATTTTGACAAACAAGGATGTTCTCTCATATAATCATTTTGCTACAACTAACATACAGTGGATATCCATGGTGCTTCTGTGCTTGTAAAGGTTAAGCGTTTGATTCCTACTGTTGGCTAGAAAAGCCTCACACACAAGAACACGAACTAGTACATCCATTGTCCCCCGCATAAAAACAACAAAGATGTTTCTTTTGTGGGTAACCAAGTGCTTCGTGGCGACTGTGGCAGGTTCTAGTGGTGATTCTCGAGGTTTCTCAGCGAAATACACAGAAAACTATTACTGGTTCTCCACAGAAAAGAAAACTTTCACTGATGCCTCTATTTTCTGCGAGAACCTCGGCGGACGTCTTGTGTGGGTGGAATCAGAATCGGAAATGAAGTGGCTAGCTTCAAAGATGACACAAGTCGAATCAGTTGTGTATTGGTACAATGGTTTAAACAACCCCACCCACGGCAATGATATTCCACGGTATGTATGGGTGAGTGGCGTGCCTGTTACTTATTGCAACTTTGCTCCAAGAGAACCCTCCCATGATCATTAGGGATGCGTCACGATGGAACAATCATAAAGATACGCTCTGAAGCCTTTATCTGCAAAATGAACGATTCTAGTTTTGAAATGAGGCAAGAAATATTCTTAGGGCACATATACCACTTTTCCGACACGGGAATGTCACTTGCAGATGCACAGACATTTGCGAGGGTTTGGATGGAGGCCTCGTTTGGTTCGAGTCACCGTCTGAAGAAGACTGGCTGGTGAGGAATCTTCAGGAAAGACGACAGGTGATTTCCTACATAGGACTTTATCAACCTCATAATGCTTATAGCCGAGCTTCCGATCATCTCTGGGTAAGTGGACACCCTACAAGATATATTGCGTTTGCTCCCGGTGAGCCGAGCAATACCGCAACACAGTGCGTCGCCATTGCGGGCGATAATGGATGGAAATGGACGGACGTCTCGTTTGATCGACAAAAACCGTTTGTGTGCACAATCAGCATGAAAGACCTCACAAGACCAGCTGCGATATCTTCACATTCATAATACTTTTCCTTCGCGCGCAGTAGCCACAATGACGCTATACTTTTCTGTCAGGGTCTTAATGGTCACCTTGTTTGGATTGACAGCCGATTTGAGAATTACTGGTTGGCAGGGCAAATTTTCTAGCCAGCCCTATTGGTACACGATTGGTTACGACGACAGTCCTGGTGCTGGCGCGACTTGTTGGGTCGGAGGACAGCCTTGTCGTTTCAGTGAATTTTTCGCTACTTCCTGCCTCAATCAAAATGATGCTGAACAATTCGGCGAATCCCTCCATGGAAATTTGGCTTGGATTGACAATCTACAGGAAATGAATTGGATCCGACAAATTATTCTGAGAGATTTTGCCGACCAAACTTTACAATATTGGTATATTGGCTTAATTGGACTTCGTTGGGAAAGGACACGCTGAAAGATACCAGTGGTTGGGAGGCGCGACTGTTTATTTCATATACTACGCTTCTGGACAACCCGGTAATGACAATGAGCGCTGCGTAACCACGGAGCGTCCATCGGGATTCCGCTGGCAAGACGTCTGCTGTTCGAGGAAAGAATCGTTCATGTGCAAGCGACCTGCACCAAAGTGAACAGATCACGGTCCTGGAATTCACCGAACCGCCAGTAATTTGCCTCCTGAGTCTACGGGCCTAAGTGTAATTAATGTGAATACCTGCTTCCAATGAACGACCAGCTGGCGTTTTACATTTTGAAATAATAGCCTTTTGAATAAATGCTTCTGGTGACAACCTGGTAATTTGCTTTGACCTCATGAAAATTAACATATTGGAGTTGAGATTAACTGCCCTTTGAAACTCCCGTTTCAAATAAAACGTGTTATTTGTTAACTCCTATGCGGAGGATAAACATACCAAGATGTCGAAACTTGGCGAACTGTGGTGACAATGCATTTGGACACCCACTAGATGTCAGACCACTCAAAGTTAAACTCAACCAATTAAGGTAATTATGGACAATGTGAGATCATCCTGAGCCAGGTGAGGTCAAGATGGACAATGTTGGGTTATGTTGAGCTATTTGAGGTCCATGATGGGCAAATTCGGAGCATTTGACGTCGTGAAACACATTTTTATGTAACCTTGGATCGCAATAGATATTTCTGATTGTATAGTATCAAATATCATAATCCCAATTAAAGCTACATCAGGAGAAATTACCTTCATTTGTAAGAGCGACTAACAGCGTCAACGTTGTTGTTCTATTGAAATTCAGCCTCATATATAAGCACGGGAGTTCATGTTGATGACGCCGATATGATGAAACCTTATGACGACTACATCATGACACCAGACACGCAACAATCATAATGGTTCATTTCGTGCAGTTGTTCCGTACAAGTTGATACTTTGTGTAGCTCCAGGCATATATCGTATATATATATATATATATATATAGATATATATATATATATATATCTAGAGAGATAGAGAGAGAGATAGAGAGAGAGATATATATATATATAGATATATATATATATATATATATATATATATATATATATATAGAATATATATACATTTTATATATATATATATTCATATATATATATATATTTCATATATATATATACATATATTTATGAACATCTTAGATTATTCGCATATATATATATATATATATATATATATATATATATATATTCATATATATAGATATATATACATACAAATATATGAATCGATATATATATATATATAAGCAAATACATATATATATATATATATATATATATATATATATATATATATATAGATAGATATATATATCTATATATCTATCTATATATATATATATATAGAGAGATATATATAGAGATAGGCGCGAATACATAGAAATGATAAAATAATAATAATAGTTTATTTCAGGCACTGGGCCTATAGTAGTAAAGAAGACAAGCATATAATATATATATATATATATATATATAGAGATATATATATAGATATATATATAGAGATATATAGAGATATAGAGAGAGAGAGAGAGAGAGATATCTATATATAGAGAGACTCTCTATCTATATATAGAGATATACATACATATATAAATATATATATATATATATATATATATATATATATATATATATATATATATATAAAATATATATATTTATATATACATACATAAAACAAAAACTAGAAATAAATTGCTTACGTTTCCAGACAACACGGTCATACGAAAACCTGCGTTGAGAACGCGCCTTGTGAAACGCTAACTGATGACGTCATAAGGATTTCCCCGGTCATACCGCCGCGTTATCACACACGTGTTTTCGACACCTCTCTAATCCCGTGGATAAACGGGTCTTGTAAAGTGGGATTTTTGTGTTTGCAGCACTATGATAAGCACATGTCCAGCGAGAAAGACAGACAAACCGAAGTAATGGCGTGGTAAGACAGCAGGGTTATGCAAACACCGCAAACACACACGCTCCAGACAATCCATCTAGCCACTTATCTTGCTGGGAGCGCAGAATACACCGATCAGTTACAGCGTGCCGTACGTAGCTACGTGACTTGGGGCTCCGATTTGACTTCGCCTTGAAATCAGCCGAAATAGTACTCTCTCACGGTCCCTAAAATCTATTACGGCCGCTGGTAAACCGCCCACACAAAAGTGCGTGGCTCAATGGTAAAAGATCAATCGGCTATGGTATGTACTCAAAGATACCGCTGTTTTTCTAAACTTTAACGGCATTTTGATAGAGCCAATATATTAAAACAAAGCCTATTACTATTGACACCTTTTTATCAATTTGTGTGCAGTTCATTAACTGCAATATCTTTTTATGAACGTTTGAACGAAGTCACATATATCAGTATCTAACCCAGGACTAGCCCCGATCGGACGGTTAAATACATATTTACTCAGACATCCTGTAGGGCTGAATTTACCCCTTTTTAAGACACAGTCAGACGTCTAATCTACTCTTATTTGATGTTCAAAAAATTAATCTGAATCATATTGGTTTTGTCATTAGTGTGGACGTAATTGCGGCGGAATATACGACGTTGATTTAAATACATGCTCATGATTTCCCGATTGAATGATATTTGATTTGTCACCCGAACCTCCACCTAATCAACAAGCTGCATTGTCGATTGATGGGGTGGCCTGTGCAGACGTATGATTTTATCATGTAGTACTGTAACATGTCTTCTTGCTTATTTTGAATAACAATATAATAATGAATTATTTCAGGACATAGCATATACTAAAAACATTGATGCAGCATGAATTTAATCATCATTGACTCTCTCTCTCTGTCTCTCTCTCTCTCTCTGTCTCTCTCTGTCTCTGTCTCTCTCTGTCTCTTTCTCTGTCACTCTCTCTGTCTCTATCTGTGTCTCTCTCTCTATATATATATACTGAGAGTTTAAGAGTTTAAGTAATAACCTTAATATATATATATATATATATATATATATATATATATATATATATATATATATATATATATATATATATATATATATTGGGGGAGTTTTAGTTGTGATGACCTTAAGATATATATATATCTATATAGATCTATATATATATATATATCTCTATATATATCTCTATATATATATATATATATATATATATCTATATATATATATATATATATATATATATATATATATATATATATATATGAGCACAAATTTTTATGTGTGGGAAAATGTCAATGTCTTACGATTTTTTCTCTCCTTATGGTCCCTTAACTTAAAGTTAGCCTCTCTCAGGGAAGGGTCTAACCTGATGTTCACCATAATACATATTACAGAAACATGACACCTGCATGATTCACATTGGAGTTTCTCTAATGAGACCTCTTTAGCTAGAATGTTTATAACCCTGGCTTTCACTTGCTTACTGTATAATACTGTGTCAATGTATTTGCGGCAATGGACAACAGACAACGGAAACGGCGTCCTCTATGCAAATGTTCTGTATGGCTATGGTAGCGTCGTCAGTGTTAGTAACATGTTTGTCAATGCCGTAACGCTTGAAATCGTGGGCGTTTCATCAAACCGTTTTTTAACAGGATATAGCATTGCGGAACTTCTTTAAAAATCACAGACACATTTTTTATAATAAACTTCAATAATGGTATTCATATCAATAGCGGTTACTTTGAGGCACCTTATTCCTTTACAAAATTATATTAAAATGTATGTTTTCTCCTTCCACTCGGCAATCGCGAAGGTCAACAAACTTCACCATTTTTATCACGGCTCTTTCGTTGACAGTTTATGAATAGGTTCTTCACGGGTTGTTGCACTCACAGTTTGGACCAGCTTTCAATTGTGTTTGGTGTAGAAACGACGAGAGGTCAAGCAAGAGTTTCTGTCGGATCCTGATAGACCGAAAAATGCAAAAGATTTGGATTGTAAAGGTGAAGAGGAAAGATTGGAAGCCGACCAAAACTACTGTCCTCTGCTCCGACCACTTCGAGAGGGACGCCTATGAAACAGACCCCGAGCTGCTTACAATAAATAGATCAATCACATAACAAAAGATGACCTAGCTCCCAGCCTCAGCATCTGACTAGGTGGTTATTCAGTCTCCACACAATCGTGTGGGGTCAAATAAATATCCATTTCACCAAATGAGGTTTCATAATCTTCCTCTGATGACGACAAGTTATTAGATCCCAATTAGTATAAAAAGTATGCTACGACATATCCTGTCTGCTCTCTCCTCCGTGTGGTCTTGACTCCAGCAGTGAGCACACGTCAGTTTTTTGTCGCTCCCACCACCCCTCCCTCTACCTCATTGTTTTTTACCTTTGCAGTTTAGTTCGTCACCTAACATCTTAGTTTAGTCAGAGTGACCTTTTTTATATTTTTATGTGAATATTGCTTATCCGTATAGTAACTTCAAACACAAAATCGGGGCAGCGATCCGCTTGCACCCCTTTCACATACAAGTTCAAACACAAAATTTGTGCGAAAAGGTTGTCTTCTATTCTGGGGGGTTTGCCATGCTTGTTTCTTTCCCTGGGTCTTTAGCTGAGTCTGTCATAACATGTTCTCGCTCATCCTCATCAATTTCAGTGTTGTGGATGTTTCTATCATCCAGAGTTTCTTTGGTCAGTAAATGGTTCGCTATTTTGAATTTGCTTCAATCTCTGGTAATTATTCTTCCATCTGCTAGTCTTCTCGCTGTGACAGTTGAAACATTGACTTCTGTTACTGTGTAGAGGTTTGGTTCATATGGTAATGACCATTTTGTGTGTCTGTTCTGCTCCACTAGTACACAGTCTCCTCGAATGATATTGCGGGCCTTTGTGTTCCTATTCTCTCTTCTCTCCTTTATCTTCTTTGTGTATTCTTGGTCTCTTCTGTTGATTTCCGCACTATTGGGTATTTCCCTTCCTCCCAATTCCTCTAGCTTTGTTCTAATATTCCTGTGCTTCATCAGTTCATATGGTGACACGCCAGTGGCGACGTGCGGTGTGTATCTATATACCAAAAGCATCTCTTGTATGGCGCCTCTTCTCTCATCTTTGTCTTTGGTATGTCTGCTGATGATTCTCTCTGTCTTGCTTAGGGTTCTCATGAACCTTTCGGCCTCTGCGATGGCTCTTACAAGTTGTGGTGTTACTATGTGATGTTGAAATCCCTCTTGATCTGCAAAATGTGCAAACTCTTTGCTGTTGAATGGTAGTCCTCCGAATGTCTCGATTCTGTTTGGGATGCCATAGGTGGCCAATATTTCCCTTGAGGATTCTTCTTGTCTGTTTGAAATTGGTAGATGTAATTTCTTCAGCAATTGGGTAGCGCGATCTTTTATCGACCATGACCAGGTTGTAATGGCCGTCAGGGTATGGCCCCCCAAAATCCATTCAGATAGTATGCCATGGTTCCTCTGGTATTTCTGTCATCTTAATTGGTTCACTGTGATGGTTTTTTGTTGTCAACTGGCAATCATAGCATCTTCCAACAATTTCATTGGTTAGCTGGGACATTCCAGGAAACCAGTATTTCTTTCTCAGCAGATCTTTTGTCTTTCGTGGACAACAATAATGATCTTCCTTCGTAGCTGTCTTGGCACTACGATTCTGTTTTCTTGCAGTATAATTCCCTCGGCTTCATATAATTCCTCTCGAATATTGAAGGAGGCGTTAAGCTCATTGTTTCTGTGCTTTTCCCAGTTGCCTGTTTTCATCACGTGTACAACATTGAGCAGTTCATTATCCTCCTTAGTGGCTATTGCTATGTCTTGCTTTATGACTGCACGTTCTCTCTGTATTGTCCATTTGATACTCATCTCTGTGTTGTCTGTTCCTGTCTCTGGGAGTGGATGTCTTGTTAAGTAGTCAAGTGGATCTTTCTCATTTCTCCCTGGCTGGTACTCTAGTTCATAGTCCACATCGTGCATTCAAGCGACCCACTTCTCAATCCTTGTTGGGAGTTTGGCATTACACTTGTTGAACATTAGGATGAGTGGTTTAAGTTACAATCCTTGTTGGGAGTTTGGCATTACACTTGTTGAACATTAGGATGAGTGGTTTAAGTTATAATCTTGAATTTTGGTGCTCCGATAAGGTGCAGTCTGAACCGCTGTTTTGCGCAAAGTACAGCTAATGCATTTTTCTCTGTCTGGCTGTATCTTCTCTCTGTTTCTGTCAGCGTTCTGCTTATTAAGTGCACAGGTTTTCATGTGTTGCCACTTTTCTGGAGTATAGCGCCAGCTAGACCTTCATTAAATCCTGCTTGGGTTCGAACCATGATTGGCAGTTTGGGGTTGAAGTAAGCCACTTGTGATCTCCTTCTTCAATCTCTCAAAGGCTTTCACCTGTTTAGGTCCCCACTTGAAATTGGTCTTCTCTTTTGTCAGTTCCCTCAGTGGTGCAACGATGTTGGCATACTGTGGAATGAAATCGTCCAGATACCCAGTGAATCCTAAGAAGATTCTTACCTCTTCTTTTAACCTTGGTTCTGAGCTTCGGCGTACCGCCTCTGTCTTGATGCGATCTGGTTGAGGTCCTTGTGGTGTGAATCTGTGTCCAAAGAAGGTGATTTTATCTGTTCGAAACTCACACTTATGTTGATTGAAGGGGGTGTTGTAATCTTTTGCTCTCTGCAGTACCTCTCGCAGTGTCTCATCATGCTCTTTGACATCCCTTCCTCCAATAAGGATAGCATCTCTCTGGTTCAGGCATCTTTTGATCCCGCCGAATATCTTGTACATAGTGTCATCAAATAAGTCTTGTGAAGATTTTGCTCCAAACACTAGTCTTCTGGGTCTGTAGTTACCCCAGTGTGTGCTGAATG
>CM067345.1:14076000-14093500 GCA_034190875.2 Urechis unicinctus | reverse complement strand
TTGCCGTGGGTTGCGACTTGTGTGGGTGGGCAATTGGATTCAGGTGGTTAAGTGGAGCGGTCCTTCGCCAGGGCCATATCTGCAACACACCACTCTGACCTGGATTTCGCCTAGACGAGAGGCTGGAATGGCCTGGTTCAGTCAATCGGGTGGTGACTTGCCCTAGGATAATCTTTTAAATTTTTATCTTTTCCATCTCCATTTTCATTTATCCTAGAATACGGCTGCTTTATGCAGTCAATATTTTCTAATAACCTTTCTTGGCACCATGTAACACATGAGTGTTGGCCGGTATGTTTTCATTGCCGGTGGCCATATGGTGAAGAAACGGCTAATTAAGACGATGTTGGTGATGATTTCAAATTGAATAGAAACCCCCGCTCTGAAGATTGTATTAGATCTGATAGTGAGAAGGTTACTCAGAACTCAAAGCCTCAATGTCAGGTAAATACACCAATGACATAACATACCGATTCAATAGCGCGGCACAAAAATCATAATGTGTGATTATCATAATGCTACAAATCCTGCTCTTGAAGGTCAATGACAGACATGTTTTTGTCAAGAAACCAGGACCTCAAAATTGCACCATTTTTCATGAAATCATGACGAACCAATAAGTGGTTCATACGGTATAGTTCAGGTTCATTGTTTTGAATTTGTTAAAAAATTAAACTGTGATGTAGCTGAGCCAAACATGTAGTTTGAAAATCACACCAGTGTATCACTCGAGTTTCTATATACTCATTAGTTTACTCTGCCTTTTAATTATCTCCATTTGATAACCAGTATTAAGTGACCGTCATAAAGAAAACCATATTCGCTTGATCTGCGGCCCAATGAACGATGGAAGAATCAGAGATCACCATATTGCAACAGCATTTCAACGAAATGAACTATTGTGACAAAGTTGTGTCAGCTGTGATGACTTTGGTGTTACAAGTTCATGGGCCATTACGATTTACTACCCGGCTTTAACGGCGTGAGCACAAAAAGTTAGAGGCTATGCTGAGAGTGCTCACTCAAGCCTCCAGCAGAGAAGATACGTGAAGACGTCATCTGTTAGTCGCCTCCTGCTTTGTCATAGCGTCTCTTTAAACCACATGATTGTCTTATTTACCTCGACCAATCAGATGACTCCATGTATTTAACAGACGCAGAAACCCAAGACTTTGGATCAATAGACCTATAGTATCTTGTTGATTTCATGGTATCTTCGCATGATGACAGGTGTGGGTTTCATATAATTTCGTAATCAACACAGCCTGCCACAGTGAACCATTTCATCAGATGTAAACTTTGAGATGAAAGCAAAGAGTTTATAGCTACGCAAAGAGGTTTCACTCTGTCCTTAGTCCGAGCAAGACCGTGAAGACGCCACCTGTGAGCCGCCATTTGTTGCTTTGTCATTGCGTCCCTTAATCCCGCGTGGAATTCTCTGATTAATTCCGAGCCTCGACAACTCAGATGACTCGATGTCTTTAACTGACGCTGATCCCGAGACGTCGGATAATCAATACCACGTGGTTTAGTTGAATTCATGGAGTCGCTTGTTGAAGACGGTGTATTTCATGTCATTTCATAATCCCCACACAGCTTATAGGATCTATGAACTCTATGCTCCAGATCTTCACATGTCCCAAGTAATGTCTATTCCAGGCCAATTGACTCGTGCTGGAGGTTATTGAAATTCTGATATCACCACCTACAGCGCAGACATTAGCGATGATAGTAAACGGCGCTGATGCTGTGAAAGGCGAACTGTTTTCGAAAGTTTTACCCAGGCAATTTATCAAGTTGACGTTTATTTCATATTGTAGTTATTTGCGGTAATGTTAAGCCTGTTAGCGACGTGTTTGGGCAGATGAAAGGCTCTGCAAAGCGACGTTTTCCCCTCTCTCATCAATCGCAGTGACGTCAGCCCAGTATTTCCATGTGTTTTGCTTATCTCACGGTAGCACCCGCTAACGATTGCCATGCATTATAATTAGGGAAACGATCACCACAGAGACACTCGAAGTGAGCCCTCTTAGTGAAGCTATAAATTATTTGTTGTAAGATCGAGGACAGTAATACTTGAATATATGTAGTACTTGAATATATCCTACAACGATACTAAAAATTTGAATAGTTGAAACAGGCTTGCTATGTGAGGTACGTCACATCTGCGAACAGTCTACACGAACTTGAATCACTATATCCCAATAGATGGCCAAGCCACTAAACGTTGCGTATCGTTGTACTCGCCTCCTCTTTAGCGGCATACGTGAGTCTTTTCAAAATGATTGATACACTCTGATGGGGCAAAGCTCCTCTTCATTATCCGGCCATTATGACCAAGTCGTGATACACGAGAGATAGCATCTCTAACGTTCCTGTACGTTTTTGAAATCAGTCACCCTGGGATTAAGCAGCCTACCACAGCGATATGTCCAGTATTGGAATATAAGCTCCTCCCCCAAATCCTGCCTATTTTCCCAGAACGTTCCATCAATGTTTGAAGACCATTGCTTTCAAACGCATCCTCATTTCTATGTGAGGTTTTCTCTCATCTTTTGTTACTTTTGTATGCATGATATGGCAAGGAGAGAGTTAATTGCATCAGTTGAAACAGTCTTGCTCTGTGAGGTACGTCACATCTGAAAACAGTCTACACGAACTTGAATTACTATATCCCAATCGATGACAAAGCCTTTAAACGTTGCGTATCATGATAATCGCTTCTCATTAGCGACATACGAGAGTCTGATCAAAATGATCGATACACTTTGATATGGCAAAGCTCCTCTTCATTATCCGGCCATGATGATTAAGTCGTGATACACGAACGATTGCATCTCTAACGTTCCCGTGCGTTTTTGAAATCAGTCCTTCTGGGATTAAGCAGCCTACTACAGCGATATGTCCAGTATTGTAATATAACCTCCTTCCCCCCATCCCTGCCTATTTTCCCAGAACGTTCCAATGACGTTTGAAGACCGTTGGTTTCCACTTATCTTATGTTACAGAGCCATGTTTGAATGCATAATATGACAAGGAGAGAGTTAATTGCATTTGATCAATAGATATTCGCTTCATAAAATGAAGGTAATCACCTTCGAATAAAGCACATATAAGTGAAGATATAGCAATCCCAGTCTTGCATCATTTCTGTGAGTCCATCATGTTCCACAATGGTTAGTGACTGTACACAGTTGCCAATTCCACCCGAGGACAAGGCAGTAACATTACAATATAGTTATCCGTAGCATTGCCTTTCACCCAAGAACACCATGGCTTTCTGGCACTATATGTCAGGAACGATGTTCAGACTATGACTCGACCATATGAATCGCTCCCTTTTCGATGCGCTATTTTTGATACGATTCACATGAAAAGATCAATTCGATACATCTCTTCACGAATATGTATTGATTATCACAATTAATACCCACTTGCGTTATCTTTTTGTCGGCTGGCAGGCTTTATATACAATAAATTGTCCCTATAATAGTGTTGCAACAGGTGTTGAATATGAAATTATTGTCCAATAATGATTGATCTGTTGTAGAATGCAAAGGAAGAGTTACACGAGTTTCTGCATCCCAACATATTGAATATGGAGTCATATTAATTTGGGCATAAACGTACATTAAGTGCATTGAAATGTCACACGTATTTAAAATCAATATTCAGCGAACATGAGCAGCGATGAGCCTGGTTGAGGCATACAGCGAAAGGTAAATAAAAGTGTTAACAAGCTCTGCCAGGACGATGGCATAGACAGGTACATGATGCCCACCACAACAGCATTTCATGCGCACCATTAGAGCATATAATTCCCACCAAAACAGTATATCATGTGCACCACAGCAGTACATGATGTCCACCACAACATAATACCAAGCCAACCACAACAGTTTATCATGTCACCGCAACAGTATATCAAACACCACAACAGTTTACCATGTGCACCACAGCAGTATATTATGCGCACCACGACAGTTTATCGTGCAAATCACAGCAGCATATTATCCTCGCCATTACAGTATATCATACCAACCACAACAGTTTATAATGCCAACCACAAAACTTTATCATGCGCACCACAACAGTTTATCATGCGCACAACAGCAGCATAACATGCTGACATTAATAGAGGGCCACGGAATCACAAATCACCTGTGCACTGAATTGCAGAGAGTACTGAATATTCCCTTCAACACGTGACTATACCACTGCGCAATATAATGTACACCATCACTATTCCAGTCGAGCACAGGTAATGACATATTGACCAAATTTATGAAACCATAATGGTTGGTGTCTGGTAAACTGAGTACAGAACGTAATGCATGGAACGTAGCTATGTTAAGACTGTAGACCATGTCAGTCGGCCACAAGCCACCATAGTGCTGGCCCCTACCCATACTTCGTAGCCTACGAACTTCATTCTCAGCAAAACATGGGATCCAATAGAATGAACTTCGTTCAGGCATAAATGTTCTAATAAGCTTGAGGATTGACTCCATCTCACTCTGTAAACTAGTAGGTGTTAAGCGTTTTTTCTCATGAGTAAATGGAAGAAAAAAGAAAACGGCATCAGGGAAACGGCTTCCGTAGAAGATTTTAAACAGGTATTCAAGCTGATGCTCGGCTGTTGGAGTATTGAAGGCGTTACGGGGTACACGAACTGAAGGATCTATCAATCTCGTGAAACTTATATATTCAATGTGCATCTGAAATAATAAATTGCCATCAATTACTTTCTCGCAGATTGTTAACTCGCTAATGCATGACTTACATTCTTTTTTGCGTACCCGAATAGCACGTAGTAGAGTCGTTTGATTCCCGTGATAATTGGTTGGATTAAATAAAACATCACCACCTGTACTTAATATTCTGCAACTTATGTGGCTCAAGTTGAACATTTGTTTTAGACTTTTGAAGTACCGTGCTCCATTAGAATCACCGAGGACAAGGATTGTGCTCCAGTTTTGTTGCTTTACACACTGCTCGAAATTAAAAGATCGAAATTCGCAGAAATCGAGTTGATATTGAGTCCTGTTCCTCTTGCTGTCGTTTAACCACACTCCGTTTTCCGGAAATGAGGCGTTGGCCAAGTAGTATAGTTGAAATAAGTTATTTGAGCAGAATGGCTTGGAAAATGTCTTCGCTGATGGAATATTACGTTGATCCTTAATTTGTGTTACCTGGGTTTTTCCCGATGATGATTCTGATGGTGTTTCTGATGGAGCTATTGATTGTGTTTCCATCGATGGTTTTTCTGACAGAGTCGTCGTTAGTGCTTCCGGCGATGGTGTTTCTGATGTAGTCGTCATTGTTGTTTCCAGCGATGGTGTTTCTGATGGAGTTGTCGTTGATTTTTCCGGCGATGGATTTTCTGATGGAGTTGTCGTTAGTGTTTCCAGCGATGGTGTTTCTGGTGGAGTTGTCGTTGGTGTGTCCAGAGGTGGTGTTTCTGACCGCGGTAGTGTTTTTCGTTGGATTATCACTGGCATCTGGCTGCCGTGTGCTTCCAGAGGTACCTTCTGTATCCCTGACAAATGTAGTTCTGTATACGTTTAATGACTTCAGGAATCCGCCTTCTTCGACTATAACAAAGAACAATGCATTTAGGAGAAAAACAAGAACAAATATTTTCAATAACATTAAGAACGAGGCTTGGTTGTCCATGGTTGCAATAGCTACGGCTGGTGAACAAAAGGAGGCGAGGAAGCTTAATACGAGCTAGCTGTTACAGTAAGCCTTCAAACGTCAATTATGGTGATTTTACTTACACATAGTCGATAGGCAGTACATTGAAATGGCAATCAATATATGTTGCATTGCATATCAATGAATAATATCTAACACACTTCCTATATTGTATACAATTGAACCAACTCGATATCGGCGTTCAGAATGACAAATATGTCCAACTGAGGTGCCACAGGGTTGAGTAGCTAGGCAATTCCGTTATATAGTTGAATCATCAATAGAACTCCACAAGTTACTCGTGGCAACGGCGTCTACGCGCGTCTTCCTTATGCCATAAATAGTTTATGAATCGTGTCACGTGATGCAATTACCGTAGAAAATAGCAGGGGTCACATATTTGACTCCAGTTTGCGGTAGTAGCCCGGAATCGGTCAATGAAGTGTTAAGACGAAAATTGGTAATATTTTGTCGAAACGCTCCTTAATCGCACTCAAAAGAGGAACGATCAACCAACAGATGACACGTTGCATATATACAGTTCTGTACCATAACGCCCTTTTGAAGCTATACTGCAGTCATTGATATTGTTATGCCGTGTTATAAAACTATAGAAGATAACTTGTTCTGAGTGTAATACGCCCGATTAATGACAAATATTTCGCCATGATTGTCTTTGTTGATGCACTGCGCTTGCTGCGAGGGAAGGAATTCATCATCGACGTTTCACTAATTGTTGATTAGGAGCATGGCGCTCTGCATTGATTTCGTACTAACCACTAGAATAAACATTGGAAGCTGTCTGGTTCTCCGAGTGAAAGGGTTGAGACCGATGAAGGATGACCGGAAAATGGTCAGATTCTGGTTTCGTCATACAGCGACAGTGAACGGCCTTCATTAGATTTCGGATCAACATTCATTATTTCCCACAGAACACCCCTTTTCATTCATAAAGATTGGTAGATGTCTATGATATGTAGTTTATCTGCCATTGAAGAACACTGTAAGACTTATAAGGATGTAGTGTGGCTTTAGGAAAGTCTTAGTCATGGTGTCAGGGATAAACTTGATAGAAATGAAGTTTGTACATAATTTCTCTTATGTCTTCTTATGCCGAAAGAAGCACAAAATAGTCGATGTGACGTTCTTTTGTGACCGCTTTCAACATTCTTCTCAAGTCTTGCACTATGCAACCCACTTTACACCAATGGCTACCACAAGTTGATTGTGGCATAAATGCCGATTAATTTGTGAATCATTGGCATTATGAAATTAACCTCATATCGCATAAATTCTATACTTGATATTCTAGTTATGGACAAGGTTTGGTTTTGTATTAAACGAAAAAACTAGAATATTTGTGCTTGAAAAACACATCTGGTTGAGATTTGGAATAGTTCAATAGTCTGATTAAGACTCTCTCGTCGGTTAACTGTTCTATGGGTTCAAAACGCATAATGGCAACAAAATGGCATCTCCATTGTGATTTTATCGTTATGATATGATTCTTACTATCATAGCGTACTAGACTGTTTTGGGGCACGCTGCAAAGAGACCGTTCTGTCCAAAAGCGCACTGCTGTGAGAAGTAAACACAACATCGTTTCAGTGTAGTGCAGCACGATTCAGTTAAACCACAACCTGAAATCGCTTTCTTTCAGATTCAGTATGTTTTAGTAACAGTTCAATGATGTGGTTGCGGCCATCTCCTTCGGTAAACTGTTTCACGAGGTGAAACCTCAATGCTTTTTCTTCCAAGAGCTATCAAAGAGCTTGTAGCAACACAACCAGGGCTCCCTTCTTCCTCAACCCGAAAAAATATGCGACTTTTGACAGCTGTGCCATCAGCCAGCTAAACGGCGAAACATTAACTGGTCCCTCGTCAACTGGAACATTACCGTCGTTTCTAGGCTGGTTTTGCAGTTAGGTTATTTACATTGTAAACAAGGGGATTAATCATTACTGATCATACCATCCTCGATTGAGATAAGGAAGTGAAATATATTTCTAGGTATTTCTTTCGCAGAGGAGAAAGATGGCAGTTAATGTCCGAAATCTACATACAATAACATACTTATCATTTCTCTTACCTGACAACGATTTCAAAAGGGTAGTAGTGTTTAAATTAGCTCTCGTTATATTAGACACACGTTCATGAATGTCGTAGAGCGCATTAGACCATGTTAACATATATTACTACTGCACAACATTTTAGGCCGGCGGTGTCTCAAATACTTGAGAACTGTACAGTAGATAAGGCGGCGGGTGTCTAACATACATGATATCTGTGCAGCACATTAGGTTCAAGTCTCTCTCATACATGATAACTGTGCAACACATCAGCGGCCGTTGTATCACATACATGATAACTGCATAACACATAAGCTGACCAGTGTCGTACATACATGATAACTGTACAACATATTAGGTCTCCCGTGTCTTACATACATGATAACAGTACAGCACAAAAGGCGGCTGGTGTTGCACATATATAATAACTGAACACGTACGTGACTTCTGTACAACACATTTGCGGCCAGTGTCTCACAAACATGATAACTGTACAACACATTTCATGGCTGGTTTTTCACATACATGATAACTATACAGCACATTAGGCGACAAGTGTCTTATATACATGATAACTGTACAACACAGCTGCTGGTGTATCCCATACATGATACATATACTACACATAAGGCGCCGTTGGACATACATGATACCAGTACAGCTCACATGGTGACCTGTGTCTCCCTTACATGATAACTGTACAACACAATAGGTAACGTGAGTTGCACATACATGATAACTGTACAACATACATTATAAATGTACAACACAGCTGCTGGTGTCTCACATTCATGATAACTGTACAACACAGCTGCTGGTGTCTCACATTCATGATAACTGTACAACACAGCTGCTGGTTTCTCACATTCATGATAACTGCACCACACAGCTGCTGGTGTCTCACATTCATGATAACTGTACAACACATTAGGTTGCCGATGTATTCACATACGTGACAACCTTGTAACACACAAGGCAACCCTATAAAGTCGCACATACGTGACTATCTTACAACACATTAGACAACCATATAAAGTGACACATACGTGACTACCTTACAATACATTAGGCGACCATATAAAGTGACACATACCTGACTATTTACAACGCACTAGGCAACCCTATAAAGTCACACATACGTGACTACCTTACAACACATTAGGCGACCATATAAAGTGACACAATCGTGACTACCTTACAACACATTAGGCGACCATATAAAGTGACACATACGTGACTACCTTACAACACATTAGGCGACAGTAGCAATTCACGCTAACATGATTACTTTACCATGCTTGGCCTTTTGCATTTATGCATCCAAACATACCTTAGCTGCTAAGCCCCACCTATGATCCCAGCAGCAGGAAACAACAATGCCTATCATCGACGTTGTTCCATCAAATGATAGTTGCCTCGATTCTGACCCGACCCGATCATGACCCGCACCTGTAGGGATTCGTCACCTGTCGTCGGTGAAGATTACATGCGCGTACATGTAATAATTCCGAATCAGGATATCACGTGCCAAAATGTCGTTACTCTTTGGTAGGTATGTGTATAAGAATGTTTTGATTCGGCCACACGAAGATGGCTATTTGCCTACACACAATATCCCCGCCCGAAATAATGCTTCGTAGAGAAATTGGAGGGATTTTATATAGACAGTCGTCACGACATTCAAATAATCGCCGCTATGTGTTTATTAGACAAGGGCATTGCATGCATTATGCAGCCTGGAACTGGTGATGTACTGTAGCTATCTACCATCATATTGTTTGGTAACACAGGGACAATGTTTGGATGCAATGAGAAGAACCAATATCAGCTCACATTATCATTTCTTCATGATATGCATACTAAGTTACGTCAAAATGTTACGTCAGCAAGCTGTACAGTGCAATATAATGTATGAGCATGAACAGTAATGGTGTTTGCTTGTAAATAGTAGCCAAGTCGCATCATGATAAGAAATTAGCATAAACAAAATATGGGGTAAGACTGGCACGCTCCAAGTCTGTCACATTTACTGGTTTGCAATCTTAACCACAAAGTTAGTCACATTTATCATGGGGCAGAAAAAGATCATTTGCTCCAGCCCTTTGGGCAACTGATTCGACTTGTGTTACTTCAGAGCATATTTCATGCTAAAGTTATCATAGCGACAGGGTGGAACTTGTTGGTAAAGTGATTGCCTCGATATTACCTTATATCGTATACGACCGCT
Organism: Urechis unicinctus; assembly: GCA_034190875.2. Classification (NCBI taxonomy): domain Eukaryota; kingdom Metazoa; phylum Annelida; class Polychaeta; order Xenopneusta; family Urechidae; genus Urechis; species Urechis unicinctus. Next base: position 14,083,507 of record CM067345.1, on the reverse strand, counting down.
AAATACAACACGACACTCAATGAGGGACAATGAAGCGGCTAAACCGATCCAGGTTTATATATCAGTCCCAAGGTTTCATCATACATGCCTCAGATGAAAAAAAATATGATAACCTGGTAGAAGACGGTAAGGTCTCTAGCGGATGGTAACAGACGGATTGGACAGTATGGGACAAGCATAATTGCTCGGCATTGGAGACTTGCATGCAGAGCCATCTGTTGAACACCTCGGACAACTGTTGGCATTTTCTGTGTCATTTATAAGAGGAATATCCTCCTGTGGGTCTGAGGGTAGAATAGACCCACTGTATCCTCCTGCATGTCGTAAAAGGCGACTAATAGGGGGCAACCTGTTTGCCGTGGGTTGCGACTCGTGTGGGTTGGCAATGGGATTCAGGTGGTTAAGTGGAGCGGCCCTTTGCTAGGGCCATATCTGCAACACACCACTCTGGCCCGGATTTCGCCCAGACGAGAGGCTGGAATGGCCTGGTTCAGTCAATCGGCTGGTGGTGACTTGACATGGGATTATCTTTTAAATTGTTATCTTTTCCATCTCCATTTTAATTTATCCTATTAACCTTTCTTGGCGCCATGTAACATGTGTTGGCCGGCATATTTTCATTGCCGGTGGCCATATGAAGAAACGGCTAATTAAGAAGATGTGGGCGATGATTTCAAATTGATAGAAAACCGCCACTTTGAAGATTGTATTAGATCTGATAGTGAGAAGGTTACTCAGAACTCAAAGCCTCAATGTCAGGTAAATACACCAATGACATAACATACCGATTCAATAGCGAAGTACAAAAATCATAATGTGTGATTATCATAATGCTACAAATCCTGCTCTTCAAGGTAAATGACAGACATGATTTTGTCAAGAGACCAGAACCTCAAAATTTCACAATAAACTTCGACCATTTTTCATGAAGTTATGATGAACCAATAAGTGGTTCATACGGTATAGTTCAGGTTCATTGTTTTGAATTTGTGAAAAAGTTAAACTGTGATGTAGCTGAGCCAATCATGTAGTTTGAAAATCACACCAGTGTGTCACTCGAGTTTCTATATACTCATTATTGTAATCTGCCTAATTATCTCCATTTGATAAACAGTATTAAGTGACCGTCATAAAGAAAACCATATTCGCTTGATCTGCGGCCCAGTGAACGATGGAAGAATCAGAGATCACCATATTGCAACAGCATTTCAACGAAATGAACTATTGTGACAAAGTTGTGTCAGCTGTGATGACTTTGGTGTTACAAGTTCATGGGCCATTACGATTTACTACCCGGCTTTAACGGCGTGAGCTCAAAAAGTTAGAAGCTATGCTGAGAGTGCTCACTCATGCCTCCAGCAAAGAAGATACATGAAGACGCAACCTATTAATCGCCTGTTGCTTTGTCATAGCGTCTCTTTAAACCACGTAGAATTGACTGATTCACCTCGACCAATCAGATGACTCCATGTATTTATCAGGCGTAGAAACCCAAGACGATGGATCAATAGACCTATAGGATCTTGTTGATTTCATGGTATCGTCGCATGATGACAGGTGTGTGTTTCATATAATTTCATAATCAACACACAGCTTGTCATAGTGAACCATTTCATCAGATGTAAACTTTGAGATGAAAGCAAAGAGTTTATAGCTACGCTAAGAGGTTTCGCTCTATCCTTAGCCCGAGCAAGAATGTGAAGACGCCACCTGTGAGCCGCCGTTTGTTGCTTTGTCATTGCGTCCCTTAATCCCGCGAGGAATTCTCTGATTAATTCCGAGCTGTTGAAGCCTCGACCACTCAGATGACTCGATGTATTTAACTGACGCTGATCCCGAGACGTCGGATAATCAATACCACGTGGTTTAGTTGAATTCATGGAGTCGCTTGTTGACGACGGTGTATTTCATGTCATTTCATAATCCCCACACAGCTTATAGAATCTATGAACTCTATGCTCCAGATCTTCACATGTCCCTATTAATGTCTATTCCAGGCCAATTAACTCGTGCTAGAGGTTATAGAAATTCTAATATCACCACCTACAGCGCGGCCATTAGCGATGATAGTAAACGGCCCTGATGCTGTGAAAGGCGAACTGTTTTCGAAAGTTTTACCCAGGCAATTGATCAAGTTGACGTTTATTTCATATTGTAGTTATTTTCGGTAATGTTAAGCCTATTAGCGACGCGTTTTGGCAGCAGAAAGGCTTTGCGAAGCGACGTTTCCCCCTCTCTCATCAATCGCAGTGACGTCAGCCCAGTATTTCCATGTGTTTTGCTTATCTCACGGTTCCGCCAGCTAACGATTGCCGTGCATTATAATTAGGGAAACGATCACCACAGAGCCACTCGAAGTGAACCTTCTTAGTGAAGCTATAAATTATTTGATGTAAGATCGAGAACAGTAATACTTGAATATATGTAATACTTGAATATATCCTACAACGATACTAAAAATGTGAATAGTTGAAACAGGCTTGCTATGTGAGGTACGTCATATCTGAAAACAGTCTACACGAACTTGAATCACTATATCCCAATAGATGGCCAAGCCACTAAACGTTGCGTATCGTTGTACTCGCCTCCTCTTTAGCGGCATACGAGAGTCTGATCAAAATGTTTAATACACTTTGATAGTGCAAAGTTCCTCTTCATTATTCGGCCATGATAACCAAGTCGTGATACACGAGAGATTGAATCTCTAACGTTCCTCCTGGGATTCGGCAGGCTATCGCAGCGACTATGTCCAGTATCCGCAGTGTAACCCCGCCCCCAACCCTGCCTATTTTCCTAGAACGTTCCAATAATGTTTGAAGACGCATCCTCACTTCTTTGTGAGGTTTTCACTCATCTTTTGTAGCAGAGCCATTGTTGTATGCATGATATGGCAAGGAGAGAGTGAATTGCATTTGATAGATCGATATTCGCTTAATAAAATCACCCTCGAACAGAGTACATATAAGTGAGGATAAAGCAATCCCAGTCTTGCATAAATGCCGTGAGTCCATCATGTTTCACAACGGTAAGCGGCTGTACACAGTTGCCAGTTCCACCCGACGACGAGGCAGTAACATTACAATATGGTTATCCGTAGCATTGCCGTTCACTCAAGAACACTATGGCTTTCCGGCACTATATGTCAGGAACGATGTTCAGACTATGATTCGACCATATGAATCGCGCTATTTTCGATACGATTCACATGGAAAGGTCACTGCGATCCATCTCTTCACGAATATGAATTCAATATCACAAATCAATACCCACTTGCTTGCCCTTTTGTTCAGCTATAATTCAGGGTTATATTTTTAAAACGTGTTACAACAGGTGTTGAATATGAAATCCGTGGTAGAATGCAAAGGAAGAGTTACACGATGTTCTGCATCCTAACACATTGAATGTGGAGCCATAGATGATTTGAACATAAACTTACGTTAAGAGCATTGAAATGTCACATGAGCAGCGATGAGCCTTGTTGAGGCATACAGCGACAGGTAAATAAGAATGTTAACAAGCTCTGTCCTGATGATGGTATAGATAGCTTCGGCGAATAACATGATGATTGCAGTTTATCTTCGAGAATTCGTAGCACAACAGTGTAGCAGGCGCACCATAACAGTTTATTATACCCATCGCAACAGTATTTCATACAAACCACCACAGTACATGATGCCCATCGCAACATAATATAATGCACAAAACAACACAATATCGTGTGCATCACAGCAGTTTATCATGCGCACCACAACAGTATATGAGTCTAATCGTAACTGCATATCATTACCACCTCAACAGCATATCATGCCCACCACAACACTTAATCATGTGCATCACAACAGTATATTATTCGCACCACAACAGCTCATCATGCTCTACACAAATGTATACCATGTTCACCGCAACATTACATCAAGCGCACCGCAACAGTATATCCTGTTCTCTGCAACAGATATAAAGCACACCACAACAGTTGACCATGTGCACCACAACAGTATATCATGTGCACAACGAATGTTTTTCATGCACATCAAAACAGCATATCATGCGTAACATTACAGTTCATCATGCCCACCACAACAGTTCATCAAGCCCACTACAACAGTTTATCATGCTCGCCACTAGATTTTATAATGTGCACCAAGACAGTTTATCATGTTGACCTCAAGAGTATATCATGCCATGGAAACTCAATTCACCTGTACGATTACAAATTGCAGAGAGTACTGAATATACCATTCAACACGTGACTATACCACTGCGCATTATAATGTACACCATCAAGATTCCAGTCGAGCACAGGTAATGACATATTGACCAAATTGATGAAACCATGATGGTTGGTGTCTGGTAAACTGAGTACAGAACGTAATGCATGGAACGTGGCTATGTTAAGACTGTAGACCATGTCAGTCGGCCACAAGCCACCGTAGAGCTGGCCCCTACCCATACTTCGCAGTCTACGCACTTCATTCTCAGCAATACATGGGATCCAATAGAATGAACTTCGTTCAGGCATAAATGTTCTAATAAGCTTGAGGATTGACTCCATTTCACTCTGTAAACTAGTAGGTGTTAAGCGTTTTTTCTCATGAGTAAATGGAAGAAAAAAGAACGGCATCAGGGAACCGGCTTCCGTAGAAGATTTTAAACAGGTATTCAAGCTGATGCTCGGCTGTTGGAGTATTGAAGGCGTTACGGGGTACACGAACTGAAGGATCTATCAATCTCGTGAAACTTATATATTCAATGTGCATCTGAAATAATAAATTGCCATCAATTACTTTCTCGCAGATTGCTAACTCGCTAATGCATGTCCTACATTCTTTTTTGTGTAGCTGAATAGCACGTAGTAGGGTAGTTTTGTTCCCGTGATAATTGGTTGGATGATATAAAACATTAACACCTCTGCTTAATATTCTGCAGCTTATTTGGCTCAAGTTGAACATTTGTTTTAGACTTTTGAAGTACTGTGCTCCATTCGAATCACCAAGGACAAGGATTGTGCTCCAGTTTTTTTGCTTTACACACTGCTCTAAATTAAAAGATCGAAATTCGCAGAAATCGAGTTGATACTGAGTCCTGTTCCTCTTGCTGTCGTGCAACCACAATCCGTTTTCCGGAAATGAGGCGTTGGCCAAGTAGTATTGTCGAAATAAGTTATTTGAGCAGAATGGCATGGAAAATGGTATCGTTGACGGAATATTACGTTGATCCTTAATTTGTGTTACCTGCGTTTTTTCCGATGATGATTCTGATGGTGTTTCTGATCGAGTTGTCGTTGGTGTTTCTGGTGATGGTGTTTCTGATGGAGCTGTTGCTGGTGTTTCCAGCCATGGTGTTCCTGGTGAAGTTGTCGTTGGTGTTCCCAGTGATGGTTTTTCTGATGTAGTTGTCGTTGGTGTTTCGAGCGATGTCGTTTCTGACCGAAGTAGTATTTTTCTTGGATTATCGCTGGCATTAGGCGCCCGTGTGCTTCCAGAGGTACCTTCTGTATCCCCGACAAATGTAGTTCTGTATACGTTTAAAGACTTTAGGAATCCGCCTTCTTCGAGTATAACAATGAACAAAGTATTTAAGAGAAGGACAAGAACAAATATGTTCAATAACTTTAAGAACGAGGCTCGGTTATCCATGGTTGCTATTTCTACGGCTGCTGAACAAAAGCAAGCATAAAGGCTCAATATGAGCTAGCTGTGACAGAAAGCCGTTTGTTACGGTGATTATACTTACACATAGACGATAGGTAGAACATTGAAATGGCAATCAATATATTTTGCATCGCATATAAGTCGGGCCATTTCCCGTCTTGGCTTCAATGAAGAATATTAAACACTCGCCCGATATCGCAGTCGATATCAGCGTTCTGAATTACAAATATGTGCAACTGAGTTGCAACAGGGTTGAGTTACTAGGCAATTCCATTATATAGATGAATCATCGCTAGAACTCCATCGCTAGAACTTCGGCGTCTACGCGCGTCTTTCTTATGCCATATACAGTTGATGAATCACTTCCCGTCAGGCGAATGCCATAGAAATAGCAGGGGTCACATATTTGACTCGAGTTTGCGGTAGTAGCCCGGAATAGGTCAATGAAGTCTTAATACGAAAAATTGGCAATTTTTAGTCGAAACGCTCCTTAATTGCACGCCCTTGAGGAACGCCTACAAGATTCACCAACAGATGACACGTTTGATATATACAGTTCTGTAGAAAAACGCCCTCTTAAAGTGATACTGCAGCCATTTATATTGTTATGCTGTGTAATAAAACTATCGACGATAACAGGTGAAATAAGCCCGATTTATGACAATTATTTAACCATGATTGATTTTGCTGTTTACACCGCACTGGCTGCGAGGGAAGGAACTCGGTGTCGACGTTAGACTTATTGTTGCTTAAGAACGTGACCCTCTGTATTGCTGAGGGTTCCCATCTTCCTCCATTGACAGCAGCGCAATCAGCCAGCTAAACGGCGAAACATTAACTGGTCCCTCGTCGACTAGAACATTACCTTCGTTTATAGGCTGGTTATATATGAGAAGACGTGGGAGCAATATTTCCATGGCTGGCGCCTTAAAAGATCTTGAGTAGAGATACATAGTTGTGGTGTCTTGTTAGGTATAAGAGAGTACACAGTGATATACGTTTGCCTTGCGTACGAGGTCGTATGTCTAGTTCTTCTTCGATCTCGTCGCTATATCATTTATGTGGTGCAGGAAGTCAAGGTGATTATTTTATGAATATTGATAACAAAATGACCACTCAGCAAATCGGTGATTCCTTTGTCTTTTGCAGTTAGGTTATTTACATTGGACGATTGCGTCGGTTAACTGTTCTATGGGTTCAAAACGCATAATGGTAAAAAAAATGGCAACTCCACTATGATTTTATCATTATGATATGATTTATACTATCATAGCGTACTAGACTGTTTGGAGGCAAGCTGCAAAGAGACCGTTCTGTCTAAAGGCGCGCTGCTGTGAGAAGTAAATACAACATCGTTTCAGTGTATTGCAGCACTATTCAGTTAAACCACGACCTGAAAGCGCTTTCCTTCAGATTCAGTATGTTTTAGTAACAGTTCAATGATGTGGTTGCGGCCATCTCCTTCGGTAAACTGTTTCATGAGGTCAAAACTCAATGCTTTTTCATCCAAGAGCTATCAATGAGCTTGTAGCAACAAAACGATGGCTACCATCTTCCTCCATTGACAGCAGCGCAATCAGCCAGCTAAACGGCGAAACATGAACTGGTCCCTCGTCGACTAGAACATTACATTCGTTTATAGGCTGGTTATATATGAGAAGACGTGGTAACAATATTTCCATGGCTGGCGCCTTAAAAGATCTTGAGTAGAGATACATAGTTGTGGTGTCTTGTTAGGTATAAGAGAGTACACAGTTATATACGTTTGCCATGCGTACGAGGTCGCATGTCTAGTTCTTCTTCGATCTCGTCGCTATATCATTTATGTGGTGCAGGAAGTCAAGGTGATTATTTTA